>VZTY01026717.1:106897-132459 GCA_013400935.1 Turnix velox
CTTCCAATTTACATCCATTGTTTCTGGTCCTCCCATCCGATATCATATTTAAAAGTCCTTCCCCTGCCTTTTCTGTAGGACCCCCTCAGGTACTGAGAAGTTAGTATAAGGTCTCCCCTGAGCCTTCTCCAGTCTTCTCAACCCTAAGGATTAATTTGATCCCAGTTTGTTTATCCTCTACAGATAAACCATTTCAAATTTAGCCTTGCTGCCCAGAGAGGTTGTGGATGCCCCCTCTCCGGAGGTGTTCAAGGCCAGGCTGGACAAGGCATTGAGCAGCCTGATGTAGTGGGAGGTGTCCCTGCCTATGGCAGGGGGGTTGGAACTCGATGGTCTTTAAGGTCCCTTCCAACCCAAACTATTCTATGATTCTGTATCACCGTTTAGCTTTAAATAGCTGCAGCGTGTCACAAAGTGATGCTTCTGTATTTTTAAGGATTTTTCAAGCCTTATGCTTTGAGTAATCTTGATTTGCCAAGTGTCATGTTCTGAGTAATCTTTCATCTCCTCAACAGGACACTGATTTGAAGAAAACAGTGGATGAGAGCGCGCGCATCCAGAGAGCCTACAACCACTACTTCGACCTGACCATTGTAAATGACAACCTGGACAAAGCCTTTGAGAAGCTACAGACTGCCATCGAGAGGCTGAGGACGGAGCCCCAGTGGGTCCCCATTAGCTGGGTATATTGAGATTTCTCAAGAGGAGCTTAAATAGCAAAAGAAAAAAACAACAAAAAATTCCACTGCAGCAAATACATTCAGGTGACGTCACGTAGACACCGCCGCTAACCTACAGCACCTCTGCATTTTTACTCTGTGTATATTCAAAAAGTACACTATTCTGAATTTTTATAAAAAAAAAAAAGAAAATGTTGAATGGGGAAGTGTACTTAAATATGTAATTTATTTTAATTTTTCTAACTTTTTACAGATAACCTTTCTATTCATATCACATGGAGGAAATGCGTTTAAGCATTTTTATATGTTTTGATTTTAGTACCTTTGCCTTTTTCATCTTAAGAAAAAACTTTCAGTCAGTCACTTCAGCATTTACATCTTGGTCTTACATTTTCACTGTGATTAAAACAACAAAAAAAAAAAGAAAAACAAAAAAGGATACTTGAAACAATTTTTGTAAAACTTGTTAATGTCAGTATTTAACTGGTCAAAAAGTCTGATTAGGAAAGAACACTAATTTCTTTGGGGTTTTGGNGTTTAACTGGTCAAACAGTCTATAGCTCTGATTAGGAAAGAACACTAATTTCTTTGGGGTTTTGGTTTGTTTTTTTTTAATTTTTCTTCCTTAAAAAATTGAACAGGAGCAGAATTTTAAATCCTAAAAGCAGCAACCAACACACAGCTCCATTGCTCCAGCTTTTTTTGGCTTAATGTCGGTGTGTTCTTGATGTTTCACAAATTCTTCCCATCTCTTGACTTAAGCAAGTGTTGTGTAGGTTCCCTTGTTTGTGTCCCTTCAAACAACCTTGTGAGCCACCCAGTTTGCCCAGTATGGCTGAAATACTAACATTAAGGGAGCTCATAATGGAGTGAAAAGTAGCCTGAGAGAGAAGCTGGTAACATGGAGCCTTGTAGTGTGACAATTATTATTTAGGAGTATTTATTCACACATTGCTTTAAAAAAAAATAAAAAAGAGGGAGGAAAAAAAAAGGGGGGGGGGGGGGAAGCATTTTCTTTTCTTTTTTTTATAGTGATTTGTGGCTTAATTTCCTGTGAGATCTAGCTGGGTTCTATGTTTTTGGAATATTTGTGTGTGATGAGCTGCTGTATTCTTACCAGTGTGATGTAATGGAAGTTCTGTGCTTTTTGTTGCATTGCTTTGAATTGGATTTTTTTTTTGTTAGGTAGCTTGTGAAGTGGAAGCTTCCTGCTGAAAAGCAATGTTGCTTATACCTTTTTTTCTTTGATGAATTATTTCCTTTGGTTAATGAACAGTTCTCCTCATTGATAACATTTATCTTAGGTTCAAGTTCATCGATCAAAACTTTTACGCTGATGTAAATTTCTGCTTAACCAGAACAAAAGGTAAAAATGCAGCTTGTTGCTAGGACTGGCTTTTTTTTTTGTGACCATATTTTCTATGACTGTGTCAGCTGTTGTATATAGTAACATTCATCATCTCTTACCTGCTTAGGTGTCTGAACTCCAGTCAGATCTGTTTGATTTCTTTTCCATCTGCTGACTGGCACCTGGCTTCCCAATTCCTTTTCAAAGCCATGCTGTGACAGAGAATGAGATTCAAAGGCAACTAACTCAGAACTGTTTCTGAAGGGAGAGAGGTTTGGATGCTGTACAGCAGTATTGCTTCCTGGGGCTCCTGAAGGCTTTTATTTATGTGCACAAGGAAAAAGTGGAGTTGATGCAGTATAGGAAAAATGTAAATCTCAAACCTCAAACCACTGGTGTACTAGAAATCCCACGAAATTGGTTGCTGCAGGAGAAAAGGGGTAGGGAGGGGTTGAGATCTGCAAGTGTGTTAGTTGAAACTGCACAGAGCACAGGTGAGCTTTATGGCTTTTACTGCTGAGATTTCAGTCTTTCAGAGGGAATCTGCAAAGAAAACTTGTACCACCGCTTTGTTTTCTTGTTAGACATTCCAGGATGTGTTTTCTTTGGTTTTGTTTCAAGTCCAGCAGAGCTTTTCAATGTGGCACCAGCAGGAGACTTTTCTGTTCCTTTCCCAGGAGATGTGTTTGTGTCATCCTGTGGCTCAGAGGCTGTGTTGGGAAAAGGAAAAGGAGGTTTTTGTGTAGCAGCAGCCACAGCAGAGCCAGTGCTTGAGTGTTTCCATGACTTGCTGTTGGGGACTGAGCAGTGTCTGTGCTGTGCAACAGGAGACCTGCAGAGGCTGGAAATAAGATGTGTCATCCTGAGGGATCTGATGCCTTTTCATTGCCAGTTAGAAAATGCTTGTGATGCCAAAAGTGGGCTGAGCTCACTCTTCCCTAAGGACTGGAAATCATAGAATGGTTTGGGTTGGTGAGAATATTCTTCCATTTCCACCTTGTAGTATTCTACAGTGAACATGTCACTTGGTTTCATCTCCTTTTTTTTCCCCATGAATGTCCTTAACCAAATAGACACCGAGGTTTAGTGGGAAAACACCTCTTTGCTGCTTGTAACTTCTATCCCAGGGAGAGTATTTGCAAAAGAGCCCTCCTAGTTAGAAATCTCCTGACAGACATGGATTTGCTAAAGCCTAAAGCTCTCCCAGTGGGTTCACACAGTTAGCCTGGTGGAGCCTGGCTGTTGGTGTCAATGGCAGTGAGCAGTCCAGTTGTGAAGCAATAAGAGAAGACTTTTGCTTATGTTAGGTGCAAAGATCCTATCAACTTGTTTGTGGGATTTAATTGATATTCACAGTCGGGTTCTAAGGGATAAAAACCACAAACCAAACACCACACTATTCATTAAATTATTAAAATGGAGAGTTGACAGTGGCAGGTATCGATGGTGGCAGGGAAAAGAGTCGGTTTGGTTTTTGCAGTGGTGGTTTTGGTTTGGTTTTTCAGCAAAATTTCATTGTCATCAGCTGTTTTTCTTAGTTTGTCACTCACTAGTGGGGTGACCAGGCTGAGAATGGCACTTGTTTTTTACAGAAAGAGCATTCGTGGAGTTTCTTAGAATGACAGAGCCTTTTCAAATGTATCCACATGGCTGATGGTTTCTACCTGCCAGGGTGTGAGACCAGGTGTTGGAGACCTGTATGTTGTGCAGTTGGCTGGTTATAAGTGAGTGAAATTATTTCCTTTAACAGCTGTTTGAAGTATTTTTGAGGGATTAAAATAACTAGGATTCCATGTTTCTCATTCTGTTCCACACATTCACTACCCACATCCTAACAGGAAAGGCTTTTTCGTTGACTGTTAATTTAAGACAACAATAGGTGTGTCTGAGCGAGGTGAAGATGCTGCTAAATGTTTAAGATATGTGGTATGTATCACAAGATAAATATGTAAGTAGTTTAGAAGAGTAAATTATCAACTAGTTGTCTGTGTATATGTATGTATATGGATGGTGAAATGAAAACTGCTCACGTCTGCTTAGCTCATTACTAAGTTGCCATGACTTAATCCAGAAATGCATGTGAGAGACTTTAGAGAACTGGTACACTTCTCTACCTGGTTTATCGTGTTTACTAATGTATATTTTTCTAAATATACAGATATTTCAATCTAAAAAAATTCTATATTTATCTGTAATTTCTTATCTGTTTTGGACACTGCATGAGGTGCTGTAAAATTCTGTACATATAGAGACTTCTAGAAGAAACACTGTAGTTGCCCTGTGAATGAGAAGTTATACATAGAAATACAGTCAGTATGCCAAGACCCCCCTAACTTATTTCCTTAATTACCCCAAAAATTCCTTTAAGAGTGCACCAGGCTCAACTTCAATGTAAATACTTTGGTGTGGGTGTACCCAGGCACTTCCCTTGCTGTTTCTAAATGTTCCACTGCTTAGAGCAGGTCTGCTTTAGGTTCTACATCCTGTGACAAAATGGAAGTTTAGTCGGATTTATAAAGGTCTTTCAAAATGTTTTGCTAATATAAATTGAGGGTAGCATTGGAGGAGAGTCACCCACTGAGGCAGGTGAGGGAAAAGGAACTTACACCCTGTGCAGTAGCCACAGCTTGTGCCATGTTTGGCCACACAGCCATGGCAGTCAGCTCATTGCTTCTCACTTGGTGTTTATATAATAAATTCTCACGTTTTGGGGGAGGTGGCTAATAGTACTTTTTTTTCCCCCCTCACCCATCTGTACAATTCTAGCTCCTCCAATCTTTTAAAATCAAACCTAAATGACATGCTGAGCAAATTGCCTGCAGCTCCATGGAGGTGGCTCCAGGGGAGTCACCTGGCTTTTTTTCGTTTTTGAGGAAGGTGACTTGGATAAGAAATAGGAAACTTTTCTCTTTGAAACACTGAAAATTCCTGTCTGCTTCCCCTTTGGGGAGTAGCTCAGGTCAGTGGGGAATGATCACATGGAGCTGCACTGCAGAAAAGGAGTGATGTGGGCTATTCCCTGTCTTTCCACAAGTTCTTATTGTGAACATCATCTTCCTGTACCTCTTCCTTTGCTTTCCCACCCTGGCTCCCTCTGTCCTGCTTCATCATTCAGCCTGTCCTTGGAGCCAGGGGCTGTTCCTCAGTCCATCCCTAGTGCCTACTGGGGCAGATCTCCCCTGCCTGCAGGTACAGCTTTAAGCCAGGCTAGAGCTGGAGATCTGTTCTCTCACACAAAGATAGATACAGACCATTTCCATCACACGGGGTTTCTGAAGAGTTCAAGTACCACATTGTTCTTGCCAAACCTGATGATGCTACTTTCACAAGAGGGGTGAGAACTTGAGTTTCTCCACCCTGAGGTAGCAGTTACTGGATACAAAGCCTGGTAGTCAGTGAGGCCTCTTGCCTTAAACCCCCTGCAACCCTAAATCCCTCCACAAAACCTCTCCTGGACTACTGAAAACAGTAGCTAGAGGGACTTTCACTTGTGGACTGGCATTACTGAAGCTGGTGAAGTCCCATCCCAATTTTAATTTTTTTCTTTATGCTGAGGTTTTTTTGTTTTTTGTTTTTTTTTTCTGGCCTACCCTTTTTGATTTTTTTTATTTTTTATTTTTATATTTTTAACAAGCTTACCCTTGGGGCTTCTCTAAGATTCTCAACTGCTGTAGCTTAGAGCTTTCACTCCCAAGACAGACACTAAAAAGAGTGAAAACACTTGTACAGTAACTCATTATCAGAGGCAGCTTTTGGCTTCCAACCATATTAAACATGTGCTCAGGTGCAGGCACACACACACATACACACACACACAGAAATAAAACTTAGGGAAAAGCACCACAAATAATTCAGCCATTATCTAATCATTTACCCAAATTCTCCACAGTGGGAGAATTTTAAGCTGGCAGCTGCTGAACTCCCAGTTCAGTTGCTGGTGCCACAGCTGGAATTGATCTGTACAGGCTTCAAAACATCCTCCAGCTCAGTGAAGGCTGTTCTGCAGTTTCACCCTCAAGCTGGATTTATTTTTATTTTCTTTTCCCCAGCAGATTCTCAGCAATATTTGTGTTTTGTAGAATAAATTTACACTCGAATTAAACATGAGTGGTGTTCTCAGTATTTTTAACCCTTTCCCACACTAGAGATGGGTATGGAGTTCTTCTGGCAAGGCAAGGATTGGATTCAGAGTACTGGCCAACCTGCCTGGCTACCAGAGATAAAATTAGTTGTGGAAACACTTTCCCCCATTTTTCCTTTTAATGTAATGCTTGTCTGTGCAAGTGTAGCTGTCCTTGTGGCCTGGCCAAGTATTAATTACCCTGTAAGTAGCCAAGAGTTACCTACAACACAGTGAAACCTCTTCCAAAAACCCAAGTAGCTTCTCCATTCTCTGATTTCCTTACACAGCACAAAATGTAGAGCAGAACCAGTTCAGGGATGGCAGCAAAACTGGTGCCTGCAAAAAAACCTGAATGACTGATTTTTCTTGGTTTAGCTCTTTTACACAACTCTATCCAGAGCTAACAGTTGAGATGTGTTTTTAACCCCGCTGAAAAATGCATGTGGAGCATTCCATCTCCACCCCCACCTCCTCACCAGGTACAAATACTACAGGATTTGTGCTGTGTGAGGTTGAGAAGGGGGAACCTGGCTTCTTTAAGTTTTAAAACACACAAAAATTTGCTGCTCTCCCACCCCAAACCAGGGTCAGAACTGTACAATCCCAGTGAAGTGTTTGGATTTCAGTGTGTGTGTTAGAAGTCTGTCATTGTGCCCTTCCTTACCTTGCTTCTTCTCAAAACTCTCTTTGCCTATTGGAAAGTCTTGCTTTTTTTTGTTGGTTTTTTTTGTTCTTCTACAGTGTATGAAATTAAACTGTTTTTTGAGGTTTGTAACACTTAGAAAAACTGTTCTCCTGTAAAGTAAGAATAACTTTTCTTTAGCTGAAAACATCTTTAGCTGGAAAAAAAAAAAAAAAAGTCTTAACTGTTAGCTAAACTTTCTAGCATAAACCTGAAGGTGATTTAGTACCTAATGGTTGTGTGAATACAATCCTTTAGAGCAGGCCCAGGAGATGGGACTCGTTAGCATTCTGACTTCATCCTGATAATGTCATCTAAAATAGGACCTTTTTAAGGTGTGACTTGTTTTCTAAAAAACCCCCCCATTTGTCTTTTCCACAGCTAATATTTTCACAATGAACACAGCCAAACATAAACCCCTTCATGTACAAATTGTGAAATTCTGTTAATTCCCAACAAAATATTTTTGTATATAATAAAGATTTAATATTGAAAAAAAAAAATCCAACCATGGAATTAGCTTTTTTCACTGATTTTTTTTTTTTTTTTGGGGAGGTGTCATACTCCTGAATTTTAGAAAAAGGAAGTTATCAAGGTAATTATTTGTACCTAATTTGCTTCTGGAAAATTACTCCACACTAACCCGTTATTTCCTGCTGGTACCTTGGTGTGTTAGTCCTGACCAACTCCTCTGTGCAGACTGGTTCCAGTTCACTCAGGCTTACTGGGTGGTGTCACCACAGCTTGGCTGCTCCTCAATTAGTGCTTGAAGTGCAGAAAAACAGCTTTTCTCTTGGTCATGTTTGGCTTCATGTTCTTGAGTGCACCAGCTCCTTTGTTCACTCAGAGCTCTTGGGTCCTCTTCACCAATCCTATAAATGTCACTGCTGCTGAGCTGGAGCTCCTGAGCACTGAGGTGGTAATTGGGGGGTAATTACCAGGGGTAATTAGCCTGTGCACAGAAGCCCAAGGGTAATTGTGCACAGAAGCCCAGGGGAGCAGGGCTGCAGCTTGTCACAGGCAAGTGCTGGTCATGAGGAAGCAACTGCTGCCCCTTGGAGATGCTGCTTGTTCCTTGAACAGATGCTGCTGACCTGGTCCTGCTCTGATTTTGAAGTGCAAAGGTCTAGTTTCTCCTCCCTCCTGCAGTACAGCAAAGGGAATAACGTTTTGAGGAGGAAATTTATCTGTGAAATAAAACCTTTTCTAAGACAAGCACCAGCCATCACTGAAGCACTCTTCAAGCCCTTTTACCACCTCAGTTTTTCTAGGGAAGACGCCCATTTAACTTGGGAAAAGAGTTTTTGGTGTAAGGGCAGCCTGTCACATGAAATCTCTGCTTCAGAGAAGATGTACAGTAGATTCTCAATGAATTTGGGTCAGTGCTGCTTAGGCTGGGTCTCCTAAGAGGACAGGACATCCTCACCAAGCTCAGGGAAGGGGTGGGACAAGAGTTATTTCTGAGCCATTCTCAATCCTGTGTGCAGAACAGTCTGGAAGAAGGAACTGGAAGAGAAATGATGACCATACAAACTGCCTTGGTGGCTCTTTTTCTCCAGCTGTAACTGCTTCCTCAGGTTGAAAAAGCCATCCTGGGCTACCTGTTGGTCTAGAGATGCTTCTATACAATACCAAGAGCTTGCTGGGGGTGTTTTTTCCCTTCCCCTAAATATATGACAGAGCATGCATGCCCTGAGAGCAGGCAGACAATAGAGTACACATAAAGGTTACACCAAAATTCCTCAAGGAAGGTCAGAACACACAACCAGTGACACCACCTGATGCCCACACAGCCACTTCCCATCTGTGTGAGATCACTTTGAAAGGCCAAGGAAATTACTAACCCCCACCAAAAAAAGAACAACCCAACAGCAATCATATGAGGTTATAAGTTAGTCTATTGTTGTAATGTAACATTTAATAAAAAGTCTCGATGAATTAGTTTGTTACAGAGGCAACTGTGGCGTAGTGACTGGCAAATGATTCCCATTCCCAAGCAAACATTGCTCCCAGGACAAGAATAACAAGCTCCCATTCCTCCTAAAGGAGATTTTTCCACATCCACCAGTGCAAGGTTCAGACAACTCCATCAGCTTCATTTAACAGAGGAGACACAGAGACACCATCAGCTCAGAACACATGGGCTTTATACAAACTCACTTCCTCAGGGAAAGCTTAATGGTATGAAGATCTTTTTTGAAGATCTCTTAGACAACCTGCTCAAGACCACGCAGGAACAGAGCACAGAGGTGACCTCAGGACCTGGTTACCAATGACAACCCCACACAGCCACGTGCCTGCTCATTTGCCCATCAGCCAGCTCCAAAATCACTGATTTTTTTTCCACTTGCCCTGCAACATCATTTTCACAAGCCCGTATTTTGCTGTTGCATTTCTCCATTCACATGATAACAAAAAATTGCAATCAAAAATAAATAAGAGGACAAAGCAGCTCAGAGCACCAAGCTCTTTACTTTGCCCTTAGTCAAGGCAACAAGCAAAGCACCTGCACTCACAGTGGAGTAGGGAGTCAAAGGAGCTGGTGGAATGCAGCAAGGACACTGTCTCTGTGCCAAAAGGCATCCCCACAGCTCAAAGAGAAAGTTCAGAATGCCAATTAAACAGCTGAAACTAGCTGGGGTGAGCAAAAACTTCTAAGACAAGAGAAAAAAATGCTGCAGAGAGGCATAAATCCCCAAGGTGATTTGAAGTTTTTCAAAGAAGAGGGGTATTTATCGCCTGCTGTTCACATCCACACAGCCCAACTACACTTAATGAACAAAAACCTAATCGAGTACCTGTCAGAGAGCCCTCCATTGCAGGGAGCAGGCATTCTGCAGCGTCTCAAAGTGAGCAAAGCCATTCAGTGCACTGCAGAGCTCTGCCTTTCCACAGCCTGTTTGCCTGCTTACAAAAAGCAGTTTGTACTTCGCAGTTTTCTCCCACGCATTTTAATGCAAGCAACCGGCCTTCTCCTGCTCTGCAGATCCCACAGCTACAACAGCTCTATGTTCAATTTCATTATTTTTTTTGCCTTCCCTTCCTCCCCTCCATCTCTTATTTATGGATTTTCCACTGCAGACATCCCCTAGTGAAGCTGCAGAGCAGCAGCACACCTGAGTGCAGAGCAGAGTCCCCCCTGACCTCCACAACTGCAGTAATTCTCAGCTGAGTGTCTCTGCTGCTGCACCAATCACACCAACGTGACACTGCAGGGAGACAAAAGAAAGAACAGGCTACAGCAGGAACTGGGCAAAGCTCCTACACTCTCCCACCTAAAGCATGAAATCCATACAATGCAGCATAAAGAACAAGTGGGAAGAATCCAGGCTGTTCCACCGTTACAGCTTTCACAGAAGACTCTGTCATTTCCAAATGAACGTTGGATGAAGCAAACAGCCTCTGCACGACCTCCAACCTTCCTGTGTCAGTGAGAGCAGCCACCAAAGGACTGCTCAGTGCCACGCTGCCATCCACTGAAGCAATGTGAGGCTGTAGGGGTGAGAGAGAGAGAGAGCAAAAGACAGCATTATTGAAAAGGTTTCCCAAGCAATGCTGTTCCTGCCATCACATGGCTCAGCTCCTGCTTATAAAACTACTGGAGAGCTCACAAAGCAGCAGCAAAAGGTCAAGATCCCCTTCACTATTCACCTTGACAAGTACAACGTGCTCATCCAGAGACAAAGCCCTGTGGCACTCCTCAAGGAGAAACATCTCTCCTACCACATCCTTCACCCCAGCCTGGTGTCTCTCACTGCACTTTACCCTCACTCCCCCTCTAAGCAAACAGCAGGACTTTTCTCACCTCCCTCTATGTATTTAAAGGTTTTAACTGTTATTTTCATCAGTGAGCTTACAAAGCCTGTCCCCTTTCTTCAGCAGTTTCAATGAATGGCCTCAGAGTTTTGGAACATGAGAATTTGGCGAGGCACAAGCACTGCCACTACCCAACTATCATTTCTGTTTACCAAGGGTGGGCAATTACTGCTCCTGAGACTTCAAAACAGGGTAGTGAGACTATTAGTGAATTAAAATGTGAGCTTAAGTTACAGTTTTCTTTTGCTCACAGCTGAGGAAATCTCCCAGAAAGCAAGGTGTTCAGCACCTGCAGCAACTCGCCTGCACCATTTGCCACTATCAAGCTCTGACCTTGCCTAAGCAATGCTGAAATTTGCACTGGAGCTTGGCATCTTCTTTATTGGGTGAGAAACACAATCAGGCAGAGAACAGTCATTACTGCTGCTGCTGGGCCCCACAACCTCACACTTTTCATTACTCACCAAACAACACAAAGCCGGAACAACCTGAAGATCACAGCAGGCACGCAGCAGGACAAGAGTGTAATCAGAAAGCTCTGGGAAGGAAACATTAAAAGGGAGAGATTGTTTCCAGTCAGCACCACTCAGGGCTGGCTGCTGGAAAGGGGAATTTCTCAACATTGAGCTCTGTTCAGGTGCTCCCCTGCTGAGCTAAGACACATGAGCTGCATTTCTGAGGCCCACCCGCAGGTACAGCAACTCCAGAAATATCTGATGGAGACCAAAGTGACTCACTGCTGAGGACACTTGTCACAAGCACTCTGGCTGGACATTGCAGCCCTCTCCTACCTGCTGCCCAGACTGCACAATCACATGGGACAGGCAGGGTGCACAAGCTCCATACTCTGACTATTCCAGACCTGGAGAACAGCAAGGTGAGTTGGAGGAAGTGGAATTTCCTCCTGGCTATTCTTGTCTCCTCCCTGCTCAGCTCTACACTCCAAACCTGCAGGCTGGATGAATAAAAGAATCTATGTGAGATGCTGACTTCAGTAAAAGAGCACTTTGAGAGGAATGACAGAACTGAGCCAACCTTGGGGCAGGGAGATGGACTAAATGATCCCTGTGGTGCCCTTCAAATCTGTAACTCAAAGCCTGTAGTTCCCAATAGAAGCAACGGGCATAAAACAGCTTTTGATTCTCCATCCAAGCCCATTTATGCCTGGACATTAGCAGCAGCCATTATGTCCAAAGGCAGGTGATAATACACCACACTCAATTAGCTGCACCCTGCTGCTAATAGCATCTGACAAGTGTTACCCTACCAGCAGGTTTCTGCTTTCTATTTCTTTCTGCCTCTGCAAATGAGTTAAGCTTTCCTGCCTGAGTAGTGTGTGTGTGTGTACAGATGCACACTGACATTTTGCTGCATGGTGCCACATCTAACTAACACCACATTGGACTTCCCTTTGTTATCTTAATGTCAGGAAATTCTTTATACGTGAGAGAAAGGCAGGAGAGTCTGTCTTGGACATTGCAGGTAGCTTTTAATTAACACTGTGGTGCCAAGGAGATTGTGAGCTTGGCATTTGTTTGACATTTATGTTTAATCTCCTTTTTCAGCAGCTGCAAAACAACCCCCTAATTGCAGCATCCCCAGTTAAATTCATTTTTGCTAAATATAGTTTACAGAAAAGAAACCATCCAATCTGTAACTCTCAGCATTTAGGTGGGAAGAACTCTGGCATTCAGCAAGAACAGAGATGAGACTGCCCAACTGGAAATGCAGAAACCAGAGCTCTGAGCGGTCCTGGGGGAAGGTGGATGTTACAAGTGGAATCTGTCACTAGTTGAGGGCTGGATTCATTTCACAGCCAGGAATGCTAAGCATGGAACACCAAAGCCATCAAAAGGAACACAACAAATTACTTTCACTCAGTTCACTGACTGTTCAAAAGGAGTCACGAACTCCTTAGCACACCGAGGGAAGCTTCTAAAAGGAAAATAAATAAATAAAGGAGGGCTCTACTTTTCATTCACAACATACCAGAGAGAGCTCCAATGAGGAGGTGAGCAGCTGAGAAGAGTTCTTCATCGTGAGGGTGATGTCCTTGCAATAACAGCTCACTCTGCTGGGAACTGCATCCCAAGAGCTGCAAGAAGTCAATGAGGTCTTGCTGTTGTGCAGGTTTTAACTCCTTCAAGTCTGGCTTTTCTCCCGCACAGATATCATCTAACTGAAGCAAAAGAATAAGTAAAACTTCTGGGCATGAGATACATCCAAGCAAAAGAGAAAGCTATCTCTGTTCTCAAACTACTTTTTCAGAAGCAAGGAAGTTTCTTCATCTTACCACATTCTCCAGGGCAGTGACCATCTCTTCAGAGAGCAAGAGTTCACAAAGGGTTTTATATAAAGCTCTTTGCTTGTCTTCCGGCAGCTTCAGAAAGGGCTGGAACTGAGTCTTCAACTCTGCCAGATCTTTCCCAAGAAAAAAAGTAAAAATTAAACCTAAATAGTGCTACACAAATGCCAGTAAAAGCAGCTAACATCTCTGCTAGATGTTTCCTAAGCTCATTTATCACATCACCTTGACATTCTGACTTCCATCAATTAGAACTGAAAGTTAAAACACACCTCATTATATTTCCCTAATGAGCCAATGAAGCCCCAATGACAATTCTAAGACAGAAAACCAGCAACTAGGGACCAATAATCAATGTTCAACATTTTTAATATTCTAGAATTCAGTATTTTAATGTTAAGGGAACTAATCATGTATCAAGTTTTTCATGTGAAACTTCCCCTCCAGATAAAGTTCACTTACAAGGCAGAATGAAGAGTTCTGCTCTTTCCCTTACTTCTTATTCTGTGGGTTAATATGAATCACAACATTAATGGTGTGAGTCCACACATAGAACAAGTTCCTATTGCAATCCTAAATTGTTCTTGTCCTCATATTTCATCAGGTACATCAAAAAATTACAACTCACAACCCTTGAACTAATTATTACCTAATTATTACAAAAAATCTCTTGATTAAAACACTGAATCCATTACAATACACACAAAACTGTGCTCCTTTCCCCATAATTCAACTATGACACTAAACCAACATGTTTTATTACATCAGATTACCACTTTGTTGAAAGAAAATAAGTTTTCGAGTCAATAATGCCACCTGGAAGTTTGCAATTTATTTTCCCACATTTCAAAAATACAGGCATGCAAGCATTCTTAATCTTGTTTAAAAGAAATTTCCCTTCACGTCACTCTGTCCAAGAAACACCTTAAAATATGTTCCTTTAAAGATCTCTTTAAAAATATGCCTTTTATATCAAAAAATCACTTCACTGGGGAAAAAGAGAAAGTAAAATTGCAGCCAGAGGCAGGTATTTTTTGTACCTGATGCAACCATTTACAAATAAAAGAGGAAACCTACTTTAAATTGCTTGAGTATAAATAATTTTTGTGGGTTTTTTTTCCAAGAGACAGCTCAGGTTAATGAATTAAAAGAAGCCTTCAGGCCTTTTATGCATAAAGGTGCATAAAACTAAAACAAAAGAAGAGTAGCATCCAATTCTCTCACAAATATGTGAGGTTTTTATCCACACAAAGAGATATGGTCATTCCTTTAAAACAGATCTATACTGGAGGATGACAGAATCTACTCCAGGATAACAAATACTTATTTTGGTCACAGCTACTCTACTGAATAGCCATGAAAAAAGGCTGAAATTCAGAGGTAATAAAAGTGATTTCATCGATAGAACCAGCTGTAAGCACTCTACTTAGAAGTGATGAAATGTCAAGTGTGTTCTGATGCCTTTATTTTTTTTTTCCTCCTTTCATTCCTCTGGTAACCATCCTGCCTATTCCTTCAACAAACAAGTTGGGCCTGGCCCATTGTACCAACCTAACTTCCATCCAAACCCCATTTTGATTTTGTCAGCCTTATTTGATACCAAAGATATCTACAAAGCTTCTCAGAAAATTTTTTAGACTTCAAAATAACCTTTTAGGTGAGAAGCTTCACTGAAAGCATTTTCCAAATAATGAAAAAATATTTTCAATGACCCTTTCTGAATGAAAACATAAATCATCACTAACCTTCCAGAGCTTATCTGGAATGTAACAGAACTTGCAGAAAACCTTTATTTTATAAGAGCATATTTTTGACAAAGGGAATGAGGATACTCCAAGGGAGCAGTTCACTGCACATACCTACAGCAGGAGTGAATTATTCCATTCTTTCAGCATGTTCCCCCAAGAGCTCCTGATAAGGGCTATTAAAATGAACTAACATAATTTCTTATGTACTGTTGTACCAGATTAGTTCCTCCTATCATGTTGCTTAACTCACTGTAATGTAATCACCTAAAGTATTTCTGGTAATACCTTCTTTCAATACACTTAAAGAAGCACCACTGGGAATGTGGTTTTTAGCCTCAGAGTACATCTTATTATCAACAGCATCTGGCTGATAGAGAAAGGAAGCATCTCTGAATGGGGTTGAAGAGGGATAGCTCGAGCCTTCTGTGCTTTCTCTTTCAAAACCTCCTTGCTGTTCATCCAGCAGGCAGAATTCTGTAATCAAAAATTCAATTACAAAAAATAATTAATGAAATGCACAAGCAATTACTGGGTAAGATGCTAGCTTATATCATTTAGTGTTCTGGCATGTGATTTCTCCATGCCTCCCCTCTTCTAGATGGAGAGAATGCCAGCAGGTGCTACTTCTGTGAATTATTGAGTGTTACTGCAGCCCTGAGACTTGATACAGTGTGCAGTGACAAAGCTCCTGTGGTGCAGGTATCAACCATAAAATGTGACAGCAGCTTCTGTGGATTGAAGTCACATAGACAGCAAATAACATGAAAACTTATCATCAACCATGTAAACCTAATGCTGAACACAAGAGATGCAGGTAAGAATTCTTCTACCAATTAAGGGATGTGCTGCAATGTGAGCTATGTGATCTACTCATGAAATCACTGAGATTCCTCATAAATCTTGAGAGTCCCTCACAGAGCTTCTTTCTGGTCCTGGTATGGACAGATTGGCTTCTAAGCCAAGCTTCAAGTCCATTCTCCAGGTGAGTGAAAAAATGGGGGCTTTTCAGAGTGTCTAAAGGGCTTCACCTTCTCATCACTAGCAGAACCACCCTGCAATTCACCATCTCTCTGCAATAACACACCCTGGCTGGATTACTCTTTTGGCTTCATCTCCATGATGATCACTGGTTCACCACCCCCAAACGGGGCTGCCCATTTGCTGCCACCCCAATGCTACTAACTTGATGAAGCTGAGGGACTCCTGGAAGGAACACAGGGAGCCTTTGTAAGAGCTATGCTGGGATATCTGGATATATGTGCTCCAATCATAGATCATAGGGTTGGAAGAGACCTTCAAAGGCCATCTAAACCAATCTCCTGCAGTGAGCAGGGACAAACCGTTGTGCCCAATCAAAAGTAAGATGCAGAATATGATCAAAGCCCTATGTGATATTTTGATCATCTACTGGCTCAAATGCAAGATTTCAAACTGTACCCCGGCATTCTGAAGCACATATGAGGAGAATACAGGCAGGCAAGCAAGAGAATCTCAATTTTAAAGTAATATCAGATAGCAAAGGGGGAAAAAAGGAAAAGGAGTAACTAATCAAGCCCAGTGCTTGCATGCACCAGGCACAAAACCTAAATATAACCTTCCTGCAGTTGCAAGAGTCTGTCTCACCAAATTAAGGACATTCAAAGCAGATGAGAAAGCACAGAGAGCACTCCATCAGCAAAGAGCTTTTTCAAAGGGAGAGCAAAGAAATCTCAGCCACAGAGAAAGAAAGATGACAGAGACCTTTATGCCTGCATAACCCTTAATAGAGAAGGGTGAGCTACTGAGGAGCAGAAAGCGATTAACACAAATTAAAGAACTCCCAAAGCAGCAAGACTCTGAACAGTAGCAAAGGCACCATAAGGCCAACGTGCTCCTGCTACTTTGACTGATAATAATGTGGCTTTCATGCAAACCCTGAAGGAAGAGGACAGTGCTAATAAACTATCTGGCCTCCTGAGGCAGAATAATGCTAATAAAGGAAATCAAGGCACAGCATCACATGTAATGTCTTAAGAGATACAGACACTGCTGTTAAATCTTGTAATAGGACTCGATACAGAGGAAAATAACAGGACTTGGGAAGTTTTGTATTCATAGGACTGCTAATTAATTTTGATATAGACTTTAAAAAAAAAAAGAGAAGGGAAAATAAGTGAATAAAAGTATACATAATACTGTGATATTTTCTCTGCTGAATTCTATCAATGGCAAACCTCCAATTGTGCAGCAAGATCTTTTTATTCAGAGATATCAACAAAAATGGAAGAAAAACAGAGGTGATCAATGAAAACATTCAAAGGCAAAGAGACTCCTTTGCGTGGAAAAGCAGAAAAGATTAGGACTATCTAATTTACAGACATTTAAGAGGAAACAAGTCAGACGTGTAGAAAAGAACAGAAGCAAATCAGCTGGGTGCTACTACACTGCTTGTTCTGTAAAGCAAGAACAAGAGGACTTGCAGTGAAACTTTTGAGACACTAAACTGCAAAGCCCTTTGACAGCTTTTATGTGCAGTGGGAAAGCAGCCTGCAGAAATCAAACAGGGTGATTACAGGAAAACATTATGATAAAGGGATAAGAAAAGAATTGGACCATTTTAAAATTTATTTCTAAGCATATCCAGTTACATTACAAAAAATATTTTAAATAAAGTTTATGCACTGTTTTTCTTTGTAAGGTATCTCAGACACTATCAGTGTCAAAGAAATAGAAGACCTTACATACACCTTACCTCCTGACTGTCTGCAAAGAGTCTCACCAGTGTGGGACCAGTATTACATCTGCTACCAGTCACTTTCAGTCTCATGTGAAAGGACTTCATTAGCTGTTTTAATTTAAAGAAGCAGACAGTGATCACTGCTCAGACATTAAGAACCTGAAGGTTAGGCTCCACCATCCTTCTTCTCACCAACAAATTCCTAATGTTGTTGTTAGTTTCTCCTTTTTACTTTCTGAGTAACAGCCAGACATGGGAAAATAGCACAAACTGAAAAAAAAAGAGGCAAGACATAGGACGTTTGGCACAAAACATGAAAGATATGCTGATTCCAAAGCTTAAAACATTAAATATGAAAAAAAAAAGTGGAAAAAGGGCAGAGAAATCCAACTCATTAACAAGACCCATGTATTACCCAGCTATCAGGACATCAGTATTTCCATTTAGAAAACACTTAAGTAGGTTATCAGCTCTACACCTACGTAGTCAGCCATAATTGCACATGATTACTTCAAATTATAGTCCTATTATGATCATGAGGTCAATGCCCTCTGCTATATCTCTATGTTCAGTTTACGTCAAAGCAATTACACTTTTGAGAAAGTTTTTTATACGTTATTTTATATTTACTTGTGTTCTTGAACAGACAGACGTCCATAATTATAAAAAGTTAGGTGAAGGAGAATGACAGAGTATGGTCAGCATTTCTTATCCAACTAAAGTGCACCCTGCATTCAAATCTCAGCTATGCTTCAATTATTTCCTCAGTGTATCTCCTGTTTCTCTCCACATCAGTCCTTGCCAACTTTCAGCCTTACATAGTCCATCCGATTTCCTTCCTCCTTGCATAACATCCCCTGAAACCTCTTTTAGGTCAGGGAGTTTAACTGAGGATAGACAAGAAAGGAAAACCCAAGTGATTCATTCTGCAGAGCAGAGTTACTACTCCCTTCAAGGCCAATTTCAACATTTATTTTTCTAATTTGGCACCTGAAAGTATTAGACCTGAAATAAGCAAAGCACAATCAAAAAAGATGACATTCCTGCAATGGTTCTGAGAATGATCTATATATTACAGTGTAATAAGACAGAGTAATTTCAACTCCAGTTCTGTGCTTTACAAATAATTCTTTTCTCAGTGTGACTGTTGTCTAAACATTTCTGCTTGACCATCAATACTTCACTTTCCCTGCAGGCTGAAGAACACCCCATATGAGAAGAGACTGGGGTTTTCCAGTCTGGAGAAAATATTACTAAGGGAGAACCTCAGTGTTGTCTGCAACTACTCAATGGAAGCATGAAGAGAAGATAAACCCAGATTCGTCTGTATGATGACAGGACAAAAGGCAAGAGATGCAAGTTAAAGAAGGAGAAATTCTCTTTAGATTTTAAGAAGGAAAAAAAAGCTCACAATGATGGTGAAAATGGGTTACCCAGAATAGCCTGGAATCTCCATCTCTGGAGACAATAAACATTAAATAGATGAGGATAGAAGTGATCTGACCTAACTCTGAACTTAAATCAAACTTCAGAAAGTTGGCCATGCTGAAGCTTGAGCGAGATGGCCTCATGTGGTCTCCTGAAACCTAAGTTATTCTAAGTTTATGATTTATTGAAAGAACTGGAGAAGCATTACTAAATCAGGAAAGCAGCATTTCACAGCAGAAATAACTATCAAGGCAATGGAGACCAAGCAACATCATCACCTTCACACACAGAGAAATGCATAAATCATTGCCCAGTGGGCAGCTCAGTCCACAGATGAACTGTGTACCACAGAAAATGAGCTTTATACTTACCAAACTGGCCACTGTGCTTTATAAACAGCTCAATTACACCGTAGGCAATAGTGGTTGCAGGAGGAATTTCAAGGATGACACTAGAATCCTTCATCATGCTTCCATTTTCACCCACTGAAACCTAGAGAACAGATTTACTCACTGTTTGTCTTGTTTAGCTATAGCATAGCTTAAACACAGAACTAATTAAGGGGAAAAAATACATTGAAATGACGTGTTTTGCTTTCTATGGTGTCTAAGTAAATCACAATACATTTGATATCTGTACAATAAATCAGCTGAGCAGCAAGATAAAAGCACAGTGCCAAGAACAGGTCCCAGGCTCTTGGCTGCCTTGTCCTGAAACCAAGTTGAGCTGCAGGGACAGCATTTGCCACACTGTGTCACTAGGAAATGGGAACTCTCTTATCCTGCCTTGCCCTCCTTCTGACACCCCTTTTGTCCAGCTGCAGACTGGTACCAGGAAGGTGTTACTCATGCAGAGGACTGTTGAACTGTGACTACCAAATTTCTGCCAGTTGGAGATATTTTGTACATTTTACATTAAAAAAACCCCTTAGAATGAATAAGCATATGTTTTGTCTTCAGTAATTCTTTCTCAGTTCACAGGCAGTTTTTCAGACAGCCGTATAATGTAATTCATCTCTCCTCCCATGACTGAAAACAAGTATCTTGTCTGTAAGTATTAAAAAGTAGTAGGCAATACAAATATTTTTTGATGAATGATTACTTGGCTTTTCAAATATATTATTTGTTTCAGTGATGCTTTCTGCTCTGCACCTTCCACTGAATTGTTATGTGTTTGGTTTATGCTGTGCTTCAGGCAATATTCTACATAGAAATGGAATCACAGTTTGACAGTATTGATGGAAACCATGTTGCAGGCTCACACTACAAATGGCATCCTTAGCCAGAGGAAAAAACATTTTAACTTTTCTGAAATTTCACAGCTAGTGAAATAGAAGTGAGTTCACCATGTTAAAGAAGTGAGTTCAAAGTGCTAAGGATGCATAAAAAATCCTCTAAAGTTTATGAGGAGAAATCATACTTTCTTCTCCAATGATCTGCAAATGTTCTACTCATTGTAGATCTTAAACAACTTTTACCTTGATTGTTTTTCTACCACATGCTATCACACCGCTGATCTTTTCTTCTGTCTGGATATGTTCAGCTATGGTACACTTCTGAGTTGTTATTATCTTTTCTCTCAAGATGCACAGCACTTCATGTTTTCTTTCTATTACTTGCTGCAGTAAACTACTGCTTAGATTTATTGTTCTGAAAAAGAAAAGAAACCATTAGCAACATAAATACCAGAACTGAGAAAAAAACATTTTCTTAATTGCTTGAAGAAGCTTTCACTGTAAAAACAACAATGGTTTCTGTATGAGCAGTTTCCTCAAAATTACTATGTCCTCTTTTGTTATTTGGTAGCACTAAGTATCTGTTTTCCACGCCAACCCCCAGCACATGTATTGAATTCTTGAGCAAAAATGACAGTTGTCTGCCTACTTTCTGAGCAAAAAAAGGAAGGGGGAGCTAAAAATTTGAAGCCTCCAGACAGTGAGGCTGTGAGCATTGGGACAAATCATAGAATTATAGAATATTTGGGTTGGAAGGGACCTTAAAGATCATCTAGTTCCAACCCCCCTGCCATGGCAGGGACACATCCCACTAGACCAGGTAGCTCAGTGCCTCATCCAGTCTGGCCTTAAACACCTCCAGGGAGGGGGCATCCACATCCATATTAAGAACTTCCTGCAGTCTGGTACACTACCATGTACATTATGCATGCACAAGCACACTAAAAATGCCAATAACAGCATAATACATAATAAGAACATATATAGAACATATATTTTATATTATATTAGCAGTATCTACACATCACAAACATCTGCTTAAAAAGTGTGAAGTTGAATTCAAGCTACTGGAAGTCAGGAAATACACAGCAAGCAATCTTCGAGCCTTTGTGATCCAGTCCCACTCTTTGGTTTTCTCTCTTTGACATGACCAGATCAAGTTCTGTTTCTTCCTCCTACATCTCAGCCTTGTCCCACTTCATGTGATTTCTTTGCTATCTTCTACACTTGAATGATGCCAGTTGTACATAACTCCCATCTTAGTCTCTCCCCCTCCTCACAGGAGGTCATGCTTGGTCTCCTTTATCTCCATGTCACCATTCAGTCCCATCATCCCTGCATCTGTGTGTTCTTCTACCTGCCACAGATGTGGCATCAGCCACTTTTCACCAGGGGAGGTAACTTTGCACCAAAATTCTCTTGTTCAGGCTAACCCTGGACTAGGACAGCTTGAGGTGACCACCACTAGAAATGCAATTTTGGCTTCTGAAAGCCCAAGTGCAGGCAAAGAAGTGCCCTGACACACTACCATCAATTTCTCTTTGAGGGATGAAGAGTGTAGGGAGTGACAGCTCAGTACCAATCCTCACACCTTGTTATGGAGCAGATTTAGTGTTCCCTTAAAGCCTGAACAGACCCAGTGGGATCAGCACTGACTACGTACTTCAAAGGGCTGGATGAGAAAATACAGAAAAGATTTAATGGGTTTTGGGACTGGAGAAGATTACTGAACAAAAACACCTGCTATAAACTCTGGTGTTATTCATCAGTAAAACCTCACCTTTTAAAATTAGTGATCAGGAATGTCACTGTCCAAAATAAAATGACCTGACCTCAAATCTCTAGCCCAAGCCTCCAACTTAAGGTGCCATCCCTAGTCCACAATGTAATTCAGGTGCTTTTAAATGCTGCTGGAGATGCTTCTAAAGCTAGATTCTTCTTCAAATGATCCAAAGAAAGTGAACTCCCAGAAGCAATAAAAAATTATTTTCTAAGGGAAGATGAAAAGAAATCACTACTTTGTCTTCTAGGCTGTGAGAAGACTTTCTGGTAACAATTAAAGCAACTTCTTCACTTCATTTAATTTATTATAATGTGCCAATTATATTGTATTTTTGCAAAATATTCATTGAAGCATCTCAGATGAGATGTCATATTTCCTATGAGCAGATAACTCTAGCAAGACAGTTGGAAGATCAAAAAATTTCCATTCCTGGCTCAAGCCTTTTCTTCCTTTTACTGTAAATGGCTGTTCATGGGGCTAAATGGCAGCTCCCAAGAAGTCTAACATAAAGACACATCTGATTCTTTTTTATTTAAATTGAGACATCTTCACTTTTAATTAAAAAGTTTTAGATTTATTAGATTCTGGAGTTTTGGATTTATGCCATCTGTGTAAGTCAGCTTGGTTCTTTATTAAATTAAAAATATCCTGAGGCAATTTTTGATCTTCGGAGAGTTCTATGCTTCTATGAAAGTTCAATCAGTTGGAATGAACTGTCTGAAAACCTTACAGCTGATTGTTAAAACAAGGGAAAGAAAATACCTCTGAAGCAATGCAGCAGCCACCAGAAAAGCACCCCCAAACATTCCTCACATTATTAGTATAGTTGGGGTTTTTTTTTGGTGCAAAGCCAGGCTTTATGCTTGGAAAACAATGAATCTTTGGATTAAGAAAAAAATGGAAGAAATGTCAGGCAGTCACAAACACTGCTGCTCTCAGAAGAGTCTGCAGAAGCACAGACGTTAGTTACCACAGACCATCAAGCCTATCACACACTTCACAATAATTATTTATGATTCTGAAGAGGTATGCACTAGGAACAAGTAATTTTAATATCTAACCTGAAGAGCCATAAGGGGAAAAATACAATGAAAAGGTACAAAAGCAATTTGTCATTTGCTTTCCCATTGATGTATTTTTTTGCCTGCTTTGAAAGATGCCAAACTCACTGGATAGCCTCGTAAGTTAAAGAAACAAAACAATCAAAGGCAGAAAGTTAGAAAAAATCCCCAGATTAAATAGATATGCTGTTTGCAAGTGAACATTAGTGTAAGAAACATTTAGAATATGATTTAACTCTGTATAAATGAATGGTTAAGATAACTTTCTTTTACCTAATTCTATAGTATTGTGCCCAAGGTGAGACTGGCTCAGACTTCCTCAATGGCTTTGAGGTTCAGATGCAGAACCAACACAGAATCATAGAATCAGAAGACACAAGTGAACTTGCACAGAGGTGCAGTAAAGAAATTTCTAAGACAGCACTGAATGGGCTGCCACTGGAGGCACACACTGACACTAACATTGTATGTGCAAAGAGCCCCTTGACTCTTTGATCCCTGATGCACTGGCACCAAGTCTCGTAGACAATTTGGGATCCTGTCCACTGAGCTGCATGGTGTGGCAGAGACACAGCCGTGGCCTCAGCCCCAAGATTAAAGTGACTTTGCTGGGATGTATTCAGCTGCAAGGCTGGAAGAAACACTCTTCTCCCTCTACAAAATTTAGTGAGACAACTCCAACAGATTCAGAGCTTTAAAACACACATCCTTACCAATAGTTACAAATACATTTTCTTTAAAACAACAAAGTTAAATGCTCTCTTCTAGACTTCTGGCAGAGTACTTTCTATCATAAAAACCCTTAGGGTTGGGTGTGAGCCCAGCACAGGTTATCAACACTGCACAGCCTACAGAAGGCAAAACATTCTGCTCTTCTCAGCAATTCAAATAAGAGACAACACCAAGTAAGCAAATAGCCAGCTTATCTAAATTATCATCAAAATAGATACCAAGACAAAATGCAACAGGGTTAAAGTCTGACAATCAGAGAAGGGCCTATAGCAATGCAGGGCAATGGCTGCTGAGTCTATGACTGCATTTTTGGAAGTGCATTTGCTAGCACAACACCCCTAACATCAACAAGATACCTGAATACCAGCTTAAATTCCTGAAAATACATGCAGGCATGTGAACTATATGGCATTTTAAAAACTATTTTTTAGGATTTTTCTTTTAGGTTTTACAGGGTTGCTCTTTCTGTTCTACAACCACCAATCACTCTTACTATCTCTTTCACTATTTATCATACAGGAGCCCTCAATGATCTCATGTGACAAGTATGTCACCACAGTACTCCTTCCCTCCTTGAGAATCTGAGCTGAAGTACTCAAAAGTAACTTTATATAAAATACAATGGGATGTCAGTTAGCCAAGTCTCATTATCTACACAGAAGGGATGAGCCTGTATAAATAAAGGTAATTTAAAAGATAAAGTCTATAGGGTTTTATTTGACTGTTTGCTCTGCTTAAATAACCTTCCTCAGCTCAATGATTTACTATGCTGGAAGCTCTACGGGTCAAACATGAACAGAAAGGAATTCAAGTCTTGGCTTTGCTCTCTCCACATTAAATTGGCCACTTCCCTGGAATGCAAAGGCTTCCCTCATTTTTATTCAGCCTTTTTCCTCTTGCATAAGGAAAGCAGCGGAGAACAGAGAGACAACTTGCTGCAGTCTTTAAGCAGAAAAGAAGGGAGAAAGCCAGAGACCAATAGAAGGCAAGAGAAAACAACTGGAAATAGAGCAGCCTCACAGTTCAAGCAGAGAACAGCAGCCTGCTTTAAACCCCATATCTGAGACAATCCCTGACCGGATCATCCACAAAGGAAGGCTAGGAGCATTTTATCATCAAATCCTGTCTAGTTTTCTCAGTAAACCACTCCACAAACCTACTAAACAAGGAGTTTGCCAACATACTACAAATGCCAAAAAGAATGGTTACTGCTGTTAGCACTCTCCATCCTCAATGTGAGGATGCCAGTTGCCTGCCTGCACAAAACTTCACTAGTGCAAACTACCCACAAGTGGAAAACTTTTCCAGTTCAGGACTGGAAACATCAGCCCAACGCACTTGTCCCAGCTGCAGAGACATGGGTGGCCCACTCTTAGAGCCTCACCCAAGCACAGCTTCATACATAACATCCACATGATTAATTTCAAGACATCTCTCATTGTGCTGCCAGAATTCATCAGCTTGTTCAGTCTTCTTCACTTCATTTATAATGCTCCTTCCATACAAATGCTGCTTGCTTCCCCCACCTCTGCTCCCTCTCTAATAGACCTCTAGAAAGAGAATGATGGAGTAAAACCCACCAGACCTCACTCTGACACTTTCAGGCAAGCACAGATGCATAATATTTCTTTTGTTAATCCATGTCAAATATAACCCCTCTGACCTACTTCACAGTCCTACTGGAACAGAGCATCTGCTATAGTCAGCTCTTTGATAACACTTCACAATTTTCCCTACAGAATACCCTGACAATTACTTCATAGAACATCTTCCCCAGGAATGCCAAAGACTTTTCAGAATGCAAGTGGCAGGCAGTTCCTCAATTTTCTATTCAGCATCCTTCTTACTTTTTAAATCTCAGACACATTTTATTCAGTCCCATCTCCTAACATTCTGTGACTTCATA
>VZTY01026719.1:0-27618 GCA_013400935.1 Turnix velox
CCACTACAATGTCTCCCTTCCCTTCTTTCCCTCTGATGAGTGGTAGGTTGCTGATCGGTATTCTTGGTTTCCAAACATAAAATGATTTATCGTGCAATTCCTCATCCTTCTAACATTAAGCTTTCTGATCATGTACCAGATCCTATCTTTGTGAACAGTAAGGCTTGTGGTCAAATAGAATGCCACATCCTTACTTTGTGAACATTGCAGCTCTTGGATGTCTAGAAAAGAAATTATCTTAGTTATGTAATATTTATGTTAAGAAATATTAATTATGTTGAGGGTACTATTTGCAAATTATAACATTTCTGATTTCCAAATATCAATAGCACTGAAGATTTTTAATCCACTTTATTTCTATGTTTATACATCAGATATTTAAGTACTTAGGTCTTTGAAGAAAGGCTCAAAAAGAGGCATCACATTCATTGTGCTGTTTTATGGCATGCTGTTTTATCTATCACTAGGTGACTGAATGCCTTCTCGAACCTTACTCTTCCCATATTGCACAACTTCAGTAATGTAAAGTAGCCAAAAATCCAGGTTAATTAGCCTTATGTCCTGCTAATCAGTCCCAAATCAGGGGATGATTATCCATGTTTTATTTCTGCAGCTGACATCTGCTAACAAAGCTTTATGCCCAGAGTACATCTGCTAACACAGTACTTTGACCACATTTGCTTTTTCACTGATTTTTAATTGGTCATTGGATGGTCTCTTGTCGAGTAGATTGACTTTTACTTTGTCAAATCACTCCACCATGGCCTAAGCTTCTGTAACAACACATTGCACAAGGAAAAAACATACCAGGCGCTCTGCACGTCTCCAGGAAGGGTCCATTCCTGAACATTTCTTTCCTCACTTGAATGGGTTCCATTCAAGTTCATTAGTACCATTGTAAGATATTTCTTGTCAGTCTTACTGTAACAAGGCACATCAGTTTTACCCATGTGTGAAGAGAATTGCAGCATCCAGGCTGCAGAAGAGCACTCTATTACATAGGTAAGAATGATTGGGTTGGTACAGTGACTGGCTCAGTACTATTGTAATGGCTGATGTTGATTCTTGATTCTCACCTGAAAAACCACCTGGTGTTTCCAAACTAGGCAGTGGAACAAAACAGGTGGTGCTATTAATCATCCTTGTTAACAGGAGCTAAGTAAGAGAGAAAAATTCATCTGTATCTGGAACTAGTGAGCAAGGGGCAATTTGCAATATCAGTTCTGACTTAGTACCAGGAATAGCTGCCACACGTGAACCTGGGAAAGCCTAAGGACATCTTGGCAAGCAAGACAATATAATATAAACCCTGACCAAAGCAAACAGAATGAAGAGATGGGCCTTTACATCAAGCTCAGCTGCAGTAACAATTTACTTCAATTTTCTTGGGAGAATGAAAGAACAGTCCAAAAATTTAATCCACCACAAATAACCATGATTTCTTATCAAAAGTCAAGTATGAAGACTACAGTCTCCATTCATAAGAAAATAATTTATTAGGCCCTGTAAGTAAGTAAATATACTACACTGGCTTGGCCTCTTATTGACTTGAACACCGATTTTGCATGCAAGATGGTTTCTTTTTTTTTTCTCCCTTCAAGACTGGAAAGCTAACAATAATACTCTTCACCTGCTGTTGCTGTTGTAGTTCATTCCCTTCACCTTACAGAAAGAAGATTTTTCCTGTGTTTTAATGAGCTTAAGATAAAGCCTTTACAGAACAGCTGCGCAGTCACAAGGTCTGGAAGTGAGCAGCTTTCTCACAACAGTGTGTTGAATAAAGATGTACAGAAAGTACATGCCAAGATAAAGTCCTTAGTCCTCTCCAAGTACATCACCGATAACCTCCAAGCAAGCTGGTGGAGGCATGAGAGCCTATACGGTTATGACCACCTGTAGCCAACTGCCCTGTTATGAGTAATATACAGAAAGCATAGGAACTATATACCATATTTGTACAAATCCTTGGAATTTTTTTAAGAGGAAGATTAATTTTTCCTGGGAATTAAACAAGCATAGCTAAAAAAGTACTCACAGTTTAGGGTAAACTAAACTGTAACTCTTATTCCACAGCAACACCTATGTAGGTACAAGATATTACTAATGTTCCAGAAATAACTAACATCAGGGTGAGTATAATGGCAGTCTTTTGCTAGGAGATTCATAGCTTTTGAATGTTTGTATCATGAGCCTAACAGTGTTATAAAAAGATTACATATACTCTTCATAGACACTTAAACCGATGTGCATGGGTGAGGGCATAATCCTCTTAAAAGTACTACAGATATGTAATAGATACTGAAATATAATTATATAAAATCTGTTGAAGAATGATTTTTGGGTTGTTTCGAAGTTTTCTTGGTTTTGTTATATTTTTTTCATCGTTTCCCTCTCCCCCCACCCTCCTTCTTTTTCAAATAGAGTACTGGATTCTTAATAGGTTCTTGACACTTCCCTCATAAGGCTCCTTCCCATCTTAGATGAAAGACAGAACAACTAGCCTGTTTTCTTCCATGCAATAGTAGATGATTCACTTGTTTATACACAACTATCATCTAAAAAACCTTAGTGTAGTCTAAAATTAGAATTATGTGATATGACTCACAAGACGCTTCGTGACAGAAAACAGGATCATTTTAAGCCAATAAAATCTAAAGCACAAAAAAAAAAAATCCCAGAAAGAGTCTGTGGAATCAATCACTAATAATCATTAAGGTATATTTTTTATTTGTATGTTTTACCTACCTTCAAGTATAGTTTTTCTGCAGTATATTGTCATCCTGCTAATTAAAGATGATTAAGATTTAGATTTCCATAAAGGGGTGAAAAATAACTACAGGAAAATATAAGAACTTGCTCACTGATATATCTTGCCTTTACACTACAGAAGTCTCTACATCAGTATACAAAAGCATGGTCAGCAATAGTTCTTCTACAAAACTATTTTAATGTTTATTAATTAGTAACTAAGGCCAAAAGATATGACCTTCTAAACAGTAATCATATAGTTCTTTTCACAGAGATAGTTATTGCTCTGTACGTGACAAGACACTGTAATATAACATGACACCTAGACTTCAGTGCATAATTTAATCATTTTTGCTGCTAGTTAACTGTTTTGCTATACTTTCCCTTATGGTTCTGCAACATCTACAGGTAGTTTAGAACTTGTCTCTTCCAGCAATATATCAGACTGCTCTCAAATACTTGGGTCAGAAAAGATGAGAAGTACATTCTCACAGGACTTGCTTCCATATGCATAAACCAAAATTAAATAATTCTATCAATGCTGATTTCACAGCTAGCCTTAGCAACTTTCCCTATTCAGTATTAAGTAATATTCAACCTGAATGCCCCTGGGCACAGCCTAACCTTCTCATATTATTTTGCTTAGTAAATGAAAACACATGATCTCTTGTTGCTTTCTTTTTTATCCTTTAATTATTTTCTTTTCAGCTATGATGTTTTTCTAGCTATCTTTACATTCAGACATAAATCTTATATTTCAGTACTTTTTCCTGAGGTAATACTAACTTGACTTGTGAATCTGAATAGCATTGTAGCCTACATGTTACTTCACAGGAGAAATTCAAGCAGGATTAAAATATTATATTTTTGTTTCAGTGTAAGAAAAGTTATCATTTAGATTTACTTACATCATACAACTTACACAGTCAATAGAGTCAAAAGATTCTGTCTTCCATTACTACACGGCTAATGTGCAATTAACTGCTTAAGTTACAAACCTTGAACACCAGAGAAACTAATAATTTGCACAGGCAACTCAAGAATCTTCCAAATCCAAGAAAACTACAGGAATCAAGATGGGACATTTCAGAAAGTGCAAGATTGGACTGAAGAGGCATGACCAGCAGGATTAAATCTCAGTTTTCATTAGCAAGAGAACATGATGAAATTACAGTAGATAAATCAGATTCTCAGCATCCACCTGTCCCCCATGCCTTGCCTGGCCCAGTCTGAGTGTCTCTTTCATGCTTCTGGAGCAACATTAAAACAAGTCTTTGTCTGATCACCACAGGGTAAGAGAGGTTCCATTCACACTTGAATACACACCCACAGACCAGCACTCCGCACATCTTTGTGATTGTTTAGCCCAAGTGGATTTCTGAGACGGCAGTATACAGTCTTATTCAAAAATGCTAACATTTACAGCAAATCTCAACTGCCAACAGAAGAAAGAGGTTGGAATTCTTTTTCAATTAAAAAAATTTCACCATGGAACAACACCGGAACACACTATTTTGCTCTCTAACAGTTTTCTGGGGAGCTGATACAATTGCTTTCACCTGCATTATGTACAGCAGAGATTTCAAAACTAGCATTGAGAATCCCTCTGAAGAATAGTATTTTTCTGGTGTTTCCTACACTCTCACCACAAACACTTACTGAAAATATGTGAGGTGAATATGAGACAACAATGTGGAGGAGGGAGCACAGCTTGTTTTCCTCCTCTCCTTCAGTCTCTACAAATTCTCAGCGCTGACACCTTGAAGCACTCTATGAAAGTGTTACACAAGAACAACTCTCTTGCCTTAGTTTACAGCAAAGTACAAAAGCAGATGCTGTAAAGCAGTGACTGAGCATCCCTAAAACCATCTTCATTCCTGTTCCAGCAGAAATACTGTCTATTCCATTCTCACCTTGAACTACACACTCAGCTCCAGCCATATCTCAGTGTTCCTATGTCCATAGCTACTCCTCTTTCAGTTGCAATAACGTCTAAAAAGCAGAGCAACCTCAAACCAAAAGGGCTAAGGTAGTCACAGTGCAGATTGCCAGCTCATCCATAATGCAGAAATGTACACAAAAAAAGGCCTAGGCTCCAAGCATTCCAGTCTTGGAACAGGTGAATTGTTTATTGAAATAGCACTTCTCCAGCAAAAGTCAGATCACAGCAATACTAAGGTGAACTGGCTTACTCTGAGAAGCAAAGAATTCAATTAAAAATACAACTTCAAACCAGCATACAGTACAAAATTTCCATTTACTTCATATATTCTCATCTAAAATTTCTTAAGAGGTTAATTATTCCTTCTTAATTTCTAGAAAATAAAAAGGCCTCACACAAACATACAGCCAACTGGAGAACGTGTTGAATTTCTACACAGCAAAATACTTAACAGTGAAAAACAAGTATATAAAAACACCAAAGTGAAACAGCCACTGTGTCAACAACAGGATTTAGACTTTTAGATGTTTAGAAATTTAGAGCATAATAATTTGATAATTAATAGTCCATATGTACTGTAAATAGCACCTATAGCATCTTTCTTAATCATGGCTTCAGAGAACCAGCCTGAATAAGCCTCCCTGAGCCTTTCATTTGTCTTCATAACTATCAACCCTTTGCCATTTCTTACATGCATTTATCGATATACCTCTGATACGGAATAAATATTTTATTATTATTGTATTTTTCCTAGAATATCTTTATTTAAAACACACAGAGATATATAGATAGTGTGCGAAGATCCCTAACTGTTCTGCCAGCAGTGTTGCTTTGCTGTACCCCTGCATTCCCTCATTGATTTGTACTTACCTGAAGTATTTTACCCTAATTGTTTAAATCAAAAATTCTCTCAGCAGGGAATATTTTCTCACTTTCTGTTTGTGAGCACTTTTTAAAAAACACTGAATAGCCATTGGCCAAGATTGCAGCCTAAGAATTTAGAATACTAAAAATAGCAAGGAAAAAGACAGTTCCTGTACAAAGGTCTACAGTACCTGAAGCCAGGAGTATTCTGGCACTGTCAAAGTGATTCAGATATAAATGGGACAGACTCTGCATGTTTTATGTATTTCCATATTTATCTACTAAGTCAAGGTGGAAATGATGCATGTTAATTGTATCTAGCAGCTGGGAAGCTGTGTTCAGATATCCTAAAAAGAAAAACAATAAATGGAAGGAAAACTCATGGGACGAAATTTTTTTATCTTACTGCATTTTTTGTTCAAATTATGGTATTGACTAGAAACAAATTGTCAGTGTGGCTGTAGTTTTCACACATTTAAACTTAGTCATAAAGCCATGAGCTCTTCCTTTCTTTCACACCAGCTTCCACTGACTTTGACAAAAGCTTACATGCACGGAACTCTTGTTATCCTCTCTCCTGCATCTTCAGCCCTAGTAATTCACTCACTGATGTAAAAATATATATAATATAATCTTCAATATAATAATATAACGAAGTAGAGTTCTCATTTGGAGATAGCAAGTGTTGCTCAACTAATAAAAATTAGTTTATCAGTAGAGCAAATCTAGCTGGATACATCATAGCAGAGAATAGGATAATTTCTGTCCTCTTTTCTGTGAGAAACTGATGCATAAACAGGTCATGTGGGAGAAAGAGAAACAAAGTCTCATCATCTTCAAGTCGATGTCCTGTCCCATTGATCCACCTTCACAGTATCAGCTGCTTTTAAACACCACTATTAATGATATACCAAAGTATTCACACCACCAGAGCTGTTCAGATACAGATGTTTTCCAGTAAATAATTTAAAACAGTTATTAAATTAATTTTTTTATCTTGACTATGTACTACAGTAAAAACCAGGAACCTCCAGCCTGAATCAGTCTCTTACCTTGAAGTCGTTGCATGACATTGGCAATATCTCTGGACCTTGCCCCTAGCTGGGATGAGGCCATGTCTTCTCAGTGTGTCCACTTCCCCTGACAAAAGTCACTCTCCAAGCTGCTGACCTCAGTGAGATGAGGATCTCTGATGTCTTCCCTTCGTGTGAAACCCTCAGCCTTGGCACAACATGCCTGGAGCACTCAGATGCCTTTAGTCCAATGCCAGCCTTGACAGGAACAGGGAACTGCACTGGAGAGCAACCTCAGCACCTAGAAAAAAAGAAAGTACCTAAGCTTAGAGGAAACTTCTACCAGCTCTGCAAGACTAACCCCAAATCTTTATGTCTGTTTTCACACATGAAGAGTGGTATGTTTTGTGCATACTGTACACTCCAGCCAGAGACACAATTAATGCTGAAAGCTTACTTGGCAATCATCAGTGGAATGAATCTGCGAACACAAATCATTAAAAACATTTGGCAATGCACCAGAAATCAATGCTTTCCTGAGGACGTTTGTGGATATTGTTTTAGAAATAACAATAATTCTATATATATTAAGAGTAATCCTTCTTAATGTAAATAATATTAGGCATAAAGAAGGAAAAATGGAACAACTTCTAAAATCCAAAATACAATTTCCATTCTATTTCACTATACTATAAAGAGTATATAATAGTAATACATTGAACAGGATAATCCGTAACTCCACCCAGCTGTGTGATTTAGTCTGAAATACTGAGATTCCTATAATTTATTGTCAAACCAAATTGTATTTCTATTCCTTTCTCTAATGCACAATGTCGTGGGTTTGTGTCATTTAACAACAGAGGCTGTAGAACTCTGTTGTAACTATAGTAAGATCTATGTGACTACAAGTCTGGCCTAAAAATATTAATTAAAATTTAATTAATCAATTAAATCAATTAAAAAACAATTAAACTTTGTCTTCAGAGGAACAATTTCATGTTTTATATGTACATACCTGTTTACCTGTTAAGAAAGAACTGAGCATAGAGACAACAAGAATAAATGCATTTGTACTACATGCATCAGATTCATCCCAATTTCAAGATCATAGAATCATAGGGTTGGAAGGGACCTTCAAAGGCCATCTAGCCAATATCACAAATGTGAGCAGGTGTATTGGCACAAGATCTGCCAGAGAATAGAAACCCCTAACACTGAATAGAATCCTCTAATATCAGGCAGACAAGCCTTTGGTCTGCACACTGAACTGTCCCAAAGTAGCTGTGTCAACATGAAAGGGCTGCCAGAGGAAATTACATTTCAGCATTTCCTTTTCTGACTTTCCACACCATGCCTGACCCAAGGAACTCCCTGATTTCCCTCTTACTGATGTTTTTATTGTATGTTTACCTTGTGTTTTGGTACATAAACACTGCTTGGGTCAGCAGAACCAAGCTGGCCATAAATTAGTGAGGCTGAGTGACATACCCTCCTGTAGGATCAATGTGCAGAAGTTCACTCATGTGCATAGACTCATGTGCATAGACTGGTGCCAAACACCTAGTCCAGCCACATTACTGCTGTTTTTGCATATGTCTGCATTCTGCACAAGCCACCAGGATGCTTATATCCACACCTCCTCAGGATGTGTCCCTCCTCTCCTGATCAGGGGCTTTCTCCCTTCCCATCTTCCAAGCTTTGCACTGCATCTTTCCAGGGTGCACAGAGACCTTCCATATCAGTTACCATTTCCCAAACACAGAATACCTCACTCTGGCAACAGCTAGCCATGAGAACTTGCCACAATCACACCTCTCAGGCTGGAGCTGATGGTCCTCTGGCACATGGAGTATGAACAGCCAAAGCTTTCTTCCACAGTGAATACCAAAGAGCATCCGACTTGATGGGAGGAGTAGGAGGTTTAATGCTGCTCATGCTCACATAAGTCAGTTTAGCAAACTTTGTTGCCTTTGCAATATTCAAATGAAACATCAGGTTTTCTAACGCCATCCAAAACAGAAATATTTCTAACAAAATTGTTAAAAGAAGCCTTTTTTCCAAGCAAGATGCACTGCTGACGTAAGAGATGCATGGCAAGTTTTAATAGCATGCTGCTAGACTAATTGCTGGGCAGAGACAAGGGGTATTAAAAATGCCTCGTCTGACTGTTTTTTGGCTAGCAGTATTGACAGTATCAGAATACCAACCCACTCGCACCATGACAGAGATGGTGTAAATCAGCTGTATGTGAGCAGATTTAGAGGAGCTGTGGAAGATACTGATCCAAATACTAGTTAAAAGCGTCTGGGAAATAGTACCAAAGATATATGTTCAATCTACTCATACAGCAGGCTGAGTCACTGCAGCAATAAATGGCAAACTTGCAATTAATAATTAATCTAGCTGATCTTAAATTTTATGCTGCATAAGAAGAATCTGCAGTTCTAAATATGGCTCCTCATTCAGAAGCTCCTTTGCAAACAGGAGGAATTAACTCAAAAAATACTAATTCACAACATGCGGGAAGGAAAGATTCTCATGTGCACAGTCACCTCCACAAGCAGAACACAACAGCTCAGATGTCAGCAAAACAGATGAAACAAAGCTTTACGCATCCTTCCTGTCTGTCTTCAGCCAGCACCTATAGCTCAACAGAACAAGAGACCTACAGGCACAGTCAGCTATTCAACATAGTGGATATTTTCCTGACATCTACAAATAGTTAAAAGCCTGCAACAAAAGATCTTTCTTTTTCCTACTGTAAGGTTGTACTTGAAAGATTGATAAAAATTGCCATCTTAATCAAATATTCTCATAGCTGTTACACAAAATAATTTGTAATGAATAGAATGATGCTTTCATTGCAGTTCCAATCACAAAGATGTATCTTCAGATAGATACATTTTCAAAATGCACAGGTTTATAAGAAGTATATGACTCAAATCTAATAAATATTAGCCTGATATAAAACTGTGGGGCTATATTAGCTATTCATTGCTTTAGCAATCAACAAGTGATTATTAATTTTTTACTCTGCACATACAGGGAATGAACACACAAGAGTGAAATAGAATGGCTTTGCCTATAAGTGAAATACATTTTTAATTCCATTTGCCAATTTTCTGGCTTAATGGATAAAGCTACACTGAGACCGTATTCTTGTATTAATATTCTAGTATTCTGTATTTTGATGAAAAGAAGAAATGTGAATATCTCTTACATAAAAACTATTAGTCCTAGAAATCTTACGAAGGTTCCAGAAGACAAGAGAAAGACATGCTAGGTGCAGACAGGATATAAGGTGTGGCACAAGGGCTGATAACAAGCCTGATCAAAAAAAAAAAAAAAAAAAAAGGTAAAAAATTCACTGACTGTCCTTCATAACAGATTCCCTCCTCATCAGGCTAATGCCACACATAGCGGCCTGGGGGAGATTGCTATTGATGTGAAAACATGGTTGTATCTGAAAACAGAGTTTTAGATGTCTATAATCTCACTTTATATCAGCAATGGATAAACACAAATAAATAATATATTGATAAGAGTAAGAAAGAGGCAGGCTGAAGACACGCTGTAAAATGATCAAAAACGGTTCTTATTTTGTCTTCAAAGAAAATCCTCACCAGTCTTCCAAAATCAGGCCAACACAAGAGCACCTTTGACAACTGTTACAGGTGGTTGAATTGCAAATCCACGGTTGTTAGCTTAAGCACAATGCAGCACAAGTCAGCACACACTGGAACTTTCCCAAGTCCAATGGGACATAACTTTTTGGCTCTCTGTTTTTGATAGTTGAATATCAACAATGGCACTATGTGCTTCCTTTCTCTGTGCATTGACAGCTTTTTAATAGACAAATGTGGAAGAGTTGGGTTCTAACTTTTGACAATGCACTGAAAAAAGAACATTGAAATATGATCTCATTGACCACTCTGATTTTAATATCAGGGAGTTGATCAGTAGAACAATTAGAAGTGACCAAATATTTTTTTAATTAAAAAAAAACCCTTATACATAAAGTGATGTTATCAGGGGCCCACCAATGTAAAGGTAAGTAATGTAACGAGCAAGAAAAAGCAGACATTCCATACGTGTTCATTCTAATAACTTAAAATAATTTTTCTTGAGGTCAAATAAATANGGTTGTTAGCTTAAGCACAATGCAGCACAAGTCAGCACATACTGGAACTTTCCCAAGTCCAATGGGACATAACTTTTTGGTTCTCTGGTTTTGATAGTTGAATATCAACAATGGCACTATGTGCTTCCTTTCTCTGTGCATTGACAGCTTTTTAATAGACAAATGTGGAAGAGTTGGGTTCTAACTTTTGACAATGCACTGAAAAAAGAACATTGAAATATGATCTCATTGACCACTCTGATTTTAATATCAGGGAGTTGATCAGTAGAACAATTAGAAGTGACCAAATATTTTTTTTAATTAAAAAAAACCCCTTATACATAAAGTGATGTTATCAGGGGCCCACCAATGTAAAGGTAAGTAATGTAACGAGCAAGAAAAAGCAGACATTCCATGCGTGTTCATTCTAATAACTTAAAATAATTTTTCTTGAGGTCAAATAAATATTTTACAATGAATGTTGAGGACAAATATATATTTTCAATGGTAGTATTCAAGTGAACATCTTTGGAAGGATCTACAATAAACAGGCCTTGGGATGGTTGGTGAAGGAGTATGGAGCCCAAGTTATTTTCTGTTCCCTTCTACCATGTCCAAGACAAGGTATGAGAACTTTGTGTACACTTTTGTTTACATATCCATTGTACCAAATACCAATAGCCACATTGGATTACTGCTGGATTACTGCTTTTTCATTCAAATTAAACTTTTTTTTTCCTTTTGCTCTTGCTTTCCAGAACTGCCTTTTGTTTGGACTCTTTGGAGGGCTTGTACACAAACTCATTGCATAATACTTCTTTCATAATCCTGAGACTTTCTTTTCATTTATCTGGTTACTAAGAAAACTGGAGGTGTGACCAACTGCCAGAAGTGATTTGGACAAATGAAAGGGATCCTGTACTGGTAACTGTTGTGCTTACATCTAGTATCTAAGAGACTAAAATTTCACACGCATTGTCTCAGTGTGTTTATATTTGAGATCTTGGGCACATTCAAATCCTGGGGAAACTTGAATCAGCACAAAAAAATTACACTTTGCATTTATCAGTAAGAAGTCTTCAAGTCTGAGTTTGAATAGGAAATTACATACATTTACAAATAGAAATGACATTAAATAATGGTATGTTGTACTGATTCTAAAGAAGGCAAGGTTTGATATGGGTGGTTTGTGGCTTTTTTTTTTATTTTGAAGGAGATACACAGTCATGTAACAAAAGAGCACATTTTAACCTATGATGGTGATAATTTTAGTTACCAGCAGATTCCAGATGGGAATGGAAGCACAGGTAGCTCTCATTTTCACCAACCGCTATGAAAGCATAGGATGCAATGTGGCCTTTAGTACAGTTAGGAAGAATAAATCAGTTCCTAAAACTCTGAGCTGGTTAAGTTTCAGCTTGGAAATACCAGCAGATATCAGGTGCATGTGTACCTACTGGTAGCTACTAATAGCTATTTCCTTTTATTATAAGATTATTTATTATTATTATTTCTTTATTATTATAACTGGTTGCTCCTACTGAAGCTGCGAAATAGTGGGAACTGTGTTATCAGGAATAGGAAGTAGCCTGAAATTTGTCTTAAAAATGGCAACTTGCACATTCAGCAGCATATTTTAATAGTCACACTGTAAATTTCAACAGTACATTTTCTTCAAGTTTTCTACATTATATTTTCTAGCAATGAAAAGTTTTAGAAATTTTATAGGCTGCAGTGTTTAGATTTTTTTTAATAGTTTATTCCTGGCATAGTTAAAATGGCAAACCTCATACTTGCAAATTCGCAACTATTTACCACAACAGGCATGACATTGAGCTGTTGGAGCGGGTCCAGAGGAGGGCCACAAAGATGGCTAAAGGGCTGGAGCAACTGCCTTATGAAGACAGGCTGAAGGAGTTGGGGTTGTTCAGCCTGGAAAAGAGAAGGCTCGGGGGGAACCTCATAGTAATTTATCAATAGCTGAAGGGAGTCGACAGAAAGGCAGGGGTAGGTAGGACTTTTTCATAAGATATGTGATGGGAGGACTAGAAATAATGGATGTAAATTGTAAGGGGGTAGATTCAGGCTAGATAAAGAAATAAATTCTTTACAGTGAGGGTGGTGAAGCACTGGAACAGGTTGCCAAGAGAGATTGTGGATGCCCCCTCTCTGGAAATGTTTGAGGCCAGGCTGGACATGGCACTGAGCAGCCTGATCTAGTGGGAGGTGTCCCTGCCTATGGCAGGAACTCAATGATCTTTAAGGTCCCTTCCAACCCAAACTATTCTATGATTCTGTGAAAAGCTTGGAGTCATTCTGGAGCTCCAGCTCCAAACATGGCTCGTCTACTTATCTTTCAGCCATGTTTGGAGCTGAAAAAAAATTTCTTCATTTCACAGAAAAGTGAAGAATCTGCAACTACAATTAATTACTTAGAAGACACAAGATAATTCGCACATCTGAGATTTAAATTTGTGGCATAGGTGGCACACAATCTTTCTACACTTCATCTACAACTTTAGTATTTAAAATCTTTTTGTAGGACCCTAGTCATGCTCATGCTTATGTGTGCATTGACATTTCAGCCTGTATTTTGGTTTCTACTGTCTGTTTATTAGGGGGAATGGACAAAATTTTAGTGGAGTGAAGCTCTGAATTCTGTTCCATTTGAACAGAAAATGTTCTAGGAGAAAATAGAGGCAGGAACTTGCTATATTTTTGGCAAAACTGACAGAACATATATTGCTACATCTATTTAAAGAAAGGTCACACACTGTCTTTCTGATTTGAAAAGTTAGATACAATGTATACTACAGTGTAGTTATCCACTATTTAATTTCTGCAGGAATATTTTACAGTTAATGTAGATGTAGGTAATGGCAGGAGACCGGGATTAGTAGCTCATGATCTAAAAAGCTCACAAGATATAATCCTTGCCTCAACGTGCTTACGATCTGTGCAAAGATGGGCCAAGATTAAGATCAATACACAAAAAATAGGACAGCATGAAGTTTGGACATAATTTGGAAGCTGGTTAATAGTAGGAGAGCTGTACAGCAGAAGACTCTTGAAGAGATACATCTGCAAGAAAGGAAAAAAAAAGACAGACCACTAAAATAGAAAACAATGAAGCATCTCAGGAAAGGGTGGGTCACATTGAGTTATAGATAAGCAAGCAGCACCAGTTCTTTGGTATTTCTACACATCTCCAAGCAAGAAACCTTAGCTGAAGTATTAATTTGTAAGCAAGGGACAGAATACATAAGGGGCAACTGACATGAGAATGGAAAAGCAGAAATACCTGGTTTACCCATTAAATCTGTGCCTTTGAGCAAAATAAAGGCAAAAGTTCAGCTGCTTTAAAGATAAACTGCCGTTAGTTTTTGTGACCTCTGAGACAACACAAGAGCTGCAAAGTTTTGCTGCTAGCCACAGTAACAAGGAAGAAGGGAAATAATAATTTATATTTGATGTATTCACTTTCCCACTGCCTGAAAAGAAAAAGCTGAGCCACAACCGAAGGCTTTTAACAAAGCACAATGGATTAATTAGAAACAAACAGCGATGGATTAATGTGGTGTCTGCCTGAACAAAGCATATCTGTATGTCTTTTGGGATCTGATCCACAGCAACCATTCTTGCTGCACTGACCTTAGAATTTCTCCAGGGTTCACAGCTTCTTTGGTTTCTTATACAGCAAGATCCTCCCCAGGGCCAGGCACTCCTGCCGTCTCCCCAAATGCATTTAAATACTAACAGGATGCTGCTCTCCCTGCTCTCCCTGACCCACTATCAAAGTAATACTCTCTTTAAACAGTGTACTCACTGACAGGATGTGTAACTCAGCATAGTTCTAGTGAAGCTCACAGAAAGATGCTCCTAAGGTCCCAAAGTACAAAAAAAAGTAATTTTTTTTGAGGATGCTTAGTTTTTAATAAAAGTACACAAAGGTGTACAGTCGTGATGAGAATCTTGTGTCTGTATTAAATGCCAATAGTGATTTGTGCTGCATTTATCACTGAACCTGAAAGTAAAATAAAATTTTAAAAATCATCAGGGATTAAAATCTATGCATTAGTATTTTGTACGCAGTAACACAGAATTGCCATTGGCATTTATAATCTGTAAAGGTAATATTAATACACAAACCAACCCAGCTTCCAGGAACAGGAATTAAAAGAACAGGAGGGAACTGAAAAGATGATGACTTCTACTTTCACATCCAGCAGTGTGTAAAGATGAGAACTGAATCACTCTAAGATGCAGAGCTGTAGTCATTCTGGATAGCTTGTTTTTTCAGAGGAAACTTCAGCACTTTAAGGAATATGATAAATGGATATAGGGAAAAAAGTAAGTAACTACATATTTTAACACTTTACCTCATAAACTGGTTTTGTCATGTCACTTAGCACACAAAACTAAGTACAAGTAAAAAGGCATTTCTGTTTACCAATTAAAACAATATAGCATCCACATACTCTCTATCATAGTATCACAGAATGACAGGGATTGGAAGGGATCTTGAGAGATCATCCAGTCCAATCCCCCTGCCAGAGTAGGAACACCTAGACCAAGTCACACAGGAATATGTCCAGGTGTGTTTCGAATGTCTTCAGAGAACTGAGGACACAACCTCCTCTGGGCAGCCTGTTCCCATGTTTTGTCACTCTCACCGTGAGAAAGATTGTGCTTATACTTCTGTGGAACCTCCTATGTTCAAGCTTGCACCCATTGCCCCTTATTCTATCATTGGAGGTCACTGAGAAGAGCCTGGCTCCATCCTCCTGACACTCACTCTTTACATATTCATAAACATGAATGAGGTCACCCCTCAGTCTCTTCTAAGCTAAAGAGACTTAGCTCCCTCAGCCCTTCCTCATAAGGTAGATGCTCCAATCCCTCAACCATCTTTGTGGCTCTGTGCTAGACTCTCTCAAGCAGCTCCCTGTCCTTCTTGAATTAAGGGCCTCAGAACTGGACACAGTATTTCATATGTGGTCTCACCAGGGCAGAGTTGATGGGGAGGAGAACCTGTCTTGACCTACTGACCTTGTCTTTTCTAAGACACCCTGGGATACCAATGGCCTTCTTGGCCACTTCTCCCAGTTTTGTGTCATCAGCAAATTTGCTAACAGTGCATTCTGGTCCCTCATCTAAGTCATTGATGAATATATTGAAAAGTACTGATCCTAGTACCAATCCTTAAGGGACTCCACTAGACATGGGACTCCAACTAGACTCTGTCCCAGTGATCTCAACTCTCTGGCTTTTTTCCTTCAGCCAGTTCACAGTCCACCTCACTACTCAATCTTCCAGATCACATTTCCTCAGTGGATGCTGCAGGAGAAAGCATCAATGCTTTAATGAAGTCAAGATAGTCCACATGCACTGCTTTACCATCATCTACTTACTTGGTTATCAGGTTGGTCAAGCAAGACTTCCCCTTGCTGAATCCATGTTGACTGGCCCTAATGACTTACTTATCCTTGATGTGCCTAGAGACAGGAATGGAGGTGAGGCTGACCAGTCTATAGTTATCCAGGTCCTCCTTCTTGCCCTTTTTAAAGACTGGAATGACATTTGCTTTCCTCTAGTCCTCAGGCACCTCTCCTGTTCCCCGTGATTTACACAGCTCATTGGCATTTTTGGCTTGGGATTGTTTAATCATTAAAGAGGACACAGAAACCAGGAAAAAAATTATCAGATCATATAAAGCAATTGCTAGTACTACTATAGGCAAATGATTGCCTGTTTAAGAGTCTTTCAACAGGCTTGGCACTTGAAAAGTGACATCAAGCAGCCAGAAGCCCCACATACTACTTCCCTACAAGCCACATCGATATAAATCACTCACAATGATGAGCACTGGAGTTTCCCCTCAGCATCATGTAGATAATTTGCCGAAGTGATGCCTCATCAATTTGTAAAGTCTACTTTATTATAGCAGATTACTAATAGTCTTGCAAACCCTTTTCCCCAGCATGAATATGGTTGAAATACATTGTTGTCCAAATCCTAGTAGCAACCTTGTCTGTTACTATTTCAGCATATCATACCTCTAGGGAATTACCACAGGTGCCACAGAGTATATGAACTCTGCGCATATTTGATGAAGTGCACTTAACCCTTTTGTATCACCACTGCATGCAACCCAGCCTCAAACTAGCTTCCCAAGAATAGTCAGGAATAGCCACATCTTTCCCGATTAACTACATGTGGGCCTGCCGTGTGTGACAGAGCAAAAACCCGGGTACCTCTGCAACGCACACATGTGCATTTCAGGAGGCGAACCGCCACCCTCCTCCAGGATCTCCCGACCGCCTGCTCAGGAAAAGGAAAACCCTTCAATCCGCGGAGGAAAACAGACCAAATCCGCAATCACTGTAGAGAGTTTCCATTAACCTCCAGGCAGTTTCAGGTGGGGAGGGAGAACGAGACGGTGGCGGCTAGTAGCCTGCCTCTGGAGGGTCCCTCGCCCACCACACCACCCGCGGGCTCTCCCGAATATACCGAACGCTCTCAACCCGCACCTCCGTAGCCGCGCCGCCGCAGCCGCTCTACCTACCTTCGCCGGCCGTGCCGCGCCGCCTCGCTCCTCCACACGGCTCCCTCCCTGGTTATCGAGGACAACACACCGCCCGCTGGCCAGCCACGCAGGTGCGGGGGTGGGGAGAGAGCGACCGGGGACGTTGTGAGTGCGGACCCTGCGTGTGCCCGGACCCTGCGTATGCCCCGCCCCTTCGGTGTTTCTCAGGCCGCGCTGTCACTTGTCGTGGCTGCTGATGCCGCTGCGGCTTCTGCAGTAGTAGCTGCTGCTGCCGCCGCCCTCCGCCGGGCCGCAAGCCGTCGTCACCATGTCCCGAAGCCCGCTGTCCTTGCTCCCCGCTCCGCCCCGTCCCCCTCTGTCCCGGCTGCTGTAAGGCCGGGACAGATTGTACGGGAAGCGACTATTCTCCTCGCGGGGAACCGGTGAATGGAGGGAGCACCAAGCCTCGGCCTAAGAACCGAATCGCTCCCTAAATGTGCAGGTGCCCAAAAGGCTTCCTAGAACAGCCGTCTCGAGCTGTCACTGCCAATTACTATTACTAGCCGTATTACTAATATTATTGGTGCGTTACGTAGCATTATGTCAGGCATTACCTTTGGTGTAGGCTTTAGAGCATCATCGGGCGCAAGGCTGGGAAAGTGGGACACCGGCTCTTACGTAAGAGCGGTGGGACAGAAACGCTGGAAGGAGCCAGCGAGACGGTCTGTCACTATTCAGCTCAAACTATGCGAGCCACACCATGTTCACGCTGCCACTATAAGGTGTAATTCTGCCACTTTAGAAGATATCGCACAAGCCCCATGACTTGGTTTTTCCCTTCTTCATTTCACTTGTTAAATGAAAGCTAGCTTCTTCCAGGAAGCTGAAGGATGTTTTTCTGCTTAAAAAACTGATCATCTCTGTTCTCTTCCATTTGAGGATGAAAAACAGAGCTGAAGTGGAGAAGGTGGGAGAAACAGTGTCAACGCAGCTCTAAGTTTTTATCTTTTCTGGCACTGCTGCAGTGATTCTACAGCATTAGCACGCGGAATGTTTACTGAGTGGAGGGATGAAATCTGAGGCAGCAGAGATGGCTCAGCATCATCTCTTCCTTTAGTGCCAGTCACATTAACATTGGTGTACTCTTGTGATCTGAACATTCACACTTGGGGGTCCTGTACTGACAAGATACATAGTTATGAGCCACACATATTTGGAGCCAGGATGCTGTGAAAAAGAAACAAACATGCCAGGAGTAATAGCAAGGATTCTTGTGAAATTGAGAGGTATGTATCTAGGTCACTTCCAGCCACGCACAAAAATTTGCTCCTCCTGACAATGAGTGTAGCCAAGCATATTGGACCTCAAATTTTCCTCTTCTTGAGTATTTGTAGGTTTTTTGGTTTGTTTCATTGCTTTCTTTCCTCCACAGTTTGTTCTCCATCTTTGTCTTATTCTGGATGCAGCATCAAAGATAGCAAAGGAAGTGGATTCTGTTATATTTTCTCATTTCTGCATTCGTCTTTTGGCTGAATAAATTACTTCGCTGTCTCTTTCAGAAATGCAATTTTACTTCATCTTCCTTGTCTGAGTACTATGAGAGATAACACCTTCACTGCAAAAGCTTAGACTTGATAAACTACTACTGCTATAATTTCAATTAATTCATTAAAGTACTTGCTAATGTAAGCTTTCTTCATTCTCTTAAGTTGCGGCACTACATGTTTGAAGTGTTCAGTTAAAATGAGATATATTCTGCTTATCAGTTGCAGCAGGAAACCCACAGAAACCTTACTGATTTCTGTATGGCTATTTTGAGTTTAATATGCAGCAGTGAAGATCTGGTTTATGTACATCTCTTCCTCTTTGTGTAATGCACAAGAATATAATATAATTCTAATGAATCCTATTTATTCTCATGCAAAATAATCAGCTCCAGCTAAGGACAAAGCTGTGGTCCATTTGTATAAAAATATGTAAGAAACTAAGGTGGTATCAGTTGTAAGTTTCACTGCACTTATCCAGATTTTTTTTCTAGGGATAAACCCTATCTTCATCATCCTAGTGACAATGCATTATCATTTATTACCATCCTTCTTATTATTTTGGTTTTTATTGTTTAAAGAGTGTAGAGTGAATTTCTCACCACTAGAGTGTTTGTAGGTTCCTTCTGAAAAGAAAGGAAATTGATTATATTTGCTAGTATGTAGTAGTTCTATGCATGCATGACAATAAGGAAGTAGAAAAAATAGTCAAATATTTTTAATAATGCTAAACTGATGTCATCCTTACTCTAATCATATGTATACCTGATTCCACAATGATTTTAAACCTGCTTAATGTTAAATAGTCAAATTAAATTATGATCCTTTACTAGATATTGGCATTGATGTGAGCAAAAAATAAATACTATTTACACTGTAGAGAAAATAAACAAAATAAAAAGAAGTATTGTAACAGAGGCAATTAGAATCTATGTCCAGAACAAATAATTTACTGTGGAACACATGTCCAGGAGCACTCAGTTAAGAAGGTGTCAGCTAAGGGTAGGTGGGAGCAGATGAACAGCCTTAATGTGCAAGTCTAGCCAGGAGATGAAGGACATTGTCCTCTTTTTAGCAAACCCCACTTCTGAACACTCTAGTAAAGCATTAAAAACCACAAGCAAATACCACCAGTGTCAGTGGTGCTGGCTCTGTGTCATGGATGACACAGCATCACCAGGTGCTGCTGCTTTTTGCTGTGGCATGAGTGAAGTCTCTGACACTGAAGAAATCAGGGCATTCTTCCTGAGCAAAAAAAATCTTGATGTAAAAACATGCCTTTAAAGGAAGTAATGTTTCAGTTTATCTCAATGCTGGATCACTCTGTGCTTGGTCTAATTCTGGTTACCAGACTTCAAGAAAGATCTAAATCAAGTAGTGACATTCCTGAGGACATCCATGGGAATGGTGGAAGGTCTAGAAGGCCTGATCCAAATAGCTGTTTAATATAATGATTAGAAAGTGGTGGACTGTGTAAAAGCATTCAAAACCACAAAGGAGCACTACAAAAGGAAAGGAATATTCTCTCATGCCTGCCTTACAGCAGGTGAGACTGTCAAATAATAATTATAGAAGGAAATAAAGCTTTGTGACACATACCATGATGAGGAAGTGAAATTTGAATCATGGGAGATTTTAAAGTACAGACTATACAAGTATATACACTTAGGGTGTGGAACACAATATGTCTCTAAGTGTCTTGATTTCTTCCATTTGATGTGACTCTACGGATGCTGAGACTTGTTTGAGCAAGAGATCATACCTCTCTGTCTGCAAGTTTTGCTGCAAGCAGTAGTTGCCACTTCCTTCCTGTCCTAAATTGCCACATAGCATCAAATGTGCAATGTTAAAACATTGCCACACACCTGAGAGATGTATGTAGTCCTACATCTCCTTTTCATGCACTGTATCAAGTGTAAAGATGTAAGCTGTATAACTATATTTAAGTGCAACAAAACCTGGTGAAAAAAATTAACACAATACATTGAAGATACAATTAGAAGCCAGAGAATATATCCCCTCTAACATGGATTATATTGAATTACATGAAGGATAGGAACAGACTACTCATCTTTCCTTGCATTGTGCTGAACTGAAAGTAACAGCATGAGATTATCCAAAACTGAAGTGGGAATAACAGAAAACATCAGCTGCCAAACTAGGGTATCATACCATGGTATACAATATGTTCCTGTAGGTGAAGTCACAAAACCTCTAACAGCTTAGAGATGCCTAATTAGGATTTAAAGCTCTGTAAATGTGCAGAATGAGCTCAGTCTAGCATATGGCAAGAGTCAAGCTAAAACAAACTTCATTTTTTTCTAATACTAGTCACCTCATAATTGTCAAAAAACTCATTATATCTACTTGAAATTTATTGTTGTTCCAAGTTTTCCTCATTTACGCTATTTATAAGTTATGCTAAATTGGAAAATATTTCTAAGGATCCTGTCCTCCTTGTCCCTCATACAGACACATATTCCCACAGTAACGTGTCTTCTGCAGCAGGTTTAGAGCTATTGCCTCACCAAATCTCACAATGTTGCCCCCCCAGTTGCTGACCCAGACCCTCTGGTCCCTCCAGTAGGCAGTTCTCAGACCCACAGTTCTATCTAGAATTACAGACACTCCAAGGTTTGTCTCCTTGGCTTCATATCCTACTCACCGACTGATGGAGTTTGATGTTTGTTAGTGATGGGCTCCATCAAAAGCAGTGTGGTTACCAGGTTGAGCAAGCTGGTTCTCCCACTCTGGTCTGGTGAGACCCTACCTATCGTACTGCATCCAGCTCTGGGGCCTCCAGCTTAGGAGGGATATGAACCTATTGAAGCAGGTTCAGAGAAGAGCCATAAAGATGGTTAAATATCCATGATACTTTTCCTATAAAGACAGGCGGAGTGTTGGAGTTGTTCCACTTGGAGAAAAGAAGGCTCCAAGTAGACCTTTTTGTGTCATTTCAATATGTAAAGAAGGCTTATAAGAAAGATGGGGACAAAATTTTAGCAGGGCTTGTTGCCGTTAGACAAGGAGTTATAGCTTTAAGCTAAAAGAACATAGATTTTGACTAGGTACAAGGAAAATTTTTTTCACAGTGAGGGTGGTGAAACATTGGAACAGGTCACCCAGAGTGGTGGTAGATGACCCTTATCCCTGGAAACATTCAAAATCAGGTTGGATAGACTCTGAGCAACTTACTGTAGTTGAAAATATCCCTGCTTATTCCAAGGAAGTTGCAACTAGGTGACCTTTAGAGGACATTTGACCTTCCCAAAAGCAAACCATTATATGATTCTATTCACACTCACACAGACTGTGTGAATTCCACAGTCTCTCCAGATGCTGGCAGCAAAGTTGCATGTGCCCCTAAAACCCTGCTCCCTTCACACAGAACAGGAAGCTACTCCCACAGGAAAAAATTATAGAAATGGATTTTAGCAAGAATCCAGGGCAGACTGCACTGATGAAATGCATACTACCAAGAAGCCCGTCAAAATAACACATTTTACCTCCTTACTCTCCATTTACCTCCATTCTCCCATCTGCCCTTATGCCTCCAGGCCTCCATTTTAAGTGAACTTTTGTACAAGTAACATTTTTAATAATGCTTTAGCTTAAAAAGTAAAACTGTTTTAGTTTAAAAATTCAGATCAAACATAACTAAATAACTTGTTTCACATGAACCAGTAGTACAAAGCAAACATGATCGGATAGTACCACCATGTGGACTGTATGAAAAAGATTTTTCATTCAGTGCTGGGCTAAAAAAATGCTGCAGAAACAGTCTGGGAAATATTCAGGTACCAAAACTCCAGTTATTTTTAATTTCCTCACATTCTAACAGAAACAAGATGTTTTTGTCAATGTGTCTTTGAACAGCATAGGGCAGAATTTCATCTGGAACCAGTCTCCAACAAACATGTACCATCAGGGAAAGTCATAAACATTTTGTGAATTGTCTTGTTATGCAACAGCAGGGACAATAACCTCATCACTTGAGTGAACAAAAAAAAAATTAGCTTAAAATATAAAGAAATTAAAATTGTTTTTCTCTGACAGCCAAACAGCAATTCCTTCTAGCAAAAATAATAAACAAGACTGAAACAACTGAGTATGCCACTAGTCACAGTTAAAAGATTATTTGGAGGCTGAAGTAAAAGATTAACCTGATAGGAAAAGAAGATTTACTGAAATGTCTGGGACATGAGAAGATGTGGAAGTGTCATGTGAAATCTGATCTGAAATATCAGGATGCTTAATAAGGAGTAAAAATACTTGATGTGTTATCTGAGGCTGCTAACAAGCACCTGTCAAGAACAAACCTGATGGTGTTGAGACATGTGAAGGACCATGAAATCAGCCAGTACCCTTGGGAAAGCATTATTTTTAAAGAAATAATTGGATTTCAAATCTCTTTTCTTTACTTCAACTCTTCTAAACAGTGTATAGATCTCATGTGAGACACGTCTCGCTGATCATAAAATATTTACCTAGATGAAACCACAGGCCTGTGATTTTTCATCACCTGTAATAAATTTTGGATTCCTATCCATCGCTATTGTTCTTTGACTATTGGTCAGTAGTATCTAACCAATCTATCATTGTCATGATCCTGTAGTTCCAAATCTGTATTTTCTGGCTTCTATACTGGTATTGATACAAAATGCACCAAAAAAACTATTTTAAAATAAATGTTTAGAATATTTCAAATTACAAGGCATGTTTCTGAGCGACTGTACACTAAGTATGAGTAAAAGAAGTTATCCAGTCTTTCCTGACCTAGTTTTGTGTACATCTTATGTTCATTTGGTAAAAGAAGCGTTTAATGCTCATGAGAACTTCCACAGAGAGAAATCTGTCATCTCAGTGCAGTTAATCTTATCACATACTATTCTTTATCTTTTGATGTTGAATGGTAACACCAGAAGTTCTTCCGAGCAACATCAGAATTCTTCTATGGGACATCCACACTTTTCATCATGACCATTTTCATTCAGGAACATGAAGTTCTAAGTCTTGTCAAATAATGCATAATTAATAGGAATCTCGGTGTACTCCAAGAAAAGCTGAAGCATAGAGAAATTTTTATTCAGAAAATTACAGATTTATAAAGAAATGTCTATTTAAAAGAAAAGTTTTACGAAGGAAGATTCTGACTGTGCAGAAACAGTGGAAAAAAAAAGGTACAAAAATTTGACTAAGACCAAGCACTTTCTGAACTGATCATACTTAATGAAATTAAAAGATTTCTAACTAGCCTGTAGAGAGGCCAAGCAATTCTGGGAGAACAAGTTAGCATGCCTAAAAATGTCTTCTTTTGCTTTACAAAATTTCATGTTGCCTTTTTCTTGGCTTTATCTAACACTGTTCACTGATTCACAGTGTTGTGCTTTATCCAGAAGGTGGCTGCATTTCATGTGTCATACATCCCTACAGTACCTAAATATTTTTTTACTGGATGTCTCTGTTCAACCATGACTAGGAGTAAATTAGGCATCTTAAGAACTAGACTGTTTCAGTGCTACACTTCTACTCTTCTTCAGTGCAATGGAATACTTCTAGCAGTAAAATACTGTGCTACAATACAACAGCATTGAATGTAGTTAAAATTAATCACATTTATTATTCAGTATATATACTCCTCCACTTTGACAAGAAGTCTGCAGTTGAAGTTGTTCCCCAAAACCACACTGTTTTGGGTAGATATCTTCCTGTCAAGAGCAACATCATATTAAATTATGTGCTTGGGGGGAGAAACAATGTTTTGGAAAAGTGCTTCTCTTGACAAAAATCTCTCCTAGCTGTTTCTCTCAAATCTTGAAAGACTATAATTTATAGCTGAAAGAGAAGCCCGGGCAAAGCACTGATGATTTATATCCTTACAGTGTTTCCCTTTACGTTGTCAATAGCACCCTTTCTAAAACCAGTTCTTATTTTAAGGAACATTATGTACTTTGATTTCAGTAGTGCTACTTGCAGATGCCTGTCAGAGTTAAATTAACAGGACTAACGCCCAGATGCTTTTAGCTACTATGTGTTTATCTCTGGAGATTTCATAAATCATGATTTCTCTAGAGACATCAGTTTTGTTGTTTACACAGCTTTTATGAAGGGAGTTCAGAGCGAGTGTAAAATATGGCCAGATCAGACTGGCTGGATTTTGTGTTCAGGTTGCATTGAAGGGCTGAGTGTATCAGGCCCTGCTTTGATTAGCACCTCTGACTGAAGTAGAGCACTCCAGAAATAAACAGCAACCTGCTACAAGTTTATTTGGACCACCACTATACTCTGCAGTGCAGACTTGATAAAAACTCATATACGTTGGACAAAGTTAGAAATATGATCAGTAGTGGCTCACTCAGGTGGGAACAGAAGAGTTACATACAGTTGACCATATTTTCCTTTTTCACTGAATTCTTTCTGGTCATTTGTTTCTGCCCAGGATGTGATAACTCCAGGCCACTCAGTCATTTTCCATTCTTCATTATATACTCTTTCAATATTATAAGCCTCAGGAGTTCAGATATGACAACAAGATGACACTGAGGCACTTTGAATTAATTTTTAGAGTCTGTATTTTGATTCAGGTGCCTCTTTCCCTAACTCCAGAGCATTTTTTGTTTTCCTAGTTTCTGCCAGAATACAGGGTTAAGTGCAAGGCTCTGAAACAATGCAATACTTTTAACCACAAACCAGATAATATTTTCTGTGATGCAGCAATCTTGCATCCTCTGTAGTCCCAGGAACACTTCTGTTAATAAAACTGAATCTGAAATCTTGAGTGTGAGGCTGAGACTATTCAGTTCTGTCTTCCAGTCTATACCTTAGCTTTAGAAGTGAGCCACTTGATAATTTTCAGAGTAGAGTAGCAAGAACCCAAGATGATTCTCTCTGAATCCTTGGGATATTTCTGTGATATGTTGTCTGCTGATGAAAACCCAATTTCATGTTTCACATCTTCCCTCTCCCATCTCAGAATTACCAGCACAACTCCAGCCAGCTAAGTCCTTCCCAAGAAAAATCCAGACATCTCTTTTTGCCATTGAGGAGTAGGAATATAGTAGGAAATAAATGCAGCAGTAAATGATTAATCAGGCAGTCTGAAGGTATTTTTAATGTGCTCTGAAGATGAGATGTAGGTTGCCATCACTGAAGTGGAATCTTTCATAATGCATTTCTGTGAGTTGGCATCTCTCATTGTTTCAAAAGATATGCAACTGTCTTTTTCTCAACTATCTTTGTCTTCAAAACTGGAAAGTGGAAGCATTCTTGCTGACCTTTTCTCACTTACTACTTTCTCTTGCCATTTCTGACAGCTGTATAACTAATGAAATCTACACAATATTCCCCATTTTTTAAATCTCATGACAGTCTCATTTATGCTTTAAGTTTTTTCCGTGATCAGCCCAGGACATTTTGGTCAGGATCAGGTGATCTTAATTAAAAGGGTCAGCAGTCACATGCCCTTTGATGCCACATTTTAGCCTTACTTTCTTTCTTAAGTTTAACTGACCCATGTCAAGCAGTCACATTGTTAACTGTTATAGTTTTGTAAGCCATATGTTTTGCATTTGTAAGTCTCTTTTCCTTTATCATCGTTTCTCATAATTACATTTTCTGATTATTTTAATTTTTCAGGTCATCATTAGAATTCAATGTCATTAACTTCACCAGTGGATTCCTGGATACCAAAAATCTGCTTTAGAAATCTGACATTGTAGATGTCTTCATCCCCCCAAGTCTTTTCCAGAATGAATCAGGAGTTACTCTACTGATAGTTCTGTCAACGTAAAACTGAAAGCATGCATGACTGTGTACATGAAACCTGTATCATTGTACTTACTGGTGAATTGTTTTCTACATCTGAGCTTCCACAGCCACTCTGCTCTTGGATTCCTGCATCCACAGTTCCTGGCCAACAACAGAAAATTTATTAAGCTTACTTTCTGCAGGCCTTCTGAGAACAGTAAAAATTAATGACCTGCAATACAAAATGGTGAAATTAATTATTCACTATTCTCCAAAGGACTGTAACTGCATGCTCCATGGAGCATTCTGATTAGCTTGCTGAGGGACTGGGGTGCTTATTAGTGTGGAGGTTAAAAGCAGATGTTTGTGTGGGTGCTCAGAAGCAGCAGGGATTGCCCAGAGTAGCTAGGATGGCACCATGGATGAGGGCAAGGACAATATTTTGGATGTTTTATGGCATTAAAGAGTGCTGAGATGTCCAGGCCTTCTTAAATAAGAAAGAAGGGATATATGGAGGGAACAACATCTGTGGTGTTTCATCAGAGTAAAATTTCTGTAGTTAATTTGGGAGGGAAATTGTCCGGGAGTCGTGAGTATGCTGAGAGAAGTACAGCTTCCTCGACAAGGCACTTTCATTTTCTGATCAACCTCCTGCTTTTGCTTTTGACTACTCCTCTGCTTTAAGCTGAGGTGAGACTGACAAACAGCTTGCTACCATCACCTTGTCTTTACAGCAGACAGAAATGGGCTTGCTCTAATGAAATACAGCTTACCATGCAAGGGGTAGAATGACAGACTTGCCAAATATACACTCTGAGAAATCATAGAAACATAGAATCATAGAATAGTTTGGGTTGGAAGGGACCTTAAAGATCATTGAGTTCCAACCCCCCTGCCATAGGCAGGGACACCTCCCACTAGATCAGGCTGCTCAGTGCCCTGTCCTGCCTAGTCTTGAACACCTCCAGAGAGGGAGCATCCACAACCTCTCTGGGCAACCTGTTCCAGTGCTTCACCACCCTCACTGTAGACTTCTTATGTGAAGTCTAAATCTACCCCCTCTCCAATTTACATCCATTGTTTCTAGTCCTCCCATCTGATATCATATTAAAAAG
>VZTY01026719.1:27740-49618 GCA_013400935.1 Turnix velox
GAGTAGAGGGGTAAAATCACCTCTCTTGACCTGCTGGTCACACTCCTCTTAATACAACCCAGGATTTGGTTGGCCTTCTTGGCTGCGAGTGCTCACTGGTGGCTCATGTTGAGTTTGTCATCAACTGACACACCCAAGTCTTTCTCTTCAGAGCTGCACTCAAGCCACTCTCCACCCAGCCTGTATCTGTTCCTTGCATTGCTTCGACCCAGGTACAGGACCTTGCACTTGGCCTTGTTGAACCTCATGAGCTTGGCTTGGGCCCACCTCTCAAGCCTGTCAAGGTCCCTCTGGATGGCATCCCTTCCTTCAGGTGTATCAACTGCACCACACAGCTTGGTGTCATCTGCAAACTTGCTGAAGGTGCACTCGATCCCACTGTCCATGTCTCCTACAAAGATGTTAAATAGCACTGGTCCCAGTACTGATCCTTGAGGAACACCACTAGTCACTGGTTTCCACTTGGACAATAGGCCATTGACTGCAACTCTTTGAGTTTAAACTTCTCAGAGAAAGGACAAAGAAAATCGTCAAGAGATAAAATGTCAATAGCTGGCGTCTTGGACCCTTGCTTTTCAATATCATGTTTTCTTGCAGAGTATAGGAAACAATTATTTGCACAACAAAGAAGAAATGCAAATCACCTAGTCTCATTGTAACTGGTTTGTGCAGTACTTAAGTATGCCATGTGGTATGCCTTGGGGAAACTGTAATAAGCATAAAGGATAATAATGAAACCAAGCAAGCTAAGTCAGTATACACTACATTGCCCATGGACTTTACAGTCTTCAAAACCTGTCCTTAGAATGTTATGAGGTATTATGGCTGTCTGTACTTTTCCAAATGATTACTCTTGACTTTATATACTTTAGAATGTTTTGCTATCACATATATTGTAATTTTTCTTGAGCAATTCAAAAGTACTGTAATAGAGAAATATTAGTCCAGCCAATTTTCTGAGTTGCATTGCAAGCTTTTTGGATTTATAGGAACAAATTGATACTCCATGACTATGGTATGATCCTGCCAATTCGAAGAAGAGAAGATTAAACATTCATGACTTCTGAAATGCAATTTCCTTCAATTGTTCATCATGCCTCCACTCTTAACCTTCCCCATAGGATTTCCTCTTACTCTAAACTTCAGAAAATTATCCCAAATGATGTCTGTTGTGGCTGATGATTCTACATAGATCAGTTATAAGTCTGGAAAACAGGGAAGGAATCCAGGCTGTTATAAAATGCCTCTGGAGTACATATATATATATGTATGTATTTATTTATTTTAGAATTGTAATCTGTAGAAGAATTATCTTGGCAACGAACTTTCTGAAAGCATATATACAGTCTTGATTTTGTTTCTACTGTATTTCTTATCTAATTTTTGAAAGATATATCAGATATACAGGAGATATAAATACACTGAAATACTTATCTTCCCATGCCACACCTATTATGATATCTCTATATGTGCGGGGATATTTTCATTACTAACAATATGTTTGGATTAGGCTCTTACCTAACACACATAGAAATGAAAGCAGGGAACTGTTTCCAATAAAAGAAATACAGAAATGTGTTATAGAAACATAACAAAAATCCATTATATTATGTTTCTTGGTATTCCTAACTGCATGAGAAAATTAAGACCATGTAAATTCTAGTTTAAACCTCAACAAAAGGATTACTGATTCCGGTCTCTTCCAGCCAGAGACAGCAACACTCTGGAGGTACTGAACATCTGCATGGATCCACTGGTGCACAACTCCACATGCAAACAGCATCCTGCACCAATATTTTTTCCCATTCTAAGGCAAAGCCACATGATGAATCAAGTCTATTAAATTCTATGTGACAACCTGGGATGAATGCAGTTCTGCTCCTAAGTAGTTTGTGCACTATAAAATTAAATGTGACACCCTCCTGCTGCTCACACCAGCAACCCGATGTCTGTGAAAGACAAGAAGTATTTCTGTTCCAGCAAACATAGATCCATCTGTGAATACTATTTGTCAATGAAATTAAAAATTTTGAACCACCCTAGAGAGTGTGAAAAATGGATGTCATATAATTTTATCTTTTAAACAGCAGGTATGACTTAATACAACAGCAGGGGATTATAATTTTTATACAATGCTGGTAGCTGGATGCAAGATGTACAGCTCATCTGTGGAACTCTATCTGTTACTATGAAAATTATAGCATTTTGCTGTCATACTGGATTGTGTTAGGTGGTAGGTGTTATTTCTTTCTCTCCCATTATTTGGTCTCTTTCTTAATGGGTAGTAGAAAGAATAGGATATTAATCTGAATTGAGATAATGAATGTAATTTCATACTAAATGCTGTGATTCAACACTGCAGATCTCAGGACTTTGAGGAGTATAGAATTGGGTAGGAAGTCTTTGACTTGGAGCTATGATGCTTTTACCTCTACCATTATAGCTGAAGATAAGGAGATGCTGTACTCTGAGGGCATAATGGCAAATCTCTGTGTTAGATTGCAAATTTCAACAAAATCAACAAATTTTACTATTGAACCAAATCTGTCATGGTGTTAATTTTTTGCTTCTAGTGATTGTATTATGACACTTCTGTCTAGCAGTGACTGACAAAAGCTGAGATCTGCGTTCAGTCTGCAGACTGATCACCATGAGCTCTAGTCAGCTAAAAAATTGTTTCAACTAAATTATTTCTATGCAATGTGTTGTACTAAACACAAAACTTCAGGGTTTTATAGAAGACAAAGAGAATCATAATCCGTCTATGGAAAAAGCATAAGTGCCTCAGAGAAGGCAACTGCTGCCCCAGGGACAGGCTAACACTGGTGTCAGGTCCTCCCTTCACACCTGCAAATGGCCAAGGAAGTTGGTGATTTTTCACCTACTGATAATATCCTACATACCTACAGTTTGGCTGTTCATGAGTTTTCTAATACATTACACAAATGCATGCTGATCGCCAGGCTGGACATGGCACTGAGCAGCCTGATCTAGTGGGAGGTGTCCCTGCCTTTGGCAGGGGGGTTGGAACTCGATGATCTCTAAGGTCCTTTCCAACCTGAACTATGATTCTTCTATGCTTCTATGATTCTAATTTTTTTGTCTGAAAGTTCGTGTTTTTATTTACAGACTAAGGCTTGTGATGTTTTAAGTTCAAAATACCTCCCTTCATTTAATAAGAACATTAAAAAAATTCAAGACAGAGTTAAGTTCCTATTCTCAAGAGGTAAAACACTGCTCATTTCATTAGATTTGAAGTCACATCACCAATGTATTTGACACCTTGTCCTCTACATGTCTCTGTCTCCCATCAGTCAGAAGGCACAGTGTGTTGTACCAACATCATCTACCTGTACTTAAGCTAAGCATTAGACCCTGTGACATCTTGGTCTATAAGTTGGAGAGATAAGAATTTGATGGATGGACCACTCGGTGGATAAGAAATTGACTGTATGGTCATACTCAAATTATTGTAGTCAATGTCTCAGTGTCCAAGTAAAAGCCAGTGATGAGTGGCATTCCCCAAGAGCAGTTCTCAGGATCAGTGTTGTTCAGCATCTTTGTCAGTGATATGAATAATGGGATTGAGTACACTCTCAGCAGCTTTGCTGATTACACAAAGCTGTATGGTTCACTCAACACGCTGGAGGAAAGGGCAATCGCCAAGGGGGCAGATTCAGGTAAGATATTAAGAAGTTCTTTACTGTGAGGGCGGTGAGACACTAGACCAGATTGCCCAGAACAGTCGTGGATGCCCCAGCCTGGAGGTGTTCAAGGCTACGTTGGATGGGATAATGTAGTCTAGTGAAAAGTGCCGCTGCCATGGCAGGATAGTTGAAACTATATGATATTTAAGGTGCTTTCCAGCTCTAAACTTTCTGTGGTTCAGTGATTCTGTACTGGCCAGTGTAATGAGCGGGGATGAATGTTTTTATCCATGAGAATACATGGACGTATGATGATTTTATTTTGAGGAAAAGATAATTTTCAATGAAGAAAAATGAAAGAAATCAAAACCAAAACCAAGCCAAGATTCAACATTAAAATTATGCCAGATACAAATCTTAAGGTTGAGATATTCCAATATTTTAGGGACTCCTAATATTCACTGTAAAAAAATAGATGTGTTTGATTGTTTGTTGTTTTTTTTTTAAAGAATTAGCAGAACAAATGCTTGTCCAGCTCTTCAAAGAATAGAGGTTTTATATTCATAGCAGAATCTTTTGGCTACCTATTATCTGCAATATATTTGAGAGGAAAATAGTCAAAATCAGCTCCTACAGAATTTATCACATAAAAACAAAATCATATATTTCATTGATCTTCAGACATCCTCCATTAATTCTGTTTCTGTGACAGTAGGTATTTTCTTTTGTAGGGATGTTATTATTGCTATTTGTTGTATTTAGCAGCAGTACCTACAATTTCAAACAGGGAATTTTACTGCCTTGTATTAAAATTGTCCAAACAATTAGCTCAAAGCCTGTTTGTCTTTCTACTCTACAAGAGAATTTGTAATTTAGAATAAGGTGTGGAAAGGAACAGGTAAAGGAAATTTTAAGTACACTCATTAAAATATTAATGGCTACAGTTACACTCACATTCCCAGCTAGTTCCTCAAATTAGCTGAGGAACAATGGTGAACACTTAACAGTCCTCATGCTCTAAATTACTAATGAAATGGTGTTTATTAAAAGCCTCATGACATATTTTTTCCTTATTGAACATTTTCAGTGAATACAAATGCTTCTACACAGAAAATCATTAAAGGTAACAGGAATTTTTGTCATTTCATCTCTGGACATTTTGGAGTTCAAAAAATTTCAGAGAAGGAGGAGATTTTTTTATTGTTCTGAGTCAATTTTCTCTGGATGAGGAAATGACGAGAAGGAAACTGTTTCCCCACCTCGGGAATGGCATGGTGTTCCAAGATAAGGCATAATTTGCTAATTCGAGTCCACAAGCAGGAAATGTGATACATCCATTTCCTTTTAGGCAAACAACCCAGTTCCTCAGCAACACAAAAGCATTGCTTCTGCTGCTAAATCTCAAAAGTTCAGGAACGTATTGCTCCTCTGTGGATATACCTTTCTGTATTTGCTATTTGGATGTTATGGATGGAAACAGTACTTACCGTCCAATCACATGGCCACCAAAGTTTTGGGGTAAGGATTTTGTTTCTTTTTCTAGAATATCAGTATATAGACGCTGAGATTCATAGAATCATAGAATGATTGGGGTTGGAAGGGACCTTAAAGATCACCTAGATCCAGCCTCCCTGCCATGGGCAGGGACACCTCAATGCCTCATCCAGCCTGGCCTTAACCACCTCCAGGGAGGGGCATCCACAGCCTCTCTGAACAACCTGTCCCAGTGTCTCTCCACACCCACAGTAAATCTCTCCTCTTCCAATTTGCTTGTGATTCACTGGTGATTGCCTTAAAAAGTACACCTGAATTCTTTCAACACTCTTATTTGAGCAAAAAAACAGTGAAAAGATCTTATATTTCTTGCAGTGTAGCAGTTTTATTTCTTGCAGTGTAGCAGTTTGCTTTCCAAATATTTCTTTGAAAAAGTTCTATCATGTTTTTAACTCGTCAAGACAGCAGGAACTGCCAGGGCAGAATTGATTGCTTGACAAAGTTCATTAATGAAGTCTGTTGAAAAGGTTTCTATTGACTGCAGTTTATTTCAGGTCAGGTAGACATTCTCAATTGTTTAATGGATGTACCTACATGGAAGACATGATCTGTCTCATCCTCTGGTGAAGAAGAAATAGCAAAACCAAGCATATTCCATCCTTTGGAATAAATTCCTACTCCTCAAGAATGTGAGATGATTTGCAGTTTGTTGCAGACTCTCATGATCATATTTTCCTTATTTTGCCTGCAAGACATATTTTTATTATTATTCATTAAGACCGTTATCTTTCTCTGAAACCTGTGAATTGTTCATTAACTGAAATGTATGAGTTTGAGGTGGAAGTATATTTTAGACTGAATTGCATTTGAGGTGATTAGATTCAGTGACTTGATCCTAAAGGATTTTCCCTCCCTCTGAAAAGTTCTATCACTTGCAGTGTCTAGGATTGCCATGTATTAGTATTTATCATTAGCTTTTAGCATTAGCATGAACCATATGATCTGGTTTTGTCTATTTTATTATTGCTATTGAGCAATGAACCCTCTGTGATTCTGTGCATCTAAAACTCAAAACTACAATGTATTAGCAAAATGGGACTTTGGTTCCACAGAAGTGCCCTGGGAAAACAACTCCACAAGAATATTTAAAGAACTTCCATAGTTTTCTTAGTCTTTGAAATGCCATCCATATGTTTCTTGCAATGGCAAATGTATTTTCCTACTGGGAGACCCTAAGCAACTTACTTTATTTTTATGTCTTCTTCTAAAAAAGAAGAATAATGATACTGGATGCCCTTGAGGAATGCTTTCAGATTAATGGAGGAGAAATACTCTTGTAACTATTTCAGAGTCTCTTGCTGTCTGGAAGCTGACTGCGAAGAACAACTACAGTTTTTGTAGAGTTGAATTACATTTGATTTTAAAATGGCCATTTCATAACAAAAATGAAAGTGATTTCAATAACATGTGCTTTAAGAATCTTTTTGTTAAAGTTGCTGCAGATTTGCTTTTATTCTGAGGTAAATTATTGCTTTGCTGTCATGGAAGCGTATACAAGACATAGCAATGTTATATGAAAGCCTAGAGAGTCATTAGCCACAGAGCTCAGACTGCAGGTGAGGTGTTTTCCACCTTCATGAAGATTCAAGAAAAGTAGCTAAGAAGTGAATTTTTAATTTCCACAGCATATTGCATGCATCTGTCTGTTGTCCATTTAAGGTACTTGTCCAGGTCCTTCAGTATCAAGTGCTGTATTTGACAGGCGGGAAGGGTTGACAACTCTTTCACCAGCATTGCCCAGCAGACCTGCAGGGACTGAAACTGGATTCAGTCCTGATCAGCTTATACTCTGACAACAGATCAACCACACAACTTGGTTTTGTGTGAAGTTTGCATGGTCCTGGGAAAAGAAGATATTTCTTACACTTTTTTTTCTTTTACTGATAGATTTTGGAAGAATTAATAGCATTTACTCTTCCTTTCCTTTAGGTATAGCATATGTGATACACTAGGGAGGGTCGCAATATATTCTGTGTTGGAAGACAATGACTGACATAAGCTCATAGTCAAGAAACTTCACTTAAAATGACAGAACTGTATTTTCCAACATCCTTGAAGATGCATGACCTGAGGAAATAATAAAGCTGCGCATAATAAATATAAATAAAATTTATTTCTTTATTAAATGAGAGAGCAATATTTGAAACTCTGATTTTTTTTCATGATACAATTTAAAGTCTGCTTCACTGTTTTTCTAAGCCATCATCATTAAGTGCTCTGGGTGTGACTACTTTACCAAGATGCAGATCCTTTTCCATGTGTATGTGACTTCTCTGCAACTCCTATGACTTGACAAGATTGTAAATTTCAGCATGTGCATAGAAATTTGCTGAAAGGGATTAACTTTGTGAGAAAACAATAAATGTTGTAAAATTATTAGAGTAACTATTCACAATGATCTATTCAAATTTAAAAAAGACAAAAACAAAAACCACAAAAACCAAAAACTTCTGTTGTCTAACAGCTCATTCACTACTCCAGAAAATACACAGGCATCCTGTTTTCTGAAGCTGTCCAGTTTCCAATGGTATATTCACACAATAGCATCTTGGAAGTGAGTCTAAGAATTTTGAAACAATGAATAAACTAAATTTGCCTTCATTTTCCTATGTGAGAGCATGCATACATCTTCTTACAAAAGGTCCAGGTTAGTGGAAGTGTGCAGGAATACAGCCTTGTAGATAAAAACAAGATACATGCACCTTGATATAGGTTATGCTGTATGAATTGCCAAAGTAATTCAAAGCCTGTCGATATTTTCATGAAAAGCCTGTAAGAAATAATAATAATAAAATTAACACTTTTTTGCAGCCTTAGTGTAGAGTCAATGACAGCCTGGAGAGTCAATAGCATGCTTAGCTGCACGTCTTGCAGAACAGTTGGGGCAATGAGTTGATGCCATACCTAATATTATTTCTTTCGAATTCAGGCTTCACTCTCATCATTCTGCAGTATTTCTGAATTGCTAAAATATGCAACAGAGCAAAGCAGAAGAAACGAAATGGTAGTTTAATTAGCCTAAAATCAATTCTGAAAACAAACAACAAAAAAAGAAATACAACTATTCACGTACTCTTCTAGTTTAAATTCATGAGTTTCATGGTAGAGCTCCTAATCCTGCCAGTAAATATCCCACATTTAATGTGCCACTTGCACAAAATCAAGATTCCTGTTCTTAACTTTGCTAGAGCTATTCCCTACTCCAGATGTTGAACAGAATCTTTGTAGACATATATGCCTGTTTCAAATAAGTTGTCTGAGCTGCTGCAAAGACACAGGAGCTCATCCCTTTCAGGTGGCAGCTCTTAGGAAGCCATTTAATCCAGTCACCTCATTTTGCAGAAGGACTCCATAATTTGGTACTTTGGAAAAGGTAGAAAGAGAAGCACTTGAAGTCAGGCTTTGCTAAATTTCAGCACCATTGGAAAGGCAGGGGAATCTAGACAGAGAATTTGTATAATTTTATTGGTAGTTTCAAAGGGAGGTTTGGCAGAAGCTGAGTGAGAAATTCAGGGTTTTGGTACTCATCTGTCAACTACTAATCTCATTTTTTATTGTTTTAATATATTCTTTATTGAATTCATTTTGATTTGTGAGTTAACAGTGGAAGCAAAGATGTTTCCATTTGAACTAGGACTGCATTTCTTGTAATTCCTAAAAGCATTCTCAGGCATACAAGATTAAATACAATAAATGAATTTGAGACAATCCTATTTCTCTGGTGCAGACAGTAATATACATTGAGATCAGGAAATCTAATTTAACTAGTACATTGGATCAATGTAATAGCAGCAGAGAGGAAAAGTGTAAGCAGATATTAATCAACATAAGCTTAGATCCCTGAACTGTCCTTCTGTCTACTTCTACTCAACTATCTGTTTAAAAATTCAACATTACACCTTCATACCTTAAACACATTAAAGACTTTTTTATTCTTTAATCAAAATACTATATGTTGTTTGCTCAGTATGCAGAAACAATGCCATACATGAGCTGGCTTCCAACATTTCATGATTGTGAACTGCCTGGCACTAGCAATCCAAGCATTATCACTGGACTTTATAAGCTATACAATACAATCATACTATGAAATGTCAAATTTTGCTTCGTCTTTCCATCAATCCACTGCTCTTCCCTCATTATGATGTGTTTGGTTGCTTAAAAAAAGTCAGACTATATGTTTTGCTGGAAAATATGGCAATTAGCGAAGGGCATACTCTACTGACTGACACTGTTGTGTTATCTCATTACTGGCGTAGCAATAACAGTGGTTGAGGACTTTATGTTGTCTTCTTTGGCTTGCTGTGTGGTGACCCAAGTCAACCTGATGGCTTTCAGCTTTCATGCTGGTGGCCATGTAAGTGTGCTTCCAACATACCTACTGGGTGATTTCTCCTTATTCCCTTTGCTTCCCTCCACACACTTTGTTTTCCTCCAGTCTAGCTTTAGCAGCAAGTAAAGACTCTGGGAGTTGTTTCAAATGCCCTGCTAAAGACTGGGACATGCAAAGGCTACAGTTTGGAGCCAGACATGCAGCATGTGACAGCAGATGCGTCAGTGATAATAATTTCTATGAGGCCATTGTATTCCAGATCTGATGGCTGGAAAAGACAAGCATAAATAAAAGAACTACAGGGGTCCTTTATCCTGGTAGACTGAGGATTGCTAGTAGGACAGACTTAATTAAACTGAAGATGCAATTCCTTTTCTAGTAGATAAGAGGAAGTGAAGATATTAGATAGAACTGTTAATGATGCTTGACATCACTCAAGACTTTTTTCATAGTAGAAAAAGCCTGAGCTGAAGTAGGAAAAAGTAGGAAGAAAACAAAAAAGTTAAAGCCTTGAATTCAGATGCAGTATCAAGCTCAAGACGACAGTTCCTGAATTGCTACTTCTTCTCTTCCATTTCTTTTTCTCCCTTTTCACAATTTCACCCTACTATGCACCCTGTTATCTTAATTCATAGCAATCAACCAAAATAGAGCAAGGGGACTGAAGACACTGCAGTGGTTGGAATTTGTTCCTCTTTTGTCACTTCTCTCTGTTTTAGAAATGTTTTTAAAAATGCACTACTTATCACACATCACAAAGGTTTCATAGCATACAAAATACGATGGCTTTCTTTAGAGACTTTGGGTTAGATCACTAGAAGTTTGAAAATGGGTTATGAACAAATATGCTTCTTTCTTTTTAAATCACTCTGCTAGAATCAGACAACTTCAGCCTTTACAGGCTGGAAAACAGAGGAGTGGCAAAATGTTTTTCCCAAGCTCATGATGCAGCACTACTCTAGTGTCTCAGGGAATAATTTCTTCCAGTGTTTATCCAAAGTATCTCTGTTCAGAAACCAGGCTGCAAATAAGGACAGAGCCTTTTAGCATGCAAATATTAGTATTATCATGACCCACACTGTATTTTTGAAAAGTTAGCAATTTTCCATTCATGGTATCATTGAAGAAAATAAATTAAAATTGTATTGCAATAATGAACAACTTTTAATTTTTTAATTATCTTGAACCTCATTATTTTTCACAATTAGTTAAAACAATGTATAAACAGTAGATAGAATTTCCAGTAAGAATCAATATCAAAAGCAAGTGAAATTCATAATTTCCTAATGACTGAGGAGGAAAGGAGCAGAAGATCGTTGGAGAAAAGGATGTTCCATACTGGTTTGGTGAAGTAAAAGATATCTGAGTTCTTTATCCAGAAGCCTGTACTGATACCTCTCCCATGTCAAAGCTAGCCATATGTGTGTGTGTGTATATACACAAAGATACATATATGTATTGAATTGCATTATTGAAAGGCTGCAATGAGGTCACCCCACAGCCTTCTCTTCTCCAGGCTGAACAATTCTAACTCCCTCAGCCTGTCCTCATAGGGGAGGGGACATACCTTTGAGACTTCTAAAAAAATTTAAGTTTATCTTCCATAAACATTTCACAAACAAGTATATCTACTGATGGTAGAAAAAGAGTTTGCTTCAAATAGCATATAATCAGAATGTGTGTTGATTGGTTCTAGTGTATATTAGTGGCATGTGAATTAGGACAGCACAAGTAATCTAACACATAAAATAATAACTATGAAGGAGGGCTATAATATTTTCTAGTTTAGTAAAAAAGTTCTCAGAATTCACCACATGAAATGGCTGGGGAAAATGATGCAAAAATATAGCCCTGGAAACTTTTTTCTTCCTTCCTAGTCCAGAATATAATAGTCAGATGGACATTAATTAGAGAATTATTCCTCTGAAATGTCTGCAGAATACTGTCTGCACTAGAAATTTCTAATTGTGTGAATAGTGGACTACATAAGGTATAGAGCAGATGGAAGTAGAGGGTGTTTACACCACTTTGCGTCAGCTTATATGGACAGTCCATGTCCTTGGGGCTACACATTTTCCCAGTTCTGTGAAATAATGCACTTGCAAGCAGACCTGTAGCTGTGTTGAGTAAAGCAAACATAGTCTTCTCTTCCTCTTACAAGAAAACTGCCAATAGCACACAAAATATTTGTCAACTTCAAAATGTATTCAGATCCCTAAAGAAGGGAGCCTACCAAGGAGGAGAATAAACTGATTTTTCCCAGATTCACTGGGAAACTACAAATGTTCCATATACCTGTGGTGACTTGAGCTTAGAGCAGGATGGATTCCCTAAAAGACTTGGAGGTTGTCCATTCTGCTTCATGGTGAATGATGACACGAATCTGGTAGTGAAGCTATATCTCCAGATTACTTCACCAGAGACTTCATCTGAATGACAAACTTTATCGTATATTGATGAAGGACAATTGCAATGCTTCTGCATGGTGAATTTGCATAGATCAGGACTGTGAAAATCCCATACAAAGCAGAGATTTTAGGTCAGGAGTACACCTCTGCCTGAATCTGACAAGAGGGATATTGTCATATCTAACAAGTCAAAATCAGCAGAACATCTTCCCATTTCCCGTGACCATATCGTGAGCTGACTTGGGATATGTCACAAGGCAACAGCAATGCAGCCTGGGCCAGTGTCTCAAACAGGGCAATGCTTTCATGTAGATACTGTTAATACTGAGAGAAACGGCAATGAGGGTATGGTTTTAACGGAAGGAAGATAGAAGTTAGTGTGTGATGGTGAGGCATTAGCAACAGCAGCATCTGTGTATGAACATCAGCTCTTCAGTGGTGACACGACAGCAGTGAGTCTCATTCCTCTGTAACACTCAGGGTCTCTAGCTCCTCCTCTAAAGATCTTCAGAAATATTCTTGTACCAAACCAGAAATAAATCTATGACTTGTGATGTTATTGAAAAGGATGTTATTGCTCATTTCATGCTGCTCAGCCTCAGGATATACTATTTCTCTCTTTCCTCTCGGCTGTATTTGAGATGGGAATATTCTAAAGCATCACCTCAGTTAGATTCTGCAGGTGATAGTATTGCTTGTTGGAGCAACTTAATTTTCTTCCTGTATTGCTACAAAGAGCCCAAAGCAGCTAGGCATGAGATTCTCCTACTTCTGCTGGTGCTAAATTATTGTAGGAAGCCAACACTTCCTCTCTGCTTCATCAGGAGCAAGAGTCAAGGTAATGTGTCATATCTAAACATACCTTGCCCATGTCAATTTCTCCAGGAGTCAAAAATGTGTCTGAGTCTTATACTGATGGCTTATTTCAGCTAACATTTGGAGGCACCATTTTTGTATAAACTGCTAGACAACTATTGTTTTATTTAAACCCTACAAAAAACCTGATTGAATAAATCATATACTCTTTTTTGAAGCGTAAGAATAATCAAGATATTCTGAATTTTAGGTGGTTAAACTTATTTTTCTAGCATTAAGTAAAATGTTTGAAAAACTTGAATATTATAACTTCCATTACCTTGCATTTAGGAAACTAATTTGTAAATCTATTCCAAGATCATATGTGAGAGATAAAAGCAAATATTAATGAGGAACATACTTTTTTCTTTGCACTTCTTCTGGCAAGCACAAAGAAAAGAGTATTACTGTAGTTGGATAAAAGCAACAAACAGTGATATGAAGAGACCATGAAGGGACCAGTCATATTCTTGCATGCTATCTACTCAGCATAATTTCTTCCTTGTGTATAAATTATTCTTTTAAAGTGAGTCTGTCATCCCCAGGCTGTGTTTTGTTGCCTCCTAATTACTACATTTTTTCTGCCTCCCCCCTTCTCTCTTCGTCATACAGATTTATCAGATACTTAACCATCTGCAGCAGGAAGAGGACAGATCTGAAGTAGTGGAAAGAAGAGGCAAAGTTTGGTTAATTATTCATCAAACACAGAGTTCAAACATATTTTTGCAGTTACACCTCATGTATTGACTATATAATGCCGCCTGTAGTCACATAAACTGCGCAAAGCATCATGCTTTCTTTATTTACCAAAACCAGAAAGATGGAATGAGACATACACAATCACATAAGAAGAGCACAAAGTAAAATCAAGACTGGCCATTTTGTTTTTCTAAGATTGTAATTTCATAATCCTATCCTTTTCTCTGGGAAAAAAAGAGAAACATAGAAAAGACTATGAATAACAGTACTGGTATCTTAATTTTTTCCTGCTTTTCAAAGTCAAAGATTTCATTCCTATGTAACATTAATAAAAGGCACCTACTCAGATTTTGAAACTTATTTTATGGTAGCAAACAATCCTAAGTTATGCTCGTACCAACTCTTCAAAATAAAAAAAAATATAAAAGTCATATTTTAGGATGCAGTAGTTCAGTTACAAAGTAATAATTCAATTCCTTTCCACTTAAGGAGATGGAAATGAGTTTGATTGTCATGGACTGAAAATAGGACAATATTGCCTTAAGATTCATCTGTTAAATAGCCTCAATCAAAACTTTTTGAACACTACAAACATATACAGCGTTGTTATGAAATAATGTCTAAGAAATTTTCAGCTAAATAGTTGGACCAGGAGTAAACATCTTCAATTCAATGCAAAATCTTTTTTTGGACTGTGATACATGCTTGCTGAATCAAACACAAGCAGCTTCTGCATCTCAGTAGAGGTCTCTAGAGGCCTTGCTTCTCCGACATCATATTTGCAGAAAAAAACTACTTTTTTCAGATATTTAAATTCAAAATTCAACATCTTAACACAATCTTATGCCACTTAACTGATATCTGTTATACATCCTTTACTTTTAAAAACTATGTTACATGTATGATCTGTCTGTTATCCAGGGTAATGGAAGGATGAGTCAATCTGGCAGACACACAGCTTCTATGAAATGTATAAATTTTCACGCAAAGTATAAAAGTATAAACCATTGATTGCTGTGTTGATTGAGAAGTACAGAAGTCTCTAGGTAGCAGGACCTGGACCAGCCTGGTACAAAAACTGTCTCCCAGATACCATAGCTCCATGTGGGATAAGCACCGATGTCCCACTTCTCACTGAGTCTCCAGCCTGTGTCAACAAGAGATTAATAAACATTCCAGACCAGTAATCATCCACTTAAAAACTATGTTACTGTTTACCAGCTTGTAGTTACACAGATTCTTGCGGATACTGCTTAATGACATCACCTAGCCCACAAAAAAAAGCCCATATTACTGAACATCGGATAATTAATTGAAGAATACAGTCCTAACATATATGAACATGTTTTCCATAATCTCAAAATATTCACTATTATATCATTGCTTGAAGAAGATAAACATAGCAGGCATTTTTTTGCATCAGTGGATGTAGCTCAGATATTACTGCAGTGATAAAAGAATGATGTAAATACAGAATTCTTTCTGCTACTAGAATATTTGTTTATTGGATACTTCAGATGGCATTCCGCAAAGATCACTAATGGCACCTCTTCCTCCCATTCTTCAACTCATTTCACCTGAAGAAGGGCCTAATCTTAGTAATCTCAAAACATTATGAGACTATAGATGGAACACTTAGTACTATTTTCACTGTTGGGTATTTTTGAACAAGCAATGCACTAGTTAGACTTGTGAGCAGAAAAATCTGTGGCAGCATTCCTATGGCAATAAATTTCTGTGAAGAGACTGTTTCTGAGAAACTTTGCAGTTTTAGGCTCCTGCCAAAACACAATGTTTTATGTATCTGCTTCGTTCATTTCCTTTATGCTAGTGCATGATGCACATCGAAAATGGAGAGTAAGAAGAGCAGAACTGGGGAGATTGCTTTTCTTCTGGATGTGGGTGAGCAAGTTGCAGGGGAAGATGGAGAATTATTGCATAGGAGCAAAAACTAGGTCCTTCTTCTCAGGTGATGCAGAAATTGCAGCATTCACAAAAAGCACTGCATTCGGAATATGATCTTTACTTTTAGCATACCTGGTATCTCAAGGTACTTAAAATGTACATTGTCACTCTGATTTTTATCTCTTAAAATATTCCATTTCACACTCCAATAAAACATGGGATTTTACTGCAAATGCCTCTTAGCCTTTCACAAATTGTCACAGTAAGAACAAGTTCTACCTAAAGCTGTGTCTGAGTGAAGCAGTGTCTTCTCACACCACACATAGGAGAACTGCTGTGATGAGACTGAGGATGACTTCAAAATATTCCTTTATGTTCTTTTTGGTACCCTGAAAACCTTGTGCTTTGTTCTGACACTCGATATACTTTATTTTCTTAAATGTAGCATACTTTCTTTGGTATTTTCCCTTAAGAATGTTAAGATTTTGCTCCAGTTGTTCATATAAGAAATAATTTGCAGGATCTGGTAAATAATCACATCTATTGAGTAATAACTACAATACCATGTTACACCATGGCAAACTGTATTTTACTCTTTGATTTGGGTTCATTCAAGAGTGATATAGCTTAAGCCTAAGCTCTGGTTTATTGAGGTTGGTAAAAATGCCTTGCCAAAGGATTGTTTGCTGTGGAAAAGACCAAAATTGTATTACTGTCTTTTTAATGCACTAGGAATCATAACGAAACCATGTGGTAACAAAGTTTCTATCTCTATCTGTATAAAGGAGTCTTTGTTTCTTGCTACACAGTTCTGCCAAAGGCATTAAACATTGACATCTCTATCTTAGATTACTGCAATTACTCTTTATTTATTATTCTAGTAAAAATCAACTTCCAGTAATATCAGGGGGGAACATCATTAACTCTGAGATATTTTGTAGGATATTGACATGGCATATTCCACTCTTCTGGTATTTTATCACATTGAATTATGGCATAAGTAAACAACGCAAATGTAGTCTGGTGCATGAATATCATTCTGGACATCACTGTGTATGGCAAGAAGTATGAATTTAAGACGTATCCTCATGTTCCTCTATCAGCACAGTTATTTGCACAAACCCAAGTTCTGTGCAAGCTTTACTTCATTAAGCTTTACTTCATTAAGATCATCCTTTCTGTGCCTCAAGGGCACAGAAACGGGGGCCCTTGAAGGGAACCAAAAAGAATGCTCTGGAGGGTCTGTTTGCAGGGGCATGGAGCAATAGGAGGATGGACTATAGCTTTAAACTAGTTTAGATTAGGCATAAGGAGGAAGTTCTTCACCACTGATGAGCCACTGGAACCGGTTGGCCAAAGAGGTGGTGGAGGCCCCATCCCTGGAGACATTCAAGGCCAGGCTTGATGAGGCTCTGAGCAACCCAATTTGAAGTGAGATGACCTGCTTACTGCAAGGCGGTTGGACTTAGGTAGACTTTACAGGTCCTTTCCAGCCCAACACATTCTATGATTCTTTGATTTATTCGACTTTACTTTCAAAGACACTGAAAAATCATAGTCCTAAGTGGTTGTGGCAATGTAATTCAGAGTTTTAAGGTACTATTCAATCTTTTGTTGGAATGCTTCTTGTTTGTTTTTCTTGTCATCCCGTTTTATCAGCTGTTTTATGTATTGTTTAGATTTTCAGGGTAAATATCCAGCAGAGGGCAATCTTGTTCCTAGGTAGATGGCTCTTCGTGAAATTAACCCTCTAATAAACATACATGCCCTCTATATTTTACAATTTTAAACGAAGGGCACAGATTGCTGTTTCTTTTCTTACTTTTTCATTTACTTAATAATTATTCAGATGCCCCCAGAGCCTTTTTGCTTACGTGATTGAAAAAAGTCTCAATAATTGGACAAAACAATGTCAGTATGGGCTTTGAGCTGTCATCTGTTCCACCTTCTTTCTTCAAGACAGGATTAACCATATTTCAACAACTCCTGACTGATATTAGGGTTTTTTATATTTGATGGGGATAGATGCACTTCCTACCAGACTATCTATTCTAGTTCTTACCTGTCCTCACAGATAGAAACACATTTTTCAAACCTAGTATTTTTTTTTTGTTTTATCAGCAGCAGAAATAAAACCAAGAACTAATTTGTTAGGTAGAGTGGGAGAATTACTGTCTGTTGCTGCAGAAGAGAATTTTGCACTAGCACAGACCAAATCAAACATCTCTCTAGAAAACTGCTCTAATTTAGAACACTGATGTTTCAGGTTGCCTAATTGTTTATTAGTTCTCATGAACTGCACCGTAAGCTTTTCTTTCAGCTTACTTTTCTGCCCCCAGATTCTGTTTTCCAGATTCCACCAGATCTATTTGTTTTCTGGACATTTCAACTACCTGAATTACCTTGTACTCTACCTTGTCACTCCCACTCTTTCCACAGGAGTCTTTCCACAAGTGACCTTTCTTAAACTTCTGCTGTAACTAAGATCACAGCTGGTTGATATTACACAGCAACTGATTCACCCACCTAACTGAATCATAGACTGCCTACAAATGATAAACGAGATGCTGTTCTGGTTATACAATTAGTGATGAAGACTGGGAAGATAGTAACGTGAATACTTGCTAGACACAGAGAAAATGCTTTTCTGAAGTCAGCATGACAACAGTAGTTGCAGGAGTTGGCTGCTGTAATGAGCCTCAGCTTTAAATTTTCTTGCTGCTGATAGAAATTACATACATTTTCAAATAGCTTATATCACTTCAGGACTTCTGCGGTGTGAAAAAAAAATGGTGGGTTCCTGGGCCCAGGGTATTTTTGCTTTCCAGACTCACTGTCCAGGATGTGTGAGGGGAAGTATCTGCAGCCTGTCTGAGAGATCTGTGTTTGCTACAGCTGTAGGAAGACATTACATCTTTATTGAAACTTTGATGCATGCTGACTGCTCCTGCCTGCTTCGCACCAATGGGGCTACATTTTTAACATGTACTTACCTGAACCTCTCTTGAAACATGAGAGATTTAGGTTGCTGTAAATCAGTAACTGAATCATTCTTGCCAGATGAGGTAATAGAGTTATCATTTGTAAACGCAGTTCATGCTTTAATACACTAGTTGGTGCTCTACGTTAAGCCGTGCGGTGCTCAAGTAGGAATTCCCATACTGGTTTGTATGGTTTTCACATTGGGCTTTCATTTGGGAAAAAAAATAGTGGATGAGATAGAAACTGAGCTGGATTTCTCCATATCTGAGATCAAACTCCCTTACCAACTGTCATTACCTTGGGACATTGCAGTGTTCGTATGCACAATTGTGCATGCTTGTATGGGGTGGAAACCTTACACATTAGCAACCATGGGCATGTGACATGACACAAAAGAAAGAAAGCTCACAAAAAATGTGAGGAAAGAATTAGGATAGAAATGTTTTAATTCTAAAATTTGGATGCATATTATAAACATAGCTTTTTTCCACTACACAACATTGGTTTGTCGTTTCTCATTGCCAGTACAGCTGAAATCAATGAGCTTGTGCATATGAGGTTGCTGAATATGGAATAAAGGTTGCACATCAGGTCCACAGATGTGGGCAAATATTTCTCTCAGTTGCTGAAGTAAATGAATAGAATCTTGCTTTAATGTGAGTACAAGTACTCTATAGTGAGATGCATTTAAATGATATCTTTCTTGACTGATAAGCTACCTTATCACTTGCAGTAACTTTAGTATTGAAGTACTTAATAATTTCACTTTTAATGAAGTGATAACAAAAAATAGCAGCACCAAAATGTAACTAATGTTCAAAAGACACCCACTAGAAATCAAATCAAACATGTAGGCATCATCTTAACCTATTGATGTTTTCTGCCTCCTTGTGCTTAGCACCAGCATGAGCAGTACAGATGCTTGGAAAGGTAACTGAATCTTTATTAACTTTATTAGGTACTCTTGGCAAATATTCAGCTCAAATTCCAGTCAAAAGTCTGACTAAAAGATGTTTCTGCATTTCTTCTTCCTTAGTCTTCAGTATTCGGTCCCCTCTCCCTTCACCCCACTCTGATTCTTGCTCTGAGATGCTCTTATTGAAGCTGCTGTTCATGATTTTGAGAGGCACTACTATCATTTTGTATACTGGGCCAGTGAAAATTTTAAGAATGTCAATATTTCCATGAGAACGGAGCTAGGAAGATCTTGTACAAAACTTAACTTTACAGCTTGGGAAACTTGTGATAAGACTATCACAAGGATGCAGATCCAAATAATTCCTTGGGAAAGTGAATTCTCAATGTGAACTTTTTTTTTCAGTTGTTGTCTTCTCCATATACATGACAAGAAAAGGGAACCTTCACAGAAATTATAGATTGATTTGATGGTACCTGCAATATCCTGTAAATTTAATTCATTAAAACTGTGATCAACCCAGGGATTCAAAAGCCTAGCTAGGGATTGTATTACTAAATTTTGGTGAGGTATACCATAAAGTGAGGAAGGGGAGAACGTAGCCCACTTCTCAGAAGACTGAGTGCCCTTTGATTGCCCTTGCTAGTATGACCAGGCTTGATGCAAAGAACTAGTTTCAGAGCCATAACGAGGAAAATTACCTTTATACAAGCCTGACAGAAATGGCCTGATAGACGTGCACTGCCTTGGTGTTCCATTCTCTAGGAGAGATCCATAAATCATGGATGCTATCGTGGGTTTTAAAACTCAAGCCTTTTTTACATATACACATCAGAAATATCACAGATGATAAAGGTAACATAGCTGAGGTGTTTTTTTCTGTCCTTATTTCTGGCTTTGTGCTTTGAAGTCCCTCCTGTATTATTGTAAAAGCCTTTTTGCTTCACCTCACCTGGTTTTAGAGGTGAGAGTGGAGAAAATTGACTGACATGGAGTGTCAAATGTTTTTGATTATGTATCAAATAAAGCAGTTCATGTGAGCAGCTTAAGAAACAAACATATTTCAGGAGACAAGCACCTGTGGAGTTATTTTTATTGGCAACATTTTACCTTATCCCTAAACATTTTTTTTCTTCTTAAAAGCAGAGGAGAAAATAACATGCACAGCTCTTAGGAAACCATAAGTATTTTACCAAGAGTCCCCAAGGGGCTGTTATCAGTTTTGCTCTGATGCTCCTGAAAGGCTAGGTCTGCCCTGATGTTGCCTAGATTAAGAAGAAACAGCTCTGTGAAAACCAGATACTCCACTCAAAATTCCAAGTGCAGCAAATCCCACTATGCCTCTGATATTTTTCTTTTCAGTAATATTTTCTCCAGTGTACCCAAGGTCGGTGATAACCTGGGTATTTTAGAGGAAATCAATGGCCATAGATTTACAGTTCTTCAACATACATTTTTTAGAACTAAACTAGATTTCAGTGAAATTTATCCACTGCAGGGAGCTTTCTCTATTAGCAAGACCCACAACTCTCACAGAAGTCAGGGAGAATCATGGAATAGAAAGAATAAAGTGCCTGTAATCAATGCATCTAGTGATATCTCTAGAACAAGAATGAAAAGGATTAAATACAGGTCCAAACAGAAATGAGAGCATTTGAGGTACTATATCGCAACTGCAGTAGTCAGTGTAAACCCAGCTGAGTTTCCCTGAGCAGTAGATTGACCCTCTATTTTAACAGTCATGTACAGAGGTGGAAAAATAAATAAATAAAAGAAGTTAAAGAAGCTAAAGAAAATAAAGACATTATCCAAAGGGATAATTGTTTGTGCTCTACCAACAGCACAGGGGAACAGCACGTGAGAAAGACTGAAGAGCTGTACTCAATACTTTTGTCAATTCTCTCATCTGCTTTTAACAGTGAGAAGTGCTTGTTTGATTGTGCAGGTGGTGAAAATTATTGCTAGAGAGATGCTGGAACAAATCCTCTCCATGGTAAATGGCAAACCCAGAGCTGTGTATATCTGTGTGGCTTGTTGTATTTCAGCTTGTTCTCAATGAGTCTGCTGAACCCTACAGAGACCCTCTTCCCCTCCTCTTTTCTGGAGGTGAGCATCCAAACAAAAGCAGAGATATCAACTGGCAGCAAAGAGCCTTGTGCCTGGGGCATCTCTTCACAGTCTTAAATAAAACATCATTCTAGCAAAAGAAATCAACCTAAGACAAAAAAATTAGTTCTCTGCTTTCCCATAGCCTCTTAGGTGCAGCAGTAGGAGAACTGGGGGATTTGGAGAAAGCTGAGGTACTCAATAACTTCTTTCTCAGTCTTCACTGGTATGGCCTCTGATTCCACAACTCAAGTGTTAAAAAATAAGGCCATATACCAGGGGAAGCAGGATCCACCCACTGTGTCTGAAAAGCAGGTTCGTGAACACCTGAGAAACTTGGAGGTGCACAAGCCTATGGGACACAATGAGGTCCACCCACGGGTCCTTAGAGAACTGGCAGATGAAGTTGCCAAACCACTGTCCATCATATTTGAAAGGTCATGGCAGACTGGTGAAGTTCCCACTGACTGGAG
>VZTY01026719.1:50285-60584 GCA_013400935.1 Turnix velox
AGCCAAGAAGGCCAACCAAATCCTGGGTTGCATCAAGAGGAGTGTGACCAGCAGGTCAAGAGAGGTGATTTTGCCCCTCTACTCTGACCTGGTGAGACCCACCTGGAGTATTGCGTCCAGTTCTGGAGCCCTCAACACAAGAAGGACATTGAGCTATTGGCGCGGGTCCAGAGGAGGGCCACGAAGATGGTCAAAGGGCTGGAGCAACTGCCCTATGAAGAGGATAGGCTGAAAGAGTTGGGGTTGTTCAGCCTGGAGAAGAGAAAATGCCTTAGGAAATACAAGTGGGTACTCACAGTAACATAATATATTAAAAAAAAATAATAAAACCCCAAACATTAAAATGGCATCATGGTCTCTCTTTTGGTCAGCAAAAGCCTATAATCCTGCTGAATTGTGAATGGCAGAATCATGATGTCAAAGGCTGTTCTTGGTGACAGAGCCCCATTTAGCAGCAAGGAGATGCAGTACAGGATGCTGATGGGCAGCAGCAAAGGCTGGGTTAAAATTTAATTCTTCTTGGATCCCCTAAGAAGAAACTTGGAAAAAAATATGTTAAACTTTCTCATGCTCAAGGAGCTAATTTTCCACCACTGCAAGTCTGAATCACATAGCCAACAATTTTTCACTGAAGGAAAAAAGTTAGAAGGTAGACAAAGAAGGTAACTATAAGTAATGCTTAAAGTGCAATTGTACAGATAATAATTTCTATCTACCCTGCTGGAAGTAAAATAAGCAATTACTTTTCCTCTCCTGCAGTGACCTGCCCCAAGTTTGCTAGTCACTGAGGCCTGACTTAAGCAAAGATATCCATTGCTGTAATGCTGAAGTACTTCTGCCAACAAACCAGTCTCACCGACTGTGCCTGGCACCTCTTCTTACCCTCTACTGTGTGCTGTCTGACTTCCAAAGCTATGCCTTGGGCCATTCATTCTCTGCCTCTTCATCACCTGTTTTGGCTAATTGCCACATCTCATACTCCAAATCGTTATAAGGTTTCTGGAAACTGTGCAGCATCACAAATTCTTTACTGGCTGTTGCCTTCCAAAGAAATTTTGAACCTTGTTTCCGTCTTGCCATTTTTGGGCTCTAGTGTCTGCATCCTGGTCCAGGAGTTACTACCTTCTGCTAACACAAGCAGCCAGGCAAGGCATTAGCTGTCACATGCTTCCATATTCTATAGAAGTTAGTCATCTTTCTAATGAATTCAACTTCCTTTTCAACAGAAACACTTCACAAACATAACACAGCACAGTAAGAGTAAGGATGTTTCAGGCTGTCCTATGGCTCTATTTGTCTTGCTCCCTCTTCACTCCACCAGTAGGAAATAGAGTGTCTTTCTTGTCACAGCTGATGTCCCAGCACCTAAGTTGGTCAGGGGCATCCATCCCTGGAGACAAGGCCAGGCTTGATGAGGCTCATCTCCAGGGTGCTTCTGCCCAAGAGTGGGACCCCAGCCAGCACCTATGCATGATACTAAGGTTGTCACCAACCCTCCCAGGCATACTATCCCCTGCCAAACCAGCTGAGGGGCCATCAGGCCCCCCAGCCTTTCTCCTCCTACCATGTTCTCTTAGGGTGCACAACTCACAGGTGATATCCTAAAGCACCACCAAAAGGAATACCCCATAGGGGGGCTAATGATAGCTGCTGCTCTTCCCCAGGGCTGGAAAATAGGAGAGTGGTCAAGGGAGGCAAAGTGGGAGTACCTGGTGAGGGAGTGAGGGAGGTGTCTGCAATGGAACCCAGATGCCTTGTGTGTGGAAGTAAAAAGGGTGGAAAAGGGTTAGTGGGTGGGGCAGAGGCAGGAGATGGGGAGAAAGAGAAGTACATGAAGCCTGTTGAGAGGGAAATTGGAAGTAAAAATGGAAGAACATGTACAGGGGCAGGACTTTTTAATAGGATACAGGATGGCAGGACTTGGGGTAATGGATGCAAATTGGAAGAGGGTAGATTTAAGAATGAAGTTCGTTACTGCAAGGGTGGTGAGACACTCGCACATGTTGCCCAGAAAGGCTGTGGACACCCCCTCCCTGGAAGTGTTTAAGGCCAGGCTGGATGAAGCATTGAGCAACCTGGTCTAGTGGGAGGAGTCCCTGCCTATGGCAGGGGGTTTGAGACTAGATGATCTTTAAGATCCCTTCCAACCACACCATTCTATGATTATCTCCCCACGCCAGCCAACCACATTTATATACTGAGCAACATGTTTATTTTATGGAATATTCCATGGGCCTTTCCGTTGTTTTGTCTATACTCCTTCTCAGTTTCAATGGGAATCTGAAGAGTTTTTGAAAAGCATAAACATTGCTTAGCAACAACTAAACCAATATGCATTATTTACATTCCTTCCTCAGCAATCATTAGGAAGAAAATTGTCTTTTTCCCAGATGAAACTACAACATATTGGTACATAGACTAGCAACCTTTTGGATGCTTTTGAATTATTTTAATTAAAGAAAAAATGCCATGTAGGAAGAGCAATCTGCTATGCTATGTTCATGTTGTAAGGTTCATGTATTACATACAAAAAATTTAGGGTCTGTTCACCTCTTAAGGAAGCTGCCATCTTCATTGTTTGTCAGGAAAATAATTCCAAATTGATAGAATAACTTTGCTGTATATTTTTTTCTGTATTTCAGAGCAAATAACAATAGCCTTCACAGTGTCCATTGTGATTGGATTGGTGATTGGAGGAATCATCTGGGCTTTGTTTACTTGCTTGTCCCGTCGCAGAGCTAGCGCCCACATTTCCCAAGGGGGGTCCTCAGCCTTCAGTCGTCGGTCCTGGCCCCCCTCCCATGGACACACCACTGGCAGGACTGGATTCTATCGCAACAGCAGCTGTGAACGTCGGAGCAACCTCAGCCTAGCCAGCCTCACCTTTCAGCGACAAGCTTCCTTAGAACAAGCTAACTCTTTCCCTAGGAAGTCAAGCTTCCGTGCATCCACTTTCCACCCTTTCCTACAGTGTCCTCCCCTCCCTGTAGAGACAAACAGTCAGCTGATCACCCTCACTCCCACAAGCACCACCACAACTCTGGTGGGAAGCACTACTAATACCTTAAGTCGACCTGAATTCCACTGGTCTAATAACAATCTCCGCATCTGCCACTCCACACAAACACCCCCTCCTGCATATGAAACCATCATTAAAGCTTTCCCAGACTCCTAAGCTGTGTCCTTATTCAAACAGAAAAGTGCATTTTAGGATGAACCTCAATTATCTGAACAATTTCCTGTGCGTGGTGAAGAGCTCTGAGAAGTCTCTGGTTGGCATTGCAGAGAGGATGTGCATTGTGAAGAAGTGGGTAGCAGAGGTTTCTTAGAGCACAAAAAACTACTGTCCAAGGGATCACATGTCTTTGCAGTGCTGGTTCTCATTTATTATTGTATTTTATGTTGTATCTTTAGTTGTAACCATTGTACCTTAACTTTAGAACTTGGTGATCTTTAAGGTCCTTTCCAACCAGAACTGTTCTATGATTCTAGAGGGAAGAAAATGCTGTCATATAAAATCCGAATAATTTCTTGCAGATCTAGATGCTGTTAGGGACACTGATATACACATTTCACTCTCCAATTTCTTTTTCTTTAAAAATAAAAAAATTCTATTTTCAAATGTTTTGCCAAGGATGTTAAGTTTTCAGAAAACACCTCCCATTACCTACCTTCCTCATATAACCACAGAACAGCACCTGTCTGTGGAACCTCAGAACCTCAGAGGAGAATTTAAGAGAAACCTTGTGGAGGATTTAAGTTCACAGTGTCACCTATGGTCATGGACACATTTTTCTACTGATTTTAGAGGATCTTAAAAGATCTTGGGGCTGCACAGTATGGGAAAAAATGCTGACTTTCACTAATTCATGCAGCTTCAAATGACATCCCATCTTCATGGTAACAATTATAAAGAGTTTTCTGGGTCTAGTCAGCAGAATAGAACAGATAATCTCATTTAACTACCCAATAAATATGGGAGCTGAACTCCTATGTTTCTTATTCTGGTTTCTTATTCTGGTTATCAATATAAGCATCATGAACGACAACTATTTTTCTTAATTGTTTCCTGTTTTGCTATGAGATTACTCATTTCCTTATTTTAAATTGTATTTCTCAAATTAGACCAATGTTTGATTCTTCCTGACAAGTTATTCACTGAAATCTCATCATTCATTAAAGCGAGATTTTTAGATATTTATGGCTGAATGCTACAATTGTACAGTTAGTTGAAATATGAAGATAAGGATGGAATATTTCATTGGCATTGATGTATATTCTTGACTAATATTTTATGGTGTCAACCTAACCCCTGTTTTAGTAGAGGCAAATTGCATTGACATGTGAAGCTGGGGATTTAGAAATAGCACAGGCGAATGAGACTTGAGTTAGGTTTTATTGTATCAGTTAAATATTTCATGCTCAAATAAAGGGTTAAGTATTTCCACAAGTAGAGGAGTAGCCCTATCCATACTTACAAATAAACCTTTTGATCCTAAAAAGGGTGAACGATTAACAGCCACAGGACTCCTGATTCTGAGGGGATGGTCCTACACTTCTGGATAGAGAACAAGTCCTCAGTTGTATTCTGAAGGTAACAAAGATTCAGCAGCTTTCGCAAACAGGCAAAATGCTTGACCTTTGACTTTCTGGGCTTTTGGAGACTGGCAGCAGGCAACCCTTTGTGGAGTTCAACACACATCAGGAACCACTGCTATTGATCTCTTGGCTGCAAAATTTCTGCACACTATTCTAGTCCTATGTCACTACAAACTTCAAGCTTACAAGCGTTACTGTAAACCACAAGTATTCCCTATTGTAAAGGCAAATTATTTTGCATGTGTTTACTGAATGGCTTTCATTGTTTTATTTTTACTGTACAACATTTTCCCCTCTGAAGGATCTATGTCTTTGCTAGGAGAACAGAAATTTGCAGAGTTTATAGAGTTTATAGAGTTTATAGACTGCAGACACTAAGGATTCTAGTACTTTGACAACTTGCTTATAAGACTGCAAAACTGTATTTGGCTATTTGCAATTTATGGAATGGAAACAGTAGTCCTCTGGAGAGAGAAAGTTGTGTTATTTCATTCACTAATAATATTTTTTTCATTTACAGTCTTACTGAATCTGATGAACTTCATGGCAGTATTCACAAGTGCTTCCATACTGTCCTAGTTCTGGAATAGAACTGCAACCTATTCTAATGTGCATAGGAAAAGCAGAATTCAAACCTGCTTTTTTGTTTTTTAATTGAGTTTGATAGATTGTTTGAAGAGAAAACTTGGTCTTCAATGCCCAGATGGACAAAACTTCTTGTTCCTTGATAGTAGAAAACTTTTACCATAGCAAATGTTTACTCCTGAGCTGTAAATGTGCATTACCTTACAGTATAACTTTACATAGCATATAATTAAATGTATTACTTTATCCTTAGTAAAAAATGTAGAAAGGGAAGATTAAATGTACTGTGTTTTTTTCCTCATTAAGTCTGTACTGGATATCAAAACATTTTTTTTACATCCCTGAATTTGAGAGTTTAAAAACAGAGATTGTTTGGTGCATAACTTGTATGGCTGCCAAATACCAAGCTACTACTTTAAATGGTGTCTGAAATTAATGTTTTGCAACACTCTGTGAGCTTATTGTGAAATAAAGTTAAATGTTACAATCTTGAGCTCATGTTTTTCCTTAAAGGTAAATGTGTTTCATAAAAAAAACTTTAAAGGGAAGTGTATCATCTTTAACTATGCAAGCTAGTAAGACTGGAAGTGCAAATGAAGACTTTGTCCCCTCCTCTGCTGAAGATGTTATGTGAAGTCAGCATTGGAATTTGACTCATGGAACACCTTCCAAGTATTACAAGTGAGAATTTCTCTCACAAGTAACACTTCCTAGAGATTTTTAATCCACTGTTTTCCAAAGTACTTGGATTTCAACACACGAAGTGTTTGAGCAGAGGCTTTCTTTAAGTAAATGTGCCATCTCTATAATGTTTGTGCTTAAATGAATCAAAACACGTTATACAGCATCAGCTCCTGAACTGAACTATGGAATTTGGAAATTACCATATTTTTTTGATATCTAGACAATTATTCTTGCTCATTGCAATGTTTTTTCCCTGGTTTTTTTTGGGTTTTTTTTTTTTTAATTTAAAAAAACATGAAGAAAAGCTGAATTAAAAAATATTACTGTAGATTTCAAGATTTTAAAGCATTCACAAGTAATGAATTAAGTGTCACAAAAATTTTGCTTGTAATACATTTTCACAGTGAGAAGCAGTGAATAGAAGAATCCCAAAATCAGACAGAGAGCTTTGATCAATCTCTAGACATTCTGACAACTTGATATGAAGTGAGCAGAGCTACTTCTTCTCTTCAAAAAGATGAACACTATTTGATTATTGTGTGCACAAGACCAATTGCTCCAGGTCTGATTTCATATAAAGGACAAAATTTTACAACTCCCTGTCTGACAGTGGTTATATTCCAGCATATATACAAAAGTAGAGGTGCTGTATTTCTTGACCTTTCCCTACTGAAAAAGCTGAAAAGCTGCTGATCTCCTTTTCAGAGCGCTACTCTTCATCATTCTGTAATACACCAAACATGCAGTATCTTTGCCAAATTAAATTTTTAAAATTCACTTTCAATTCACTATGAAGTTTTTGAGTCATCTCACCATGCATTCTTAAGTATAAACTGAAAACTACATTTACTGGAACTATTCTCTCAGAGGTGAAATGACACATACCAGATCCCTGACCTATAGGCACTTGATAAAATTAGTTGATGACTATGATGCAATACAGCTTGTGGAAAAAAAAAAGAAAGAAAACACTAATTGGAAATTTACCTCTGCCAAGTCCAAAGCAGATTAAGGCAAACAGCATTGGTTTAACCTCACAAAGCAGAAAACAGAATTCTAAACATCAGTTTTTAAAGTGTCTTAAAATCCAGGTAAAATACTGAATCTGTTAATAAAAAGTGAGATTTCAAAGATGTTGAGTGTTTGGAGTTTTGTCTTAGTGAGTAATTCTTTATTTGCCTTTTTGAATGCTGAATGGGTTGAGAAGACCCTAATCTCTTTTCAGTGGAATATTAAATATGAATATAATTGACTCAATATTTTTCTTCCAGCTGGCCTAGAGAATTTTGAGCCAAATACTGCAGCAGACAATAGGTAAGCTATTGCTGCCAGCAGCTCTTTGCGAAGCACATGGGACAACACAGGGAAAACTTTTCCAGCTCAGTTTTCTGCCTCACACTGAAATAGTAGCACCAGTGATTCCACATCTCTGGACTTGCTGTGCTAGTGGGAGATGTGTGTTTTTGCTGCTTTCACCCTGAAACAGAAGCCTGGTTTATATGTCTCATTTCTCCTTTTAACTTATATGGAAGCTTTTGGCTCCTGTCAGATTTCTAACAACATTTGCTGCATGAGAATGGTAGTGTCTAATGGGCATGAACTGGATCATGGAATTATTTTAGTAATCATGTTTCCTGTCTACTTTCCTGGTGACATTCTGCATCAGAGACATGTTTTTATCTTTTTAGCAGCAGAATCAAGCAATTGTGTACTGAGGACTGTGAAAGAGCTGTTGTACTATTTAGAGCAAGGAGTTCTTTTAAGCAAGAGTAGCTTAATCATGAAAGAAATTACTCAGAGTGATGGAACTGAGATAGCAGGAAATTGGATTTACTGATTTAGGACGGTGCCCATGGCTAAGGACAGTATGGCAAGGCTCTGTAATACAAAATTATTCATATCTTGTTGAGGGTGGACCATCCATATTGATCTGCTTTACTTTATGGCAGTACATTGATGACTACTTAAATCTTTTCAGGAGGATTGTAGCTCTATGGTAAGATCCTTATCTCTCTCCCTGTGGATAAGTAGGATGATAAAAAAACACATCTTCAGTCTTTCTCATTCTTTTGTTGTTCTGCCAAAAAAACAGACCAGATGAATTTATCCAGAGAATCACTTTGAGGAATTGATTGGGTTGCATGTGATAAGCTCTCCAGCACTAGTTTGCCAGCATCAAAGCACTGAATTTTAAATTTTTTTTCTTCTTTTTTCTTTAGTCCCTTGGGCAAACGGTATGGAAAGATACAGGCATATTTTTGTCAGTACTAAATGGCAAACATCATGTAGTAAAAATTTGATTACCTTGTAAAATTATGATAACTCTACAATCTACTTTAGTAATTTGTGATGCAGGTATTTTTAAACATTTTTAGTAACATTTTTTTTAGTCACTTTCATAGTGACTCCTGTAAAAACTCATATACATTTAAAAATGTACTTTTCATGCTTTTATATACACTAAATAAAATATTTTGAATTATCTTAGCGGTTCTAAGCATTGAATCATTTCTGAAAAGGAAATTGAACACTAAATGCATTCCCACATAATCATGTTTGAAACGTATTAGCTTAAAAAAATGCAGACTCTCTTTGAGACATCAAATTTAACTATTTGCAGAATTTTAGCTTTCTAACAACCAAAGGACAGTAATATGCCCAATAAATCCAAAATATTGAGAAGAGAAACAGGAATAGAGATAATTTAATGTAGGTTCAGACATGCTCCAACAACCCAGATAAGTTGGAGAATGGCAGATTTACTATGATTTTGCAGAGTAAGTAAAGAGTAATATCCTGTTAGTATTCCTGAAAGACGCCTGAAAGCATTTCTTCTGATTACTAGTGTAGTATGTCCCTGCTTGCTGCAAGGGTGTTGTACTAGAGGACCTTTGAAAATCCCATCCAATTCAAAATATTATATGATTCTATGATGTTTTCAAAATATCATATGATTCTATGATTTTTTCATCCCTACTTTTCAACAAGGCACCAGTATGTGCATGTCTTCTCACAGATATTTCATGGAGGCTGAATATCATCATGTACATTTAATGTGTTTGCTAGGATAATAGAGCATACAAATAGGTGTTACTGCTCCTTTCAAGGCGCTTGTAAGACTGAGGATGCGATTTAAAATTTGCTTCCAGTATTGAGCATTACAAAGACTTAAAAAAGACAAAGAATGTTTCAAACTATCTTGTTGAGTTTGATATTTTACATAAAAATCTGAGTCATTAGCAGTCAAAAACTTTAATATTATCTGTTCATTTATTAGTGCAATGGTACAGTGAACCAAAAGAACGAAACATACCATATTACATACATTGTTATTAAGGGATAGATTTGCACATGGGGTGTGCTAGAGGGCCTTGCTACACAAGCTACAAAAAAGATTGTTCCCATTTAACCCTTAAACTTCCAAATGCTCTGACTGACCACTGATGATTTAATCTACATTGTTCTATTATTGTTTGCCATGAGATTACTCATATATTTAATATTTTTGCTGAATCAGAATATAATTTCATAAACTACATCATTCTAGTGCCTAATTCAAGAGGATCATTTATATCTGCCAAGTCATTTCTATTTGTTGAAAGTTTCTTCTCTGTGAAAACAGATGACTACTCTGCCCATCTCACTTGCCTAGTCACTCTTTGAGCACGTAAAATGTTCCATGAGGCTACTAGAGAGATCTTTATGTTCTCATGCAGATAAATGAGGGGATGATAATGGCAGTAATGTTGAATCAGTACTTGGCTATTCCTTCCTATTGTTTGATGTGGGAGTGGGGTTAAGAACTCCTGAATCACAGTTTTCTTCTGTTGCTCCACAGAGGTGTTTTTTTGTAGAGTATCAGATCGTCTGGTCTCTCTGAGTGACATGCCAATAAAATAGAATGACAGCAAGACTAAAGAGAATTTTTTCTAGAGCCTCACTCTGCTGAAGGTCACTTCTAGGCACTACTTGGAGGTATGGTTTAGAGGTAGGTCTGGAAAGCAAGGCTGAATGAAGACAGTTCCAGTATCAGATACCCAGTCTGTTCTCTGGCTGTTGAGCCCAACATTACAGCAATCCCATTTGTAAAGAAGAATTTTTGAAGATAAACTATTCCCAGCAGGACAATCTCTTACAGACTTTAAAAAGATTGTCTCTAATCTGTACTTCTGCTAGACAGCATGAGGAATTGACAAAATGTATTATATTCTGAAAGATCCGGACAGATCTTGCTTTGGGTTCAGCTTTGTCTGAAGCTGCCTGACGGACAGGGCAGTCTGAATTGTTTTTGTGACACCTGCTTATGACTTATTTTCAAATTCTTAAATTTTTATATGACCTCCTTTTCTAAGTCAACTTGTAATATTTCAGCCAAGAAGGCCAACCAAATCCTGGGTTACATCAAGAGGAGTGTGACCAGCAGGTCAAGAG
>VZTY01026721.1:0-10043 GCA_013400935.1 Turnix velox
ATCTGCATCCAAACACCAGCACTGTGGGGAAATGAATTTTGTATTGTTCATTCTCTATGGTGTTCTTTGTGCCCTTCCAGNTCAGCCAGGTCTCCAGTTCTTTCATTGTTCCTTTGTCATTGTCACATTGTCAGAGTTGGGCTGATGGTTGGACTCAATGATCTAAAAGCTCCCTTCCAACCTAGATGATTATGAAATTTTGATTTTTAAGGGCATTTTTGATGCCCTGGAGGCTTCCCTGAGCATCTGCATCCAAACACCAGCACTGTGGGGAAATGAATTTTGTATTGTTCATTCTCTATGGTGTTCTTTGTGCCCTTCCAGCCAGGTCTCCAACTCTTTCATTGTCCCTTTGTCTTTCTGCTTTCCTTTGGCAGCTCTCTGAAATATCTGACAGGGTGAGATGAAATGTGGTGGAGGTGAAACCAATGAAAGCAAATGATTTGGCTGATTTTTGATCAGATCACTTGCCAGCTTAGGGGTGATTGAGTAGCTGAGGTATTTATTGATGGAGAGGATGCTGCTGTGACCAAGTCAAGGAGCCTGGGTGAGGTTAAGCTGTCTCACATCTGCTGCTGCTCCCTTGACCCCTGAGGATCATTACGCTGTCAGAGAAGGAAATTAGACTGGTGGGATGTGATTTGTTCTTGGGAAATTGAGGCCGGATGCTACTTATCCTCATGCTATTTTCTAGGTGCTAAGAGACAGATTGCTCGCCTGTTCCTTCCCAGGTTTTTCTGAGCATTGAAAGTCAAGACGATTTGCCCCTAATTCCCCAGGTTCTTTTTTTCTCTTTTACTCTTTTTTTTTTTTTTTTCTTAAGGAGGGTGATGTGTTTGCTAGGTGATAATAGCATTTCCACAGTTTAAATGACTGAGGGATGGTGCTGAAGGTCCTTCCCTCTTCGTAGGGTGGGAGGGAGNGGGAGGGAAGGTAGATCATGCCATAAAGATGTTGCCATTATGGTTCCCACATCGTAAAGCTAACAGGGGCAAGTCTGCTACAAGCTGAAGAGCTCTGTATGGTTTCCTCGTGGCTTTCAAAGGTAGAATGATGGAAACTGGGTGGCAAATTGCAACAGGGGAGATTTAGCATGGAGATAAGGAAGTTCTTTGCTGTGAGGGTGGTGAGACACTGGAACTGGCTGCCCAGAGAGGTTGTGGATGCCCCCTCAATCCCTGGAGGTGTTTAAGGCCAGGCTGGATGAGGCACTGAGCAACCTGATCTAGTGGGAGATGTCCCTGTCCATGGCAGAAGGATTGGAATTAGATAATCTTTAGGGTCCCTTCCAACCCAATCCATTCTATAAAACATGCTACTTCTTCTGTGTTTAAATCAAACCAACACATTATTAGGAAAAGCTGTTCCAAAAAGCAAGCTGGGAACTAAAAAATGAGCACAAACTCTATTTCTTTTTTTCCCCTCAACCCAAGTATTATTTCTGTAGAGGTTTTAATTATTTTTTTCTTTAATAACGAGTCGTTTCATTGTTCTTCTCCCCTCACCCTCCACTCCCGTGTGCTTGCATTGTTATGACTGAAAACACAATTAGAGTATACATTGCTAATTTCGTCTTGAAGGGTGTATTGTGGGGGATTAAAAAATAAAAGCAGGGAGGAGGGGAACCTTGTCGCTGCTGCAAACAATAGCAAGGAAGGTGCAGATAATGTGCTGGCTGAGATGGCTCTTTTATCCTGCCTTTAGAGAACGAGAACAAAGCCTGAGCAGAAACATTTCATGGAGCACGCTCTGTTGACCAAAAGGCTGAGGGTCGCTGTATGCGAATAGCCCAAAACAAAAGAGAATTTAATTGCAAACATTGATCATACCCTTTGGTCTCTGGCACGGGTTGCTATGGCTTCCCCACACGGTTAAGGTTTGTGAGCTGCAACTTTGCAAATATTTTTCAGGGGCCTCTGTCATGAGACCTTGTCAAAATGACAGAAAGTTGCTTGTTTTTGTTTTAGGTTTTTTTTTAAAATTATTATTTTCTCCACAAATAGTAAACAATCCAGTATTTTTCTTTTTTTTTCTTTTTTTCTTTTTTTAAGGTTGCAGCAAAACCCTGCTAGTTCATGAAGCAGCTGCTGTTCCTCAGGCCACAGTTTCACTCTCATATGACCAAGCTGCAGGAAACTAGGACTCCTGTACCCTCAGGCTAAAGAAAAAAAGCACCGTCTGGACTTTTTCCTCTGCTCACAAATTCTGTTTGGGGAAGTAGAGGTAGCAAAAGGGCTTCCCATAGATCTACTAGCTGGGAGCTCACCTGGGAAACCAGGAGAGAGGTTACAAGAGCTTCTCAGAAAAAAACCCAGAAGCAACAAATGGAGGAGCTGTAGCCTCCTGTGAGCATGTTCCTAAGAAGGACAACATGATGCTCTGAAGAAAGTTGGTTAATGAGCAGCTCTGGGTCTGTCTGAAACACTGCTGGACTTAACCAGAGACAAAACAATTCAGGGCTGATTCTCTGATCCTGAGGGCAGGTCAAGTTTGCATCCTCACTGCTGAGATCTTGCCCTCAGATCACAGTGATGTGGTCTACACATTCTTCTGGGAGTTGTCCCTGCCCTGCAAGAGCCACTGAGCTGCTGTGGTTAAGGGAAGTGATGTCTGGACACAGCCAAAGCTGCTGCAGAACCTATACCAAGTGTTTATCTGGTGTGTTTATAAGTTGTTGTGAGTCTGATTGGGCTTCTGGTATAGACTGAGCTTAGTTAGGCTGGTAATAGTTTAACTCTGCTGTTTGTATTAGGCCAAAAATTGTCCCTGTAAACTTTAGCATTGCTGTTCTGGTTTAATCCCAGACAGCAGCTAGGACCATGCAGCCCCTCATCCAGTTCTCCTTTTGTCCCCCTCTAATGGCAGGAAGAAGAGGGAGAAAAGGAGCAGAAAGGGAGGAAAATCCTCACAGGCTGAGTTAAAGGCAGTTGAATAGAAAATAATGCTAAATTTTCACCACACAATGGTTTTTCTTACCCAGCTAAAGCAGAGATAACAGATTCTCTCCCTCCTCTGGCCACCCTCCCCATTTCTATACTAAGCATGATGTTTATGGTAAGGAACATTCCACTTTTTAATAGGAGGACTAGGAGCAATGGATGCAAATTGGAAGAGGGGAGATTTAGGCTGGGGATAAGAAAGAAATTCCTTACAGTGAGGCTGGTGAGACGCTGGAAGTGGTTTCCCAGAGAGGCTGTGGATGCCCCCTCAATCCCTGGAGGTGTTTAAGGCCAGGATGGATGAGGCACTGAGCAACCTGGTCTAGTGGGAGGTGTCCCTGGCTATGGCAGGGGCGTTGGAATTAGATGATCTTGAAGGTCCCTAACAACCCAAACCATTCTATGATTCTATAACTCTGTGATTTGCTTTCTTGTTATTCTGTGTCTGCTCCTTCTCAGCTTCTATGGGAAGCTGGGAAAAAAATCCTTGCCTAATGTGAACATCACACAGCAACAAGTAAAACAATATTCATTGTTGATGTTCCCTACTCAAACATCATCCTTCCAGCATGGCTTGATGTTTCCTGGCTGTAACTGAGCTAAGCTTCATGCTTATTCTCTGCAATGCCATTCTGACTATCCTCTTTTCTTCCTCCATAGCAAAACAATCCCTCTCTCTTCTTCCTCACAAACCTTTTCATGGCCTCTTTCTGACCTATTCTTTATTTTTCTTGAAATTCACACACTTTTTCTGGTCAGTCCTGTGGAATTGCTGAAGAAGATGAACTGTATGAGACAGAAGCAAAATGAGTCCCAAAGATCACTCAACAAGTGACAGGCAGGGCAAGGCACGGGATATTTCCCTGCCTATGGCAGGGGGGTTGGAACTCGATGATCTTTAAGGTCCCTTCCAACCCAAACTATTCTATGATTCTATATAAGCCAGTGTCACGCCCTGTGAGCAGCTGAGCTTTTCCACTTAGATTCATCTGGCTTGAAATAGAAATCTTCACCTAAGCACATGGAAACTCTGACAATTTCCAGCCACTGGAGGGAAACAGGCACAACCAGGACATGATTCTGCTCATGTCTGTGTCTAAAATAGACTCAGGTTAACTGTGATAGCTGGCAGGAAACCCAGCCTGGCAGGTTATCTGTGACCACCTCAGAAAAGCACAGATGTTGGTAAAGACAGCCTTGGCTGAGCATCCTCAACTGTTCTTTCTGCTCTGCATCTTTGGATTGCTTGCCCTGTAAATCCTAGCTGAAAGGACAGGTTTAAGTGAGCTGGAAAAAGGCAGCTTGGTAAGTACAAGTGTGAATATGAGTGATCAGCTTGTTTCTTCTCATAACATTTCCATGTTTCTTTAATTTTTAAATGTTTCTGAGGATCTTCCTCTGCAGATGACTTTCCCTCAAAGGGTTTCCTGAACTTCCTGAACCCAAAGCAAGTCTCTGATATGAAGAGTGCTGGTGTGGATCTACACTAAAGGACTTTTTGGTGTCAAAATCCATCCAATTTTAACAAAGGGATGCCTGGCTCCTGTCAAATGTCCCATGCAGAGTCATCTTTCTATATGTAGAAACTTTCCACCACCATTCTCCAGAAATACAGGTGAGTCCCTGACAGTATTGTGGTGGAGGCTGAAGATGTGCAATGATATGGAAGAGGAAAAAAGTGTTAGGGCATACAAGTTTAATCTTGTGGCACTATAGGAAAGATTATGACAGTGGGGCTGGAACTAGATGATCTTTAAGGTAACTTCCAACCCAAACTATTCCATGATTCCATGATTAACCTCATTTCCATGATGCTTGGTGTTATACAAGATAAAACCAAATAGTGAATGACTCCAGGTGTGGATTTATGGTGTAAGCCTGGCCAAAATGTTGGATGCATTTGCAGAATGGGGGTAAAAAGTGCAGCTAAAGTCAAACTACTTGGCTCACAAGATGATGAGAGGGCTGGAGCACCTCCCTTATGAGGAGAGGATGAAGAAGTTAGGGGTGTTCAGCCTGGAGAAGAAAAGGTTCAGGGGGGACCTCAGAGTAGCTTCTCAATACCTGAATGGGGCTACAAAAAGGCTGGGGTAGGACTTTTTTAATAGGGTGGAGGATGGCAGGACTAGGAGTAATGGATGCAAATTGGAAGAGGGGAGATTTAGGCTGGAGATAAGGAAGAAATTCCTTACAGTGAGGGTGCTGAGACACGGAACAGGTTGCTCAAAGAGGTCAGGCTGGATGAGGCACTGAACAACCTGATCTAGTGGGAGGTATCCCTGCCTATGGCAGGGGGGTTGGAACTAGATGTTCTTTAAGGTCCCTTCCAACTCAAACCATTCTATGATAAGATAGAGCAGGGAAATGTGCTGCTAATGGTTCTGCACTGGATGTGGAAGAAGAATGGGTAGATAGCTTTGAGTTGCATCCTGCATGCTCTGGCCCACCATCTCTAGATGTTTCAGCATGGACTGAATACAGCTTGAAGAAATGAGGTTAAGCTCAGAGCTGTCAGACAGAGTGGGATATGTATACTCACAGTATTTCCTCCCCTCTGCCAAGTCCCTCAGTGCACAGGCGCATCCCACATATCAACACAAATGAATAGCCAGGCTTTGACAAAGCAAAGACAAACTTACTGACATGAAACAGGCACAGAGCGCCTGGATAGTGCTAACCCCTGACACTTGCTTGCATGTGGAGAACCACCCTGATGTGACCTGGGAAACTCAACAGCCCTCCTGGGTCTTCAGTGCCACCCTGGAATAGCAGTCACAGCTGACTTGAACATAGGATGGTCTCAAAAAAAGAGAAGTACAAATCTCAGCACGGGGAGGTCACTTGTAATAAAATTTAAGAGGATTTTATAGTCATTTACACAGAGATCTGTGAAAGATCTGGAGTTTGTCGGCGGTTTTAATTTAGTTTCCTGCTGTGCAGTGAGAGCACAGGCACAAATTTTGGCTGGAAGATGCTGGGTTGTTTTTTTTAAATCTTAACAGCATTAGTAAGTTTCCATCCCATCAGGGACAATTTCACAGAGTAACCTGGTTTCTTTTGAACATCTGAATCCCTTGTTTAGACACATTCTTTCTTCAAAAAGTCCAGCAATGCCCAGTGCTTCTTACATGGATCTCCACGGCTCCAGACACAGCACTTTCCTCAGACTGAAACCTAGTCCCTAATATATATGGAATTTAGGTTGCCTGCATCTGGGTTTTCTTTCCCAAAGAACCACCAACGCAGCAAAAAAAAAAACACCTAATAATCTTCCCCAACTAAATCCTCCTTTCCAAAAGGGCTTTTAGCCCTTTGGATGCCTGAAGACAATAATACCTGACTCTATGTTTCCCATCCCAGCAAAGCACTAAATGGATTTGCTTTGCTGCAATAAACCTGCTAATGGCTTTTTATTATGTTTGCCCTAATGCTGGCATAAATTCTCCCAAATTTATTTCAAGTTTGCTTGAAAACCTCATTTGCCTAATTGTAATAATAAAACAACATCACATGCAGATGTCTTCCTTCTTTCTCAAACTCAATTTACTTTCAATTAACAGTGATTCAGTGTTTGGGTTTTTCTTTTTTTTTGGGGGGAGGGAGGAGAAGCACACAAGCGGGTGTTGGAAGAAAAGGTGGTGAGTGGCAGGTGGCATCTTGGAGCTGTTAGAAAAACAGCTTTAAGAAGAAGAGACACACACAACCCATTGCCCTGTGTAAATCTCTCAGAAATCAAATTCCAAAGCAGTAACAGTATGATCTGAGAGCCTGGGAGAACAATATAATGTCCAAAGGGCTGTGTCATGGGCAGATGCTGCCTATAAAGTCCCAGGGAGGTCTGGACCTTGTTTGCTTCTTTGGGAGTAGCACCAAGACAAAGGAGGACATTGTTTATGCGAGGAGAGAAAATCCAGAGAGGACTCTAAGGAGGAAATGCCTTCAGTTTACTTTATCTCAGGCACAACTGAGAGTCCTGCTTGTATCTTTGCTCTGTACCTGACCCTGGGCTGAGCATCTCAGACAACAGTGAGTCCCTGCAGGCACTGGTTTGGAGAAGAGAAATGACATCATTTCATTCAGCCATGGGGAAACTGAGACACAGTTTCACAGACTTTTACATTAGATGCCAAGAGCAACCTGCTTAGAATTCACAAAACAAGCTCTTTATCTCCATATCGTGGTTGTAACGAAGTCTCAAATCATAGAATCATAGAATGGTTTGGGTTGGGAGGGATCCCAAAGATCATCTAGGTCCTACCACCCTGCCATGGGCAGGGACATCTCCCAGTAGATCAGGTTGCTCAATGCCTCATCCAGTCTGGCCTTAAACATCTCCATGGAGGGGGCATCCACAACCTCTCTGGGTAACCTGTTCCAGGGTCTCACCACCTGGAAGAAGGGTCACCCATGTCATTGATACGGACCCCTGAAAAACTGGGACACAGCACCTGAAAGTAGTGAAGAAGCCTTAACATGGATGAGGGCCTGTGGCTTTGCTTCTTCACGTCTCCTTTGCTGGGGTAAGTCATAGTCACAGAATTGCCAAGGTTAAAAGGGACCTTTTGGGTCATTGAGTCCCACCATCAATCCAACTCTGACAAGAACCATCCCTAAACCCTATCTCTAAGCTCTGTGTCTGCCCATCTCTTAAATACCTCCAACCATGTCCCTGGGCAACGTATTCCAATGCTTAACAACCCTTTCAGTGTAAATTTTTTTTTCCTAACATCCCATCTAACCCACTCCTGGGTGTGACTTGAAGCTATTTCCTCTTCTCCTAAATGAGGAGGAGGTCTCTCAAAGTCACCAGTATTTTTTCTAGCATGTGTCTGTACACGAAAGGTCAGGTGAAGCTTGCAAGAACTACAGAAACGTGCAGTGAGAATAAACCATTAGTGACCTTTCCAGGTGCCAGCAGAGTTGTGTTGGTCATGCTGGCCTGGCATATGGTTGAAATTGAAGCCCCTGTTGCAGCCTTTGGCTATCTTGAGCTCGACGAGATGCAAATGAATTGTGATGAGCATCTGGAATCCAAGGAAATTGCTATAAATAATGCATGTGATTTGCTGGAGTTTGTGGGTATGTCAAACAGACAAAATCATTGGCAAATCATTCAGGGTTGGTGCAAGGTCAGTGTTTCTGGAGGAAGAGGTTCTGGTTTATTCCCCACACCAGCAAGAAGACTGTCCAGAATTGCCACCTTCACCTTGCAGTTTCTCAGCCAAAGACTTCTCAGATCTTGGACCTTTTCCATGACTTCCTAGAAGAGTAGTTACATTTCCAGCTGCAACTATGATGTTATAATAATTTCCAAGGATGCTCAGCAGATATGAAACTGTCATCCACCTACTGTCCAGACAAGGGAGTTTCTTCTTCCCATGCTTTTGCCACCTTGTCCTCCTCTCTTTTAGCTGGTGGAGCTGCTAGGAGCAGAAGCTCCCAGTACTGTAATGGAGAGGACTCTGCTCATAGCTCTGGATCTCTGGCTTCTGTCTGGTGGTTTTAATTGCTTGGAAAGAATCTGATGGATGGTTTTTGTGCCCTGAAGCTTGTCTCCATTTCTTCCAGATGCATGAGTTGATGTAACAGATTTCTCCCTTCCTTCAGGCTGCAGATGAACTATTTCTCTCAGACTGGGTCAACTGAAGGTTTCCAAGTCAAAGTATCAAGGTATAATCCTGATGTGTGAGGGACCAGATTAGAAGTGGGATTTGCTTCATGTTGGTTTTAGATCTTGGAGAAAGAAGTAGGATTCTGCAGCCCCTCAGGAAAAACCTGCTGTTGACTCCAAAATCCTAGCTCCTGCCATGGGACTGGGAGGTTTCAGTGCCATCTGCCAAAGAGCAGAGGTATCCATGCCTGCTGGCTGGGTCACCACTCTGCGTGCTCAAAATTCACAGGAAGACTAGGAGAGGGCTTGCATGCAAATTAGCACAGGATTGGGTTTTTTTTTAAATAAGCATGAGTCTGGCAGATCAAAATTCAGAGACATTTGCATGTGCCTCCTACTGCTGCTATGTTTGGGTTACAAACATTTAAGAGAGAATTTCAAACCAGTTCCACGCCATTTCTCTTTGACTCTCCCTTGGCAAAGGTCGTTTCTGCAGTATTTGAGGCAAAACAGGAGCTGCAGCAATACTGTCTCCTAAATCGGTTGAGGAAAATTAAAACCTCCATCTCTGCAGCTTCTTAGCTACTTTTTTTGCAATGTCCCTGGGTAGAATAAAGTCTGACTTTTGGAGCAAGGTAAGTAGGAAGGAAAAATTTCATGTCAGCATGAGAGCAGCAATTTTGGCCCATACTTGGGCTGAAAATCTGAGCCTTCCGTGATGAATAAAAACCCAGTTTCTACAGCTCAACTTCAGATGTTTCACAGCCTCTTTCCTCCAGGACACACAAGTTTCAGAACAAGGTACTGAGCAACCTGCCTGTGAGAATGGAGAGTGTTTTACTGATTAGCTTCTGCTGTCTGTGGCAGCTCCACCCTGCCTTTGCTCTACACAAATTCATTTACCAGTGAATGCAAGTGGCAGTTTCTCTTGTGAATATCTCAGTAAATAGCTAGAAACAAGATGTTGTTATGAGTAAAAACATATTAAGAAGTTTTGTTTGTTTTGTCTAATTTGTTTTAGTTTGTGTTGGTTTGATTTTTAAATTTTTTTTTGTTTTGTTTTAGATTCTTTTTTTTCTGGTTTGTCTAATTTGTTTTGTGTTGGTTTGATTTTTTTTTAATGTTTTTCTTGTTTTGTTTTAGATTCTTCTCTCCTCAGCTGTGGTGAGACACATCTGGAGTGCTGGGTCCATTCCTGGGCTCCCTAGAATGAGATCCAAGCATGTTGGAGCAAGTCCAGATGAAAACCAAGATGATAGTTAAGGGTTTGGAGCATCTCTCAAATGAGGAGAGACTGAAAGACCTGGGACAGTCTGGGACTGCAAGATGGGGAAGAATCCAAAGGACCTTCTTCATGTATGCAAATATCTGCTTGAAGGCAGCAAACAAGACAAGGCCAGAATCTTAGAATCGTAGAATAGTTTGAGTTGGAAGGGACCTTAAAGATCATCTAGATTTTCTGCAACAGATTGTAGGAGCAGACTCTGCCTACA
>VZTY01026723.1:254-30057 GCA_013400935.1 Turnix velox
AGGGGAGCCGCAGTGAGGCAGGAGGATGGCGGAGGATGTGAGGGCGCGGGCGGGGCCTGCGCTGGGCTGCAAGGGGGGGTGATGGAGGCTGCAATGGAAGCTGTGGGAGTTGAGGTGCGAGACGGGCCCGGCGGGGACTTTGGAGGATTTTTGGAGGGCTGAAGAGGGCGGTGGCTGAAGGAAGCGGTTGGGTGACAGCCGGGGAGTAGATGAGAGAAATGTGGGGGTTTAGGTGAGAAATTGTGTGGTACTTGTAGGGGAAATCGTGTACTAAAATGAGGAGTGGTGTTGGGTTGCTCAGAGGTTACAGAGAATTTATTGTGGACAAGGCTGGACCCGGCGCTGAGCAGCCTGATCTAGTGGGAGATGTCCCTGCCTATGGTAGGGGGGTTGGAACTAGATGGGCTTTAAGGTCCTTTCCAGCCTGAACGATTCTATGATTCTGTCATCATCTGCTACTTGGTTACTTGCCCTTTGGCTTGCGGTAGTTTTCTGGTCATCCTGCATAATCCTGGTTTTAAGCATGTACTTATTTTGTACCGAAAGCGATTGCATTTTGAGTACAAAACCAACTTGGTGACTCTCTTCCCTGCAAATTAGTAATTTTAAAAATACTGATACTTAAAAGCATCCAAAACCACAGGCTTTTGGTTGCGTGCAGAGCCTGCAGACTTTGATGTTTGCAGAAAAGATAAGTTACAAGGATAAATTCCTTGTGACACTGTTTTCATTGTTTCTGAGATGTGGATGCCAGATTTTTGAAAGGTTGTTTGGTTGCATGTTCTGTCCTTCTGATTAGGTGAAGCTGCAGGTTTGTCCTGGTTAAGCTGGAAACCTCATGCAGCAAGAAAAAGTGGGAAGAGGAGCAGGTATTGTCTAGATTGGGTAGAGATCACAGAATGTTATGGATTGGAAGAGATCTGGAGAGATCATCTAGTCCAGCCCCCTGACAGAGCAGGAACACCTAGACCAGGTCACACAGGAAGGTGTCCAGGCAGGGGTTGAATGTCTCCAGAGAATGATCCAGAGATGATCTATCTCTGAAGATATCTTCTGAATCCTTCACTGGCCCTGCTGTAAGGAGATTTTTTGTTGGCCTAGTAACTGCAGTCACAGTGTGATGCGGTGCTCCAGGATTTCTCCTTTCTCATTTTTTATCTATGAAGATAGGTGTTGTACAAGATCTATATGTGTATATATATCTATGTCTGTACTTTGTTCTCTTTCTGGTTTAGTCCATGAAGGCAGCCCTTTGGGGGAGCTTCATCGCTGTGTCCGAGATGGTGTGAGAATCAATGTCCATATCCGCACTTTCAAAGGGCTTCGTGGAGTCTGCACAGGGTTTTTGGTTGCATTTGACAAGTTCTGGAATATGGTAATTATTGTTACAGCCTTTAATGTGTCTGCTGTGTTGAAATGAGCTACAGGTTTAAGCAAACTCAGTTTTGAGAAGATTAATGTAATGATGTGGTACATAAAGCTTATGAGTGTTGGGTTTTGGGTGTGAGTGGTGCTTGGTGTTGGACTGGTAAGTCTGAAAAGAGCCTAAGCCATCTTAGAGAAGGTTTTGTGGGAGAGAGAAGCTTTGAACATTCACAATATCTTCAAAGGTTTTGTATAAGAACCCAGGAAGGTGGAATATTAGAAGCTTCCAAAGCTTTCCTGCACTTCTCTGTTTTCTTTCACTAACACACCACTGGGATGTCGGTGGCAAAAGCTTTTCCTTGTGTTCTCTCTCCTGAAAATTTTAAAGACAGTGAATGCAGAAGTAGGTCTAAAATATTTGTAAGCCTGAAGCTGTGAAAATTTTTGGAAATGCAGGCAGTGGGGGGAGAGAATTTTCCAGGCAAGGCTTGTAAAGATTCTGGAGGTAGGCTTTGTTGTTACTTTTATACCTCAGTACAGATAAGAAGCCATTGCCATAGCACTGCTTGTGTCTGGGATGGATTCTGTCTCAGAGCATAATTTCATAATCCCATAACAGAAAGCTGATCCAAAGCTGCTTAATTTTGACCTTTCTATTTCTTTTATCTTCTAGGCCCTGACAGATGTGGATGAGACATACAGGAAGCCAGTCATGGGCAAAGCTTTCTACGCAGAACCTCAGCTCACACTGACACGGGTAGGTGACCATCTCCAGTTTTCCTTGATTTTTCAATATTTCCTTTTTCCAACTGGTAAAAAGGGAGCATTGATTGGAAAACTATATGTATTTGAAGTGGTTTGTATCTGTACAGTGGTTCTGTACATTTTTTGCACCCATGACTGATCTGGTCCACGTTTGTCCTGCCAGGTGATTTGGCAGATGATAGTGCTGCTTGCAATGGCAGGCTTTGTCTCCAGGCAACAAAACATATGTTTGGTCACTTGAACTTCTAAGTACTGTGAACTTCTAGGTACTGTTGCTCCAAAGCAGCTCACTCTCTAAGATCCATCTGCACTAAAAGATGTTTGCAAAGTAGAGAACTGAAAAGATGATAGATGAACTTCTGAACAATGAAGAAAAAAGAAGTGACAGCGCTGTGTCTGTTGAATGGCATCGCTCTGGGCCTTCTGAACATCAGAGGGGCACCAGAAACTTTTAAACAGTTTCACTGTGAGGAATTTGCTTTCAAATTCCAGCTATTTAAATCTGTTTTCTCAGAAAACCCACCCTTCCTTTTTTTTAAGATTAGTTAAAAGTAATGAAGTTGTCATTGTTCCCTTAGCCTGCTCTCACAGGGACTGGCTTTCCATCCTGTTGCTGGGAAGAGGCAGGCTAACCAAGAATCCTTTTCATTTGACAGTATTTCATAAAAGCTTGCCTGCTGCCAAAGTAAAAGCAGTTTCATTTACAGTGTCAGCAACATGAATTCTTAGATTAATGAGTTCATACAGCACTTTGGATCTGCAGCTTTAGCTTTTATGATTTTTCTATTGTTTTTGGTCTGCACACCTCCTGGAATATCCACATGGCATCTTTTAGCTTGTTTTGGAGTACACAGGAGGTCTATTCTTTTTTCCTTATATTCTTTTGGTTGATTGAGGCATCTCTTATCTTAGGGATTCACGTCATACCTGAGGATACAAGGGTGGAAATCTCTCTGTGTGACTGGGGAAAATAAACTAATGGAGCAGCTTGGTAGCTTTGTGTTATTCCTGACCAAAGTTAAATGCTACTGCACATCACTGTTGCTCCCCAAATTTAATTCTGAATTAAATTCCTCAGTGTTCTCATGAAAACACTCGTGTATGCAGAAGATCTGTTCATCTTATGTCACAGTTTGACATAAGATGAAGTGTTTATTGATGGTAAAGACTCTTCACTAATTGTGGATTGTGAGCTCTGATTTTGAATCATATATACATAAATCACATAGAAACTCCTCTCTTGTTTTATGAATGTGGTCATATACACAAATATTCTCTTACAGCTGTTTGACAGACTCAAGCTGCAGGAGTCCTCAAGAAAGAAGGGAGCTGAGTCAAAGACTGTCTCAGAGGAGCTGGCCCTGACAAATGACTCTCAGATGCTGGCACTGAAAGCTGGATCAGGACGAGCAAGAGCTGAAGATGAGCACGAGAGGCAGAAACGCTTGGGCAGAGCTGGAGAAAAGAAGATGGTGGGCGACAGTTTGCATCTGGCTGCCAGAGGTGAAGCTGATGTGGGTGGCAGGACTGCCCACGCAGAGGGTGCGAGTGCTGCTGGTACCCATGCAAGAAGCCAGTCACGGAAAAAAAGACGGCCCAAAGTGGATTATCAACAGGTGTTCACACGCCACATAAACCAGATTTTCATTCGAGGAGAGAATGTCTTGCTTGTCCATTTAGCACATTGACTTGGCTGAGCCTCTGTCAGTGTATTCATTTGATAGCATGAATTGCTGCTGCAGCTCTCATTGCTATTTAGCATTCTTGTTAAGTATGATGGTACCGTGACTGCTTTCCCATTGCCATAACAAGGTAGGGGAAAGAATTCTAACTGGAGCATCCTGAGCTGATTCCAAAGCAGCCTCCTTAGATCTCTGTTGAGGGTCAGCAGCAGCAGCACAGCTGTTTCTGTGAGATGAGGGAGGTAAGCACAGATCCTGCTGCTCCTTAAAACGAAGGAAATGGAGGAGGTTGGAAGAGAATTTTGGTGTACTCATTATAGGAGCTAATTGTGGTACACATTTAAGGAGTTGATTAGACCACCTGTTTTGCACAGATTGAGTAATCTCTAGAGAGGATTTCCAATGAAACCAGCAGTTTATTTGCTGTTACATGGATGTCTTCTTTTCCAGACATAGTTCTGACAGTAATTTTGACATAGTCTGTACAAAGGTGGTGTGCTACTGAGGGCTGATAGCATCTTCTTCATACTTAGCTCTGTAATGTCCTGTGTGATAGAAAATACCTTACTTGAAAACTGCTGTTTTTTCTGTGAATGGTTGCAGGACTTGATTTTCAATATCAGAGCTTGGGCTTCTATTTATAAGACTGCTTCAGCCCTGTATCACCAGCAAGCAGCTAATGTAGCTGATTCAGGGACCTCCATTTTTCTGTGGATGTTGTGGATGCAGATGGAAGATTGTACTTTCATGTTTCACCCATTTGCTACTTAGTGTAATAGTGAGGTTTGCAAAGATGTAGCTTTTCTTCTCAAATTTAAGTGTTTGTGCTGAGCACAACTGTACTGTATATAAGCACCTTTCAGGTTCTCTGCTGGAACTAGGGGTGCTGTGTCTCCAGTGGTTCTCATGGAGCAGAAAACTTCATGGACCTTTCTTATCCATATGAATGACACATCATCTAATTCCTGTTGAACTGAGCTTTGGAGGTGTGCCTGAAAATGTTTTGAAGTATAAAAGTCAGTGGCTTTGTTTTTGCAAGGTTGTGAAGCTACTGTAGATTAGGCCAGGCTTCTGCAGGTATAAACTGCTTTCCAAGAGCTACATGCAGAACTCTGAGGGTGAATGAAGCTGTTAAATTATCTAGTCTTTCAAAGGACACTAGATTTCACACCTGTTTTATAATATGAATCTCAGCTACCTTATACTTTGCAGCTGCTCCACACATTCAAGATGAAGATCTGACAATGAGGAGAACAACTTTTTAGTACTTTATAGTAGATCTTGTATTCCTATAGAGGTCATAAGTCCTCAAACTGAGTGACTGTACTCTCAATGACATCTATTTCTGTCACTTCAAATGCAGTGTACTGCTTGCTTGTCACTAGGATGTGTTTGGGTGAATGACAGTAATCTTTTAGGAGGAGAAACTCTGAAACTCTCATCTCACTGAACATTTTAGATGACAGGGGTCTCTGACAGCTGATCAGCCACTGAGCTATAAGGCCAAGTTCAGGCTGGAGCAGAAGAGCCTCAGAATAAAAAGTACTGTTGAGGCAAAACAGTTTCATCAGGAGTGGGGAGAAAAAAAGGGAAATAGTATCTAAAGTTTTTTTCTTGCTGTGGTTTCTTTCCACTATGAATTGAAACTAGGCACTGAAAAGATTCTTCTCTTGGAGGTTCTTGTTTCCTCTCCTTTTGTGCTGTTCTGGTTTTGTGTTCACATGGTCTGTAGTTCTTCCTTAACTCTTACATTCACCTCTAGCTACCCTGGCTTTCTGAGCCTTTTCTGGCTGCATTTCTATGTGGCTGCCAACTAATCAGAACCCTCCCAAATTATTAGAATCATGTGAAGCTAGAAACAAGGGGCTTGTTTCTGCTCCCGACTTCTGACTCTGCTTTACAGCTGTTCTGGTTTTTATTTCAATTGCTTGGAATGACTTACCTCTGCCACTTACGTTCATGCCAAAGGCAACTGGTTTTAACCTCTTCTTTCTTTCATGGTTGACCAAAGGGTGTCAGATCTCCACTCAGGCCTATGTACTATGATATCTAGTTGAGTTCTTGCTTTTCTTTATCTCATATCTTTCCCTTTGTCTGCCTACTTTATGCAGCCTTGTGCATTAAATGAAATATGACTGTTCTTGTAGCTGTCAGTTGACAGTTCACCAAGTTCTCAGATGCTTCTCAGTATTTCCTTTCATCAGAAGTTTTTCTCTGAAACATTGCAGGTGTTTGTTGCTTCACATCTGTAAGTTTTTTTCTATTTTTACATTTTATGAAAAATGCTGGTGCTTAGTCTTGCATTTGTGCCTTGATTTTTAGATCATCACTGACCTGTTCTTCCAAAATCATTGCCTCGGTCAACAAACCTGGTTTAGAACTACACAGTTTTGCTCTACCTCATTATTAAGCTATTCTTCCTGTGTTCTCATTATTGTCTCATTGTTGTTTCATCTGTAGAATTGGTTAAATAATTTCTTCCAACTTAGATTTAATGGCTTATTTGATGGTTCTTAATTTGTTTCCTATTTCCCTGTCCACTTCTTTCATTATTTCCAAGCTGCTTCTGAAATACAGCCTCTTCTCCAACTTCAGATCTTCCAAAATGTCTTTCTTTTCCCTGCTTCTTCTGACATGGTGTCTTTTTATCATTAGCAAAACGCTGATTTATGAGTTTTGTCTCTTTCTAGTATAGTCTTTGTGGGTTTGTTTTTTCAGCCCTGGTTGTGACTCATCAAGTGACCCTCTAGGTGTGTTGTCACTTGCATGTTTAATACTTCAGATAAGGTTACTCTTGAAATAAAACTTGATGTTCTGAAATGAAGTCTTCTACCTCAGTTGAAGTATTCATATAAATGTTTAAGAAGAAGAAACAAATGAGCTTTGGGTTGTTTTGTTGGTTTTGGTCATTTCTTTTCACATTTATCCTTTTCCAAGCCCAGCATACAGGCTTAGATTTTTGTGTTCAAGAAGTTGTATGCTGCTCACTGTCCTTTTTCTGCTGCAGGTCACAGAGATAGCATGAGTGTGGGCACTAAATAGGTCAGATAGATAACCATCATCTTAAACTTCAAGCTCAGTAACTGGATGAGAATTGGAAGGCACAGTTCTGCAGCCTTTCAGAAGCAATGATGCAGTGATTCCTTCAGCCAGGCAAGCTCTTTTTTGAGAAGCTGTTGAGTTGTTTGTCAGTGTCTGCCTCAAAACATAACTATAAAATGCTGTGAATTAATGTGAAGATGTTTTTTTTTCTCCTGCCTGCATTGCCAGATATAAACTGTGAATGCTAAAGTGCACATCTTCTGCAGCCCAGAGCTATTTCAGTTCATGCTTTTGCTTCTTGATGTTGGCTTAAAAGATTGAAGTTTGTACTATAGCAATCCCAAGGTAGTCTTTGCTGTGACATTATGAAGGGCTAACGCTAGAAATTATATTGAAAAATGAAGATACTACAGAATTTCTGGAATTCTTAATGTAATTAAGGTGTAGCAAACCAAAAATACCTGTTCCCAAGAGTATTCTCAAGAGTAACAAATGGCAATGTATGAAGCCACAACTAGAAGAAGAGATGATAAAGCAATGCTTTCTGTCCACTGAAGGAAGATGGATCTTCCTGCAGCATGAGATGCTAATTTCTAAGTTAATTCACTCTGCTTACAGGCTTGATGGCAGGTGGGCCCAAACAGGCCAAAACTCAAAGTGAGTTAGGCAAGCACTAAAACCAGCTGAAGGAGGCAGGGCTTTGCAGACCTAAATATCACTAGTCAAGCTTCACACAGAGAGTTTCTAGAGAAACAATTCCAATAGATAGTCCTAACATCTATGGCATCAATTCATTGCAAGATTCTCTTTGAAGAACCACAGCCATTAGAAAGAGACATCCACATTCAGGGGGTTACATGTCTTTTCTGCTATTCTGTTTTATAATATGAGATGAAATGAGCAACTACTGGATGTAAGAAAGGAGTTAAAATTTGCTTGGAATGAAAAAACTTTAAAAAAAAAAATGAACGGCTTTTTCTGTCAGGTGTTGCTGTACCAGTGTATCAGCAGGAAAAAGCATCAATTGATACATGGCAGAAACATTGTGGAGAAAAAGCTTACTATTTAAGAGCATCTTTTGCTTTCATCTTTTATCTATTAGCAGCCTGGGCAGAACAAAAAATGAAGCCACTTGTGAATGAAATGGAGACAGTTCTGGAGTGCAGCTTCTGTTACACTGTGAGCATTTCACAGCACGTGAACTGCGCCCCAGGAGTCTCTGTCAGACTCCATCCCTCACAACCAACATGTTTGATCCTGCCTCTAAAATGTTTTGAAGGAAACCCAGTGGGATAAAAACTAAGTAAGCAAATTTCCCCTTTTAAGGCAGGGATGGCAGGAGGCATGGTTATCCTTGTTAGCTTCCTGGGGATGCAGGAGAAAGGACTACTTTAGTGGAGGAGTATCAGAGATGGCTTGTCTCGTGATGTTTACAAGTCCTTTTAGATGTCACTGTAAGTGCTCTTGCTCTTAGCTGGTAGAAGTGAAGGCCTGTCAGGGAAGGAAAATGCCTTCTGATGTTCCTGGATGACTATTTTATTAGCTGCTAGCTTCATAGTGTACACTTGGATGACTTCGCTGGAGAAAATTAGTACACCTGAGACTCTCAGTCAGTCTTGTATCCATTTAGAAGGAAAGGTAGTTTGATCAGTTTGTGTAAAAACATATCCATCCTTTTTTCCTCAAAAGATCAGTGCTCTCCCTCAGGAAAGAAATGAAAGCTGCTCCTGCTCCTCTAACGATTGCTTCTGATTTCCACTGCTTCAGAGCAAAGTGCAGCAGTGTCATTGTATCTGCAGTGTGACACATCACTCTGAGAGGAGAAAGTGAGAGAAGGGATCTGTTTCTTTAAAACCAAAATGGGTGTTATGAGGGGAGCACTTGTGTTGGCCTCTTCAAATTATACATGTGTGCAGTGTTGCCACGTGGACTGGGACTTGTTAAGCAATTAGTCATCTGTAAAACTTCCCTAATGAACCCCAAGAGGAGCAGCACAACTGACATGGGATGGGAAGTCAGGTGCTGATCTCTCCACTGCCACTTGCTCACTGAATGGCCTTGGCAGGTCACTTCTCTCCCTGAGGTTCCATTGCTGTAATGGATCTGAGAATAATCCTTGCCTGTCTCCCAAGGATTTGGAGAAGCAGAGAGTGCTATACAAGTGCTACATATTGCTATTCAAACTATAGTCTGTCAGGTAACACAGATATGTAGATCATCTGCCCTCTTCAGGCACTTGACTGTTAGCCTTTTATCTCAGCACACTGAAAATGTGCAGGGTATCAGGTACAACGACACACTTCAGTCTTGAAATTACTTACATCTTCAAGGTGAGATTTGGTGACTTCAGCATCTGTTTCACAGCTGCAATACCATGTTCTCGGTCAAATGTTGATAAATGAGAATGTAATTCCTTTGTAATTCCTTCTCTGTCTTCCTAAATATTTTGGTTCTTAGGAAGCTGATGCTGCTATGAACACATTGAATAATCCTGAATTTGCAATATTCTGCTTTCCAGATATAAATGTTTATATTTAAAAGTGCTAAGACTGCAATGCAATAAATATATCCATATGACAGTTTGCTTGAAAGCCTGGGTTTTGTGCTCTGTCATTATGCTTGTGTCAATGAGAAAGCTGCTACTGCAGTGCTTAGGACAGATGCCTGTGGAGACCACCAGATTTTAAATGCTCTGCTCATGTGATAGGGGGGCAAACCAATCATCCCTGTGTTCAAAAGGGTGTCATTCTACAAAATCTGAGTATGATCATACCTGTCTTTTGAGGTGTGGAGGATGTAACAACTACTGTCTTGATAACTCAAAGGTCTGTTACCTTGGCTGTAGTGTTTCACCATGCCATCTGGAGATGGTTTTCCAGGAGTCAGTGGGGTCCAGAGCCAAGATCCAAGCATTGAGTGTGTACGTAGCTCAAGGGCAGCTTGACTTCCAGGAACCTGTTTATTCCTGTAATATGCTGGTGTTGCATTTGGATCAGAGGTGCTAAGTGTATGGATGCAGCTTGCTGGGGATGTTAACGCTCCTGTGCTCTGGAATTCAGATGTTTGCTAAGAGGCCTCATTCCCATTGCAACCCAGGAACTGTTTCAAGGAGCAAAATCTACAGTTTAAAGCTGCAAGTGGCAACATGAGGATGCGTGTAATGAGTGGGATCAGATGAGGAATTCACAGATGAGGTCTGCAACCAGCTCACTTCGGTTTGCATTTTAAAATGGTGTTTTAGACTGGGAGCCTGCCCTGTCTCCCACCTGCCTGATGTTTCCCTGATGTCTCACAAGGTGTCTGTAGACTCTTGCAGACTGCAGTTCTTGTACTCCAGAGCTGTTGGGCCATGCACAACAAACCCTACCTGATATTTTCTCGTTGTGCTTTACTGCTCATAACTGTTAAAATATAAGCTCTGTAACTTTTCTAGTGTGGAAAGGTGAGTTGAAACATGGCACCACTTCAACTAAAAGCTTTGGTTTCCTGTGCTGCTGGAGCACTTGGGCCCTTTCTGTGCTGCTGTGAGTGAAGTCAGATGGCTGGGTTCGCTCCCTGATGTGTGAAGAGCTCATCGCACCCTCTGCATCTGCTCCACTGTGAGTGCAGTAATCAGTAATGTCTTGTGTTACTCCAGATGCTCATTAAGTAAATAATCCCACTCAGCTTCCTGAGATTTGTGGTTTGGGATTTTTTTTTCTTTTTTTTTACATGTAGGTGATGTATATCTGAGAGTATTTAAGCAGTCGTTCTTCTCTTATCCAACAAAAGTATTGCTGAGATAAAGTCAGAATGATAACTGCAGTGGTATGGAAGGGTTTGGAGAGTCTGGGGAACGCACTCGAATGCAATTCGCAAACACCTGCCTGCTCCACCCTTTCCTCTCGCTAAGGAAGAGCTGGGAATGCTGCATCCTCCGTGCTCCTGCTCTCCTTGCCCACGAGGTGGCAGCAGGTTGAAGGGAAAGCCAAGTTTCCCTGGAACCGCAGCCCTGGGAACCTGCAGGAGCTCCTGCGGGAGGCGGGTTGTGCTCTCCTCCTCCTTCTCAGATGCGTTAAGGGATGACCGTGCTCCTCCCCGTGTGTGCTCCAGATTCACCCATGGGGTGTGTGCTCAGGCCCAGAAGTTTGGATGTTCTCAGACGTGGCCTCTGCTGCTTTTCAGAGCCAGGATCAGGCCCTGAGTGCTGTGGCTGTGGGGGATACATGGTTAGACATCAGCAGAATGTGCCACTTCCCACCTCCAGAAGCTGAGAAGAGCCCTCACCTCCAGGCCAGGAGACGGCAACAGGAGGTGGTGAAAGGACCTGCACAAAATCTTGTCACATGTTGGCTTAGGGGCATTGTCCACAAACTGTTTGCAGGTCTTGCCTGTGAAGGGAATACTGAAGCAGGCAAGATGTCACTGAATTTGTCACAGGGGGTGTGCAGACACAAATCTGAAGACCTTGCTGGGAGGTAGCCCCTTGGCACACAGGGGCCATCAGCAGCCTAGGGGAGCAGTAGCCTGGCTCTCACTAGACACTGGGTTTGGGTCTAAGAGTAGGATGAGCCCTGTATCTGTCTAACATAGGTGATGACATGTCGGCTGTGGAAGGAAAGCAGGAATCAGTGCTGCCCAGTGGGGGGTCTTTTTCTTCCTGTCTTTTGGGGTGAAAAGGCTCAGGAAGTTTTTTCCATCAAAGTGTGGTCAATGGGACAATCATACAATGTGCTCATCAGAAAGAAGGATGTGGGAGACCGAGTGGAAGAACTGAGGGTTCTGTGCTGATGGCAGAGAGGAGCACTGAGTGATGATGTGGCTGCAGGTGCTGGAGTCAGCTGGGTCTCTGCCTTGAGCACAGGACAGGCTGGACCAGAGAGGAGAAGATCTCACTTTCCTCTGCTGGAGACAAGTGCTTCTTTCTAATTCTTTTGGGGAAAATCAAGTAAGTGCTAGGGCAACATCCTGAAGTTGGGAGATGCTTGAGGTTCCAAAATGAGACTACTAGGAAACTGAAAAAGGGAAGGGATGACTCTTGGCAGGACCCCCTTGCATCCACTTGTAAAACTGCTTGTATGTGAGATGATGGTGCTTCCTGGTCTACAGTTAGGTCTCGGTCAAGGGTTTGAGCTGCACAGCTAAAAAACATATCCCAAATATTTGCAGGCACACTGAATGCCAGGTGGGCAACTGGAGATGTTCAGCTGTGTTGACTTTCTGCAGCCCAGCCCTGAGGTGCAGAAGTCAGTGTGTGAGACCCCCAGGAAAATAGCAGTGTTTGAATCTGTGAGCAAGCAAATGTATTTTACTCATCCTCCTTTGGAATCATAGAATGTGTGAAACTGAAGGGGACTTTTAGAGGTCATGTAGTCCAACCTTTGGAGGGCTGTCTCACAGGCAAGGGAATGGGCTGGTGTGGTTGCAGGTGGCATGTGAGACAGTTCCTGACCATGAGTTTGGATGAGAAGCAGCAGCTACTTTTGCTTCTCAAATGTTGTGTGTTTGCAAGGTGGTGCTTGTGTGGCTGTGACGTTTGTGTGTACACACCCCAGTGTACAAACTGCTTTGCATCTGCCTTTGCCCACCCTCCTCACGTGTTGATGGTTTCATAGTGGGTATTAATTAATTTATTTTAAAGCAGCTACATGCTTGTCGGTCCTTGTTGGGTCAATATGCTCTGGAGTCACCCATTCCTCATCTCTCTGTTTTAATTAAATACACACACTCTATAAAGAGGATTGTGCTGTCTCCAGCTACTCAAGACATGGCAAACGTTAGTGCAGCAGAGTGTGAATCACTTGCTGAGAGCCATCTTCTAGCCTGGCCTCACATCTATTATCACGTGTAAACTAATGAATACAGAGCTGGGGTTTGTCACAATATCCACCATAAGGGCTTTCAAAACGTGCTGCAGGCTGACAGGGAAACAGTGCAAGAGGCTGCAGCCCCTGACCTCTCAATAAAGGCTTCAAAGGAAGCTCCTGAAAAGTTTTTTTGCAGCACAAAAAAAAAAATTACTAATTTCTCCTGGTAATGTAGCATCCAGAGCACTTTAATGGCTGAAACCACGTCAAGGCTTCTGCTGACTGGGTAGAAATGACGTCTTTGTCTTGCATGTAAATGCTGTTCTGTGATGTCTTTTTTGCTCCATTAAAAACAAGGACTTATGAGATGAAGGCAGCAGCTCCCACAGCAGCTTTGCCTGCAGCCACACAGGGAGCCAGGCAGGTGCCAGTCCCTGGGATGGGCTGGGATGCTGCATTCCCAGAGGGAGGGAGGACTCTGCCTCTCTCAAAAGAAAAGGTGGGAATTCAGCAAATGCTCAGGCTCCCTGCTTTGCTGTGAGCCTCTCTGTACCGAGGGTGGGAGCAAACAAAGGAGCAGAGGGATCCCTGGGGTGCTCAGCACAAGGAGGAGGGAGGGATGCAATGTGCAGCATTTGGGGGAGGGAAACACAGCTTTGGTCCTTACTCCTCTCACCAGCCTTTGGCTGCCTGGTGTTGGGGTCTGTGGCACACCAGGCCATGGCCTTTGCCCACAGCACCATCATTTCTCTCTTCAGGCTGCAAGTCCTAAAGCCAGAGGGACCCACCCTGTGCCTGCAGACTGGCCTGTACCCACTGGACGGTGTTACTGAGGCTGGAAATGTCACTGCAGAGACACTGGCTGCTGGTGAGAGAGGAGACTGGGGGCAGCTCCTCTGGCCAAAGCAGTTTATCTCTAATTAAGTTGAAAACTGTCATCCTGTCTTGCCTGCAGCCAGCCCAAGGTGTGGAACAGGGGCTGTGGGTGGCTGACCCTCGCTGTCATGACTCTGCTGGCTGTTGGCCTTCACTCCACAGCTCAGGCAGAGCAAGTGCCTTCAGATTGGTGACACTTTTTCAGCCCTATTTTGCTTGCAGATACTTAAGATTCCATTATAAGGAGTGTAAGGTGACAATCTGCTAGGATGGCATTTTCCTGCAGCCCAAAGATACCCACCATGGGACAAAGACCAAGTTAAGCTGCTTGCCATCACCTGTGCTCTCTGCTCAGCATCTCCAGTGGATCCAGGGCCCAGATGATGGGGAAGAAAGATGGGACAGTGACAGTTGTACATAGGAGACAAACACAGTGACTGTCCTAGCACCAGGCAGGGACATTCATGTGCATTGGGCTGGGCTGGAAATTTGCCTGGAGGCCAGATTTAGGAAGACCAAGGTTGGAGGTAAACACTTCCTCTTGTTTTCAACTTGTTTTCACACTATGGTGGATGCATTGGAGAGGGACAAAGGGTAGACACAGACAAGGGCTTTTCCTAGACCTTTCCCTAGCTTTTAGGAGTTTAACCCTTAGTGTTCTCTCCTCCTGGATTTTGTTTGGAAATCAAAAATGGGGAAAGATTTTGGTAACCTCATAGTATCACCAACAGTTTGTTAAAAGACTAATTGCCAAGTAGCTTATGCATGTGGGACCATTAGTAATTCTGCAGCTATGCAAATTAAAACAGTGATGTATGATTTATAGCTTTAATAATGTTCTGAAGGCTCTTAAATTTTAATCACTTGCAACATCCTTTTTAATATTCAATTACTTTATTAACTAATTAGGTCACTTGCTGAAAAAGCACATAAGGCTGGTGCTATTTTAATATCAGCTGAACATCACAAAATACCTTTGAAATGGTGTAAATGGTTTATTTATTTTAAATAGATCATTAGGATGCTATAATTAATAAATCAATTACAGAGAAAAAAAAGACAAGCAATTGATAGATGTCAAAGCACAATAGCAGTGGACTCTCTGCTTAATTTTGAAGTGGACACAAGGATGCTGCTGAAGTGGGTGAATGTGGCTGCTGGAGCACCTTCCTGAGTAATTCTTATTCAGCTGAAAGGATGAGGTTCAAGATATGCTCAGTTCATTATAGATCCTTTTTGTATGAATTTAACTTTCTGATTGATAAAGCCTCCACAAACGACCTTGAAAATTTCAAGTATTTAAAAGGATGGCCCCGTCTTTACATCCTGCTCTTTTGTCTGGCTCAGGAAAGATAAAACCTTAACATCTGAGTCCTGCTAATGCTGGGATGAAGGGCAGAGCTGCAGAGGGAGGGAAGGTGAGATGCTAATCCCTCACCTACCTGTGAAACTCAAAATGGAGCAGCACTTGCTCCTAGCCAGGGCTGGGACTGATGCTGGGACACAGAACAGATCTTTGTCCCCTTTGAAAGCCTCTGAGATGGTGGGCTGAGGCCACAGGGTTACACCAACCCTCTGTGTCAAAATCAAAACCTGAGAAGTTAAATTTGTCACCAGCCTGCCTTCAACTCTGGAGCAGCCTTTCAACAATCTTGTGAAGCTGTGAGTGGGGATGAGCAGCCTGAAGTGAGGATAAACCCAACTCATTTTATGGGAGCTACCACAGAAACTAAAGGCACAGACTAATACAAAAATCAGGCAGCAGACGTTGCAACAAGGTACCAGGCTGCACACCTTGGAACAAGCCCAGATACAACTCTTAGGGGGGGTCAGGGATATTTATACAGTCAAACAAGGTCAGTGTCACTGTTTTTAGGAGTGTTTATTTCACCCTGCAATGATCCTGCTGTACAACATGGCACACGGGGTGTTCTCACTCCCCTTGCAGAGCCCCAGCTCCCACTCAAGGAGGTGCATTTTTATTACATCCCTGTAACTTCTCCCCAGTCATTTATTCACCTGATTGATTTCTCTGTTGCTCAGACTATTTGTAGGGAAAAAAAAAAACACCAAAAAAACCCAAACCATCCTCTTCTGACAAAGTGAAAAAGCCAAGAGGAGTTGGGGTTGCAAATAAAAGATGTCTCAAACCCAGGAGCAATGGAGGGCAGCAGAACCTCCCCCCCCAAAGCCGAGAGCACCCACCCTGCTCTTGTTGCCATCTCCACACCATGGAGCTGCTGGGAGGGAGCAGTAACCTCCCCAGCTCCATTCAATGTGACAGTGACACTTCACAGCACATTGCATCCAATCTCATTTGAAGCTGACAAAGATTGTTTCTGTTTTATATCTATTGGTTTATTAATGGCCTACAGCCTCTTAAGCAGATGCATATTCATTAGACAGCCAGCTGTTAGGAGGTTCCCAGATGTCGAAAGTAGCTCTGTCTTGGAATGCATTCCTTCTTTTCCTATCCCCCCACCCCTCCCCAACCCTTATCATGGAACAAAGTAATTGTAGCTCTATTAAGGGACCAGTTAATTACAAAACCAGTACCTTATGGCATGATTTTAAAAAGAAGAAAAAAAAAAAAAAAAGCACAAGCCTGTAAATTCGTGAGGAATAAAGACAGTTTTGGAAAGAGACATAAACCATCTCTGTGCTATGCACATGTGGAACTTGAATCTATGATTTGTGTAGGAAAAATTAAAAAAAAAAAAGCAAAGTGATAAAGCCAAGAGGATTTGGGGATGCACATAAAAGGTGTCTCAAACCCAGGTGGTAACAGGAGAAATGGAGTAACCTGGGTCACTGTGTGTAAAGAATCCCCATGCTCCACATACCGAGGGAAACTCCAAGGTCTGCAAAGGCACCTTTTTGCTTTTCCCAGTTTCTGCACAATTTCTCTCTTCTCCCTCCTTGACTAAATGGCAGATGCAGAAGCACATAAAAAGATGAAAATGAGCCACAACAGCTCAATTTTTAAAGGTCGTTTCACAGGGAGGCACAAACTTCCCAGCAGCCACCTGAGGTGGTGAGCGGATCATTGGGCAGGCTGCACAGATTGACTTACACGTTCCACAGGCCAACCTTCTCCGTCTCACACCATTACCCCAGCTCACCTGCTTGTCTTTGCAGCTTACTCTAGTTTTGTTCCATTCTTCTGTCTCTCCTCAAAGCCCTAAATACAGGTCTGAGCAGCGTGGTGAGAACAGAACACTGGAGCAGGCTGCCCAGAGAGGGTGTGGGGTCTCCTTCTCTGCAGACATTCAAATCCCACCTGGACACCTTCCTGTGTGAACTGATCTGGGTGTTCCTGCTCCAGCAGGGGGATTGGACTGGATGATCTCTTCAGGACTCTTCCAGTCCATGATATTCTGTGGTTCTGTAGAAACCACCATCACCCCACTGAGCCCTTCTCCCATGGAAATGCTTAAAATATTAAAGTCAGCTCCACGGGTTTTGGGGGAAAAAAGTTCACTTAAGAGTCTTTGGTTCTGGCTGTTGGGTCCCTTTACCCCCAGCAGCAGCCCCACTTCAATCCCCAACATAGGAAGAAGAGGGCAAGGGCTGTTCCAGAGCTCCTGGCTGAAATAACTGGAAGAATCCAGGTAATTCAGTGATTACTTTCCAGTTCTCTCATTCCTACTTTTGCTTTTTGCCAACCCAATCTGTCAGGGAGGACTTGGAGCTGCACCATCAGTCATCTTTCACCATGCTGACAGCTCCTGAGAACCAACCAAAAAATTCCCTTTGCAGTCAAATATTTCACCTAAAGTTTCAACACGTGCACAGACTGAAACAATTCTCAATTTTGATCAGTGATGACTTAGAGTAAAACCTGGGGGGGAGGAAAAATTTAGAAAAGGGAGAAGGGATGGAGAGGGTAAGTTTGGGGGGGTGGGATGGGGAACATCATCCTATTGTCATTAAAAGCTTTAATCAGAACTTAGCACTGGTGCTATAAAGTGTCATCTGCTGTAAAAGTGTTTACAGTCACGCAGGCAGGAAGGTGGAGGCAATTTTGTAGAGTGACTCCTGGAGCAGAGGCCTCTGAGAATAAGAGTATCTTTCGATATTTGTTCCCTCGTTAGAGTTGCCATCACCTCGGCTCCTGCCGCCTGCCTGCATTATGTACCCGGGCCATGGATAAATCCCACCCCGCCCCCCGGAGCCCTGTCAGGCTGCTCTCTGCTGACAGATAGAGCTGAAACAGATGCTCGCCATAAATACCCTTGTTTAAGCTGTTTTGAGTAGAATTTCTTTTGTAGAACATGGAGGATGCTGCAGCTATCCCTCAGCTTGCACCTGTGCTGGAATTTATTGCCCCTTTGCACTATTTTTTTGAATGATTCCATAAATACACACATGGAGGGACTCCTTCTCCTCTCGAGGCATCCTTTACTAAGGATTTTGCTAAATTTCCCTGAACTTTGAGGAAGTTTAGATCCTACAGACCGCAGAGGTGGACAATGCACCCTGCAGCACACAGCCAGGCAGACCCCATCACAGCCTGGCTTTGGAGATGCAGAGAGGAGTTGTACTGACTGAAGCAGCAGCATGATTCAGGATATTTTAAGCAGCAGCTGATAAATGATGAATCTATCATCATTTATACAGTAACTCATTTGTATTTTCACCTACTAAGGCAGTATATTTTTAATACAGTATTTTGCTCTTCAAATACCAGAGATGGAAACACTTTGTGACATTCATCTTAAGGAAATTCCACGCTGTAGAATGCAACCCATTTTATAGTTGGTCTTTAGATCAGAGATATGAACCATATTCTACCAAATGCTGCTATCTGTGATCCACATCTTTTACCTGGGGGAGAGAATGGGATAAAGCTTCCATGCATCAGGCTCACATCACTGCAGGTGGGGCCTGACCCAGCCCATGGTCCAAAGGAACCTTTTCTGGGTTTCCTTTCTGATGCTGATTTTGGTTCCAAGGACCAAATACAGAAAGGGTGAATGTCAGGATGGAGCCAGGCTCTTCTCAGTGACCTCCAATGATAGGTCAAGGGGCAGTGGGTGCAAGGTGGGACACAGGAGGTTCCACAGAAATAAAAGAAAAAAATTTTTTACATTGAGGGTGAGAGAACAGTGGCACAGGCTGTCAAGTCTTCTCTGGAGACATTCAAAAACCCACCTGGACTCCTTCCTGTGTGACCTGGTCTGGGTGTTCCTGCTCTGTCAGGGGGATTGGACTAGATGATCTCTTGAGGTTCCTTCCAATCCCTGATATTCTGTGAGTCTACGACCTCCTGCTCATCCACCTGCAGATGGGTTGGAAGGAAAAATCCTTTACACACTAATACAGCCTTCCTCATGGTCAGGACCCTGATCTGTAGCTGAATAACACATCAGGCCATAGGACAGCCACAGAGATCCAAATGTTTTCCACCAGAGTTATTCTCACCCCTGATAAATGTGCTTCAGTATATTTAATCTCTTGATGAAAAGATAAATCACTGGTTCCTCTAAAAGACATGAGCAACCCAAGCAAGGATGGGATCTTTCAAACAAAAGCCAAGTATTAAACCACCAAACTCACTATGAAAGGGCAGTATTAGGAACAGTCTTCCCCTCCCACCCCCCCATCCCATCAGAGAACCTCCTGCAGCCTGAACAGCCACACAGCATGACAAAGACTGTGACAGTGACACCAGGTTCAGTTTCCTCTGATACCCATCCAGGAACTGGTTTTCTTCCCACCACATTTTCACATCCATTGAACCAGTTCGACTCTCCCCATCTGTTAGAACTGGAGGTTTTGAAGACAATTATCCCAAATAAGTTTAAAGGTTTCAGAGAAGAGGAAGCGGGAGCTGCTCTCTCCTACTCAGCTGTTAAAGCCTGCCTTGATTACTTTGATGTAACAACACTTGAAAGCTCCTATTCTTTGAAACTAATTTAAACACATTGAATTGTTGAAAGATTAAAAACCGCAGTCAGCTAATTACACTCACTCTCATCTCTTATTCAGCAAATGAATCACTTTTCATTACCACTTAGCTGAAGTACATGAATTTCTGCCTAATTAGAAATGTTGTAGATGGAGCATTAGCAAGGCTGGAGCGGGTCAGGATATCTTGCCTGCTTCATTTTTAATTCCTAACAGTAGAGCCAGATAGGAAAGGCTTCAGATAAGAAGTCATTAAACAATTTTAAATTATTTATAAAAATTACTTTGCCCAAATTATAATTATTTTTTTTTCCCAAATGCTCTCATAAACGTCAAATGGAATGAAAGGAAAAGCAGCCCAACATTGATTTTAATGAACATTTTAATGTTATGTATAACAGAACATTATGAATACAATGGAAACAAAGTTTTATCAATTTAATAATAAAAAAAAGAAATCCAACATAAGAAAAGGGAGGCAATAAATTTCATACCTATAGTATAGTGCTTATTCTTAACAGTATTCCCAGCTTGTGAATATAAAGTCTTTGTATTCAAGGTTCTAGAACCATGATTCGTGTGAACTTAAATGCAGAATTACAGAAGGAAAAGCAAAAACCCCAAAAACCTTAACTCATTCTTTTGTTTTCAGTAAATCAGTAAAATCTTTGACTGCTACAGGTTTCCTTTATTAATATATATAATTTTTTCTTTTTTTTTTTTTTTTTTAACTCCTCTATTGGATTCCACAGCTGCTAATGCCATATTTACAGAGAAGAATCACCAAATGTTGTATAAAAGCTAAGATTCAATGCTATTGGATTAGGAAGGGTTATAGATTTGTACAACTTAAGTGGAATTAAACTTGTTATTTCTTTTGTAATGATGCAAAAAATAAATATTTTTGCCTTTTGACTGCTGCCGATGTCCTCAACCAGTGGCTCCACAGGGGATACTGGTGGTACAAAAAGGATGCTACATGCCACTGCAAAACAAATGCAAGAAAGTGCATTTTCTGGAGTTTTCTGCAAGGAATCCTTCCAGCAGTCTCAGATAAAGCTTCTCCCAGGCTCTCACTGGGGATCACTTACAAAAACAGAAGCACATAATGATTTCAAAAATCTGTTGATCACCAAATTGTTGAGGGCATTTTTTTTTTTTTTAACCATAAAAAATTGGGTAATAGAGCAGTGTGGCTGGAATATTAGCAAAAGTCATATATACATTCCAGGTCCCTTTGTATTAGCCATAATCACACATGTAAGCCTTTTTTTGGACAAAAATATATATTCTTATAAAAAACTGATCATAGTACTTGTGTGACTTCAACTGTGGACTCGGTGGTGGTAAAAGGAATGATCCAACTATGACAAAGTGATCAGTGGAAGGGGGAGGGGAGGGAAAGAAAGTCAAGTTCAAGAAAAAAAAAAACGTATAAAATTAGATTCAAACATTTTTACCCAACCCCCAATTCCAGTCTTCCATCAAGTCTCAAAGTTAAAATTGGTTCTCCTATATAGGAAAGGTTTTTTGATGGTCTCAATACAAATTGTTTTGCAAAATCATCTAACACATTCGCCAGAAGAACCTTTCACCTCTCTAGAATTTGAACACTAGTTATTTTAACACTTAGAAAATAGCTTTTGGTTTTTTTATGTAGACACTTTAACTGATAAAGAAAAAAAAAAGGTATTGATCAGTGTTTCCCATTCGTTGCCCAGCTATCTTTGTGCAGCTAAAAATCCTTCATTCAGTCTGCCCATTTTGTTTTATTTCATTTTATTTATTTTACAATCTTTATTTGCTAAAATTGGCAAAATTTGCAAAGGCATCTTGCTTGGGTTGTACAGTCCCAGGAGTCAGAGGAGAGGTCATCGCGATATTGGGTACCCCCATTCCTACAGGGCTTGTCAAACCCATTCCTGTGGCTGGAACTCCCACGTTCATGTTCATTCTCATCATCCCCTGGTTCATCATAGGTGTGGGTCCTACAGAGGTCATTCCCATCCCTATAGAAATGGGGCCTCCCATCATTGGGCTGGTCTGGGGTCGGACAGGCATCATGTTGGGCTGAGGATTGAGGTTCACGGCTGCAAAGTTTTGAGTCATAACATTCATAGGTTGTTGCATATCTGCAAAACAGAAAAAGTAAGGATGGGATGGAAAACTCCTAAATCAACATCTGATGTTGAATGTGCCTTCTTAAGGAGTTTGTCATAACTGCTGTAAATAAAGCTATGATGAGGCACTGGGACAGGTTGCCCATAGAGGTGGTAGAGATCCCATCCCTAGAGACAGTCAAAGCCAGTCTCGATGAGGCTCTGAGCAACCTGATACAGTGGAAAACATCCCTGCTCACCACAGACTAGATGACCTCTGAAGGTCAGTTCCAACTCTATGATGGCCAAAAACACAGCCATGTGGCTCATTTCCCTATTATCTCTGTGAATACTCGTTTTTAAAAGCATTTTCTAACAAAACATGCTACTATGCACATTCTAGAAAAGTTCTAGATATGAGGAAGCCTGAAATGATGAAGGGATTGGAGCATCTCCCTTATGAGGAACGGCTGAGGGAGTGGGGTCTCTTTAACTTGGAGGAGATCAAGGGGTGACCCCATTAATGTCTATAAATATGTAAAGGGTGAGTGTCAGAAGGATGGAGCCAGGCTCTTCTCAGTGACCTCCAATGACAGGACAAGGGGCAATGGGTGTAAGCTGAAACACAGAAGGTTCCAGAGAAATAAAAGAAAAAAATTTCTTCATAGTGAGGGTGAAAGAATAGTGCAAGGGGCTGCCCAGAGAGGTTGTGAAGTCTCCTTCTCTGGAGACATTCAAACCCCACCTGGACACCTTCCTCTGTGACCTGGTGTAGGTGTTCTTCCTCTGTCAGGGGAATTGGACTAGATGATCTCTTGAGGTCCCTTCCAACCCCTGATATTATGTGATTCTGTGTGAAATTAAGACTCAACAATGGTGCAAAATCATAAGTACAACCACACAGGGATCCCAGGCTCTAAGTGTTACAGTCTCCATTTAGACAACACCACCTGCATCTGAACCATCACAATTCAGTAAGATTGGAAAAATTGATAGGAAAACAGCAATTGACAGAATACTCCATTCAAGGACAACTTGCTAAACACCTACAGGGCTCAGCATGCACACACATGACAATGCAATGATCACTTACTTTGTTGCTGCATCATGAAATTAAGTGATGGCTGCTGGGGCTTGGAAGGCTGCATCCCAGGTACTAAATTGTCCAAACTGATATTTACACTGGGATCTGACCAAGTTGAGGGCAGAGTTTTGTTTGCATTCTTCTGGACCATTTCTGTGTTTGTGTTATAAAGAGAGTTTGTCTTCGGCATCATTGTGTTCACATTTTGTGGAGGCTAAAAAAGTAAAAAAAGTTTTTTGGGATCAATGTGAAAAAAGTCACCAAGATGAAACAGCACTCAGCAACAATTGCTAGTATTTCTACAGAAGACAGACGGCCAATGACATTTTTAAGCCATAAACTTCACCTCTTCTAGAGCAGTGTTGTCATGTGCCAGTAGAATGGATTACAAATATTTTGTGAGCACACATGAAGCTTCCATATCAACATGTGAAGCCAGTGATGATTTGCAGTCAAGTTTTGAATTCAAACATCCTGATTTTTTCCTTCTAAAACCAAGGTGACCCATTATGGTTTCAGGAAACACCTGCTACTAAAGCAGGTACTCCTGTGTTTTGAAGGACAGACTAGTCTTCACCTTCATCTACTTGAGGCTGGAAGCCCATAAAGTTCTGTGGAGGATGGCTTCAAGATTTTAAATAGCATCTACATCATCTCCCCTAACAAAACAGCAACTTTTCTTTTAAGAGTGATTGCCATGTCAGAGAAGACTGACTTACAAAAGTAAGCTTTTCAAGAACACTTGGCATGTTTCCTTTTTAAGAGGTTACTGAAAGATTTTTAGACAAACTGTCTTACAAAATGCTGCTCACCAAAGATTAATTTTCAACGTTGTGATTAAGAAAAAGGCAAAAAATTAACTGAGGAAGGTAAAAAGCAAACTGCACAAGAAACAGCATACCTGAGGCCTTGCCATGGGTAAATTTAACTTCATTTCAGTGGGCATCATCATACAGAAATTCATATTCATGGTTGTCTGAGAAGGGCCCGTCAAATCAAAGAGATCAGTAGAATTCAAAGTAGTTGGAGGCTGTCCAGAAGCAGGCTGGGAGCTATTGAAAAGCTCAAGAGCTGGCTGCTGGGCTGTGCTGTTGAAGAGCTCTCCAGATGAAGAACTGGGACAAGGAGAAGCTTGGTTGAAGGCACTCCAGTCACCAAAGTCTCCATTTCCACTTGTTGCTGTACCTGAAAGAAAGGCAACAGTACAGGAGGGAAGGAAGACAAGGGGCAGAAAGACAGGAGATTTAGAGAAGAGAAAGGAACTGAGCAAATGTCATACTCCATGAACTGAAACAAATGAGAGCTGATCTGCGTCCGTCCAGATTAACATCTGCAGGTAGAACCTCCATCTGGACATCATTCCCTCTCATGAATATTCCAACAATTTTAACAAGGTAGGAAAGGAAACATGAAACACCCATGCACACGAAGTAGGAGGATGTTTGGTAACATGTCACCTGTGGATGCAAGACAACTAGGGACAGGTTCTCTTTAGTTGAAATAGGGTTGAGAGATAACTTAGAGGTAGAAAGTAAATTCTAGTCAAAACAAGACCTAGAATTCCAATAATATTTATCATCAACTTTTTATCTTAGCACTGTAGTATTTGCTGAGAGAACAGTGTCAGGAATGAACCATATGATAAAGTGAATTCCATCATGATAAAATAGACAATTCATTCAAAGTATGGGTATATACAATTACTACCTCTTTGTAAAAGACAATGCTAAAGCAAATAAAAACCAGAATATCAGAACTAGGTTGCCAGAAAATGCTTATTTTAGGTAATAAGGATTAATTTTTTCTCATTCCATGAAGTGCTCATGTAAAACACTGTTTTTTACATTCGAGTCCTGAACTAAATGTCTTGGCTTGAAGCACAAATACAATCTTAGATCTAGCAATTTTCTGCTTTGCTGAACTCTTAGCTCATCCATGGATCTTTGTTTCATTTCAATACACCAAGGTTTTTGTGGAAAAACACTGAAATCAAAACACAGCAACCTCCAGCTTGCTCAGTATCTCACTGTGCAGAGCCTGACACTGTAAACTGTTTGTAGACAACTGCTGGGGTACCTATTTCAGGATCACAGATGTCCAGAGACACAAACCAGTGAACTGAGAACATGTCATAACCTCTGAGTCAAATGGGAGGAGATGTTATCTCCCTGAAAGACATGTTTTTCTATTAACAAAAGGGCTACTTCACAGGAGTGATAAGGGAAGAAAAGCTTACAAAAACATCTACAGGAGATGCTAAAAATAAAGCCACGCCATTTAAACAGCTCTCATTGATACAGAGTGAATTGTGTTCCAAGTGTGGGCCACAGGTCAGCTTCTTGATTATGTCACTGATAGTTGAAGTACCAAAAGTGTAAGTCACAAGCAATGCCATTGCTGTATGAAATGAACTTTTAAGTTCTAATGAACAGTTAAATCATCCCTTGAACTTCTTTAGATGGGTGAATGAAGACTCAAACAGATATAGATGAATCTAGTGCCAGTTTCCACTTCCTACTCTATGCAATGGCTAGAGCTGTAAAAGCCATCCATGGTCATATTCTACCCACTCAAAAGGAAACTGCAGGAGTCTCTGACGCTCCATGTAAATATTTATCAACATACACCTTCAGTCATCTTTTATCTTTACTAATGCATTAGCATTTAAAGAATAGCAGCAGAATAAATCTGTTCACAAAATCCAAGCTTTGACAACAAAGTGCACTAATATTCATTAGCTCAGGGCCCTACATTTCCTTTGATCTCCCTCATGAAGTGGGGCTATATTAGAATGTTTCAATTAGTATTACATATTAAAAATTAAAACCCACTTTAAATATTCTTGATAAGTAAATGCTGAGTGTGCTCCTTCTACATTCAGACCTGTGCACTGAGCGCCAATAATGGAAGTGGGGGTAAAAGGGATAAGGTTTTGCCCCTTCAGAAGAACTTCAAAGATGATTAATCAAGAAGGAAAAGATTTCTAGAGGGGCTTACACTGTTCAGGAATGATTAATCATTTCAGAAGACTCCTTGTCCCTTGCATAATGGTGATTGGAACAGATTAATCATGTTAATGCAGATAAAGGATTATATCAATTTAGACTGTATTAACACAGAAATTATTTGCATAGTAGGTGGCTTTGTGTTTGCAAAACAACTTGGTTATGACTAAGAAAGCCTGTTAAAAAAAAATTAAAAAATTAAGCAGCTCTTTCCTGCCAAGCAAATTAAAGGTGTATTAACTAACCCATGCCCAGTTCAGCTTTTCTAACACAGCAAGACCAAGCTGTAAACATGCCAGATAAAAGCTGGCTCACAGGTAGATTTGCTGATCAACCTCTTTGCTGTTCTTTCCTCATTCTGGACTTAATCCTACACCCTGGCTGAGAACCACAAGTTGTAAATACCATTCCTTCCCAAATTAATAGCATTCCTGCACAAATCAACATCACAGAACATGGCCAGCCAGCTCCCTCCCCTCCCCGTCTGTTTGCAGCCCTGTCCTGTCTGGGAAGCACTAAAGGCTTCCAAAACCACTCAAAGTTACTCTTTAGGTGGCTTCCTAGCAATTTTTTATATTTCTTTCAGTTCAGTTTTTAGGGAAACTTTTTTCAGATGGCAGACAAGTAATCCAGACATCACTAGAAGTTTTGAAAATAACCTGTCTCAGGCACCTCTCTCCTCATGCCATCCAACAAGGCCAACCTATTTGTGCGTCTCTAAACAATTACAGACTCTATTTAAATCTTAGGAGACAGGTGGGAACTGAGGAAATCTTCAGGGATTCTGTTTTTTCTAGCACAGGTAGGCTGCTATTTTGATTTGAGCATAATCCAATCTTGCTCATTTGATTTACTGTCCTCCCTGTAACATTAAAGTTTGTAAGACTGATCCAGACCCTCTGCACAGCTCCAGAAACTACAAATAGCAGAGCAGCATAAAGCCCCTCTAACAACTTCTGGTTCACAGTATCATCCCAAGCAAGCAAACCAGACTATCAAGCACTTCATGCAAAGATTTCTATCCCACACAGCATGTAACTTCTTTAAAAATAATTAATATCCATATTTATTGCAAATTAAGTAGTTGAATAACCTTACATAAAGCACCAGGAAAATGATGATTAATAACGTGAATGGTTCTAACACCACAGCCAATTTTCCAGTCACTTTTGAAACACAAATACTGTCATCTCAAAGCATTCATCACTGTAGGACTCACAATTAATGTAGTTCCTTGCCCACAGTTTCTAAAGTGGGATGCACTGAGCTCTTTTTTTCAATGGTTTGGCGATTTCTTTTCAGCCAGCACCTAGGCCCAAGCTTGTTTATTTCAGGTTTTACTCTTCCACGCCAGAAGTCACATCTTTTTTTCAGTGCATTTCAAACCAAGTCCCAGAGCTGTGTAAGTCTTATTATGTGCTTATAATTAGATGAACAGGGATATATTTGTCACTCCTACTAACACTTCTCTGAAATGAAGCTCATGAAAAGCTTCAGGTCCAATGAGATGGTGCTGTCCCAGGTAGGGGACATCTTCAACACAGCACTTGTGCTTCAGTTACACAGACTGAGTTTTCCCAGCAAAGGGGAAGTGTCTCCCAATAATACAAAGTGGCATCTCTTCCCCTCTTTCCACCCCCAACAGCCTTTCAATTTGTAAATGAGTCCTACCTTGCGATGATGGGAAATTTGCTGAAGCAGCAGGTGAATTAAAATCAGCAAATCCTCCAAATGGGTCAGTCAATCCACCTAGAAACAGGAAGCCAAACACTGTTACAGGATTGTGCAAAGATCCATCACAACAACTGTGTGTGGGATTTATGAAAACCTCTTCTGTATTGGGCAAGATGGATTTATTGATTCTGCTCCTTAAGTCAGCACTGTTTGTCCTGTTCATCTCCAAGCTATATTTATACAAGCCTGGGCAACAATAAACTGCATTACTTTCATTGCCTTGCCAAAGCAAGGTTTTGCCATTTCTAAAAATAAATTTAGAGCTTTTAAAAAGCTAACAAGTTTTTAACTAGTGAGGGATGCTACTCGTTTGTCAGTTTGTAAAATTAAAGCTTTTGAAGCATAAGATATTAAACCCAAACATTTTTATTGCATAAAAAGTCAATTTATTATGCTCACTATGAAAAATTACATGTTGCCTTATATTTAGTTTGTGTTACTTACAGCATGAATGATTCTGCAATAAACTTGAATTGGGATTTCTAGGACAGAGCTTGCATTTGTGCTCATTTTTTATAAGCCTGCTTCCTTTCTGCAGAAGGAACATTAAGTTTTCCAACCAGACACTTGTATACAGCATATAAATTATTAACTAAGTACAGCACAGTAACACTTTTTCACTGAAAAATACAGCCAAGATATAAAACCAGAAGACTGAAAAACTGTATGGGAAAACTGCTTTAAAAAAAAATAAAGAAACAATAACAAACCACAAACTAGATATGTTATTTATAAAAAAATCTTCCAGTTGTCCTTGATGCTGCTTTTAAAGTAGGTATTCCATTGACCTGAGAAAGCTAAGAAGTTGACTTCATTTGTGTGTCCTCAAAGATTTCACCTCCAAGCCGTCCCACCCTTAGAAGAAGCTGCAGCAGTTCAATTACTTTGCTTTTAGTGTTGTGCGTACATTATATAGGTTACATCACAGCTGCTTCGCCTGCAGTGCTTAGGAACCAGCCAGGTGGGACTGGAACATCTGTGCTGCACTCAAACACCACCAGGGACAGCTTCCAACATCTGGTGCCATTTCGGAATTGTCTTATCGCTGCAAGACATTCTGCCCCATCTGCTGCTCTCAACTGGGTTAATTAAACTAGAACCATCTCCTTTTTAATAAATGGCTAGTAGTAATAAAAGGAACCATTCACTTTCTAATACATGTATACTTGTATTTCTTTTTAATGTTATTTTACTGGAGAGAGTGCCAGGAAGGCAACTGGTCTTTCAAGGGGAAAGAAATGTCCCTTCTTGCCAAGCACATAGCAAGTGACATAAAACATGAGAAGGGAATGCAAGGATGGATACAATTTTCAGAAATACAGAGCTACTGAAATCCTTTTACTTCTTTTTCAAGATGGAGAAGATTACACAAAGTTAAGAAACTCTTTCAATGCAAATTCTGGAGTGATCAAATACACATCTCACATGTGTTTATGTACCAGTTTTACAGTGACTGCAACCTGAGGATGAAAAGAACTAAGATGAGCCAGTGAAATACCAAGCTAAAAACCTGTTCTGCCCATGTTTACTCTCCCTACAGCAAAGAACATTTTCAAATAATTTTTTTTCAATCACAAAGTTCCTTACAGAGTTCAGACAGGTTAATGGTTTGAGTTTATATGCAGAGCGAGTAGCACAGATGACACTCTTGACCACATCCTTAAAAGAAAAAAATAAAAATCAATGCTCTCATGCTATGTGTATTATCTCTGGTCTGTCTGATGAAGTACCTAGGGATTAATTTAATTTAAAAAACTGAACTAGGTTCAGACCCAAAATAACCCCTTAACATTTTCAGTCAAGTCATCTCTTCCTCCACCTTGACTGCTTGTTTTCAAATGAAACTGAGAACTAGAGAGATGTGGTGGAGCTTGGGCTGAATGTGGTAACTCTCGAAAAAAAAGTAAGATTAGGGAATCTCATCTCCTGTAAAACCAAAAAATTACTTCCATCCAGCAGGTCTAAGCACAGATTCTACACCTTATCAAACTGATTGCTCCTTTCTAGCCATCAGCTGTCCCCCCCACATACAAATGGTGTTGGTTTAGTAACCCCTCAAGTCTTACCCACCTTCTTCCACATCTCAGCACCTGAAAACACAAATTCTGCGTCTCCTGAATTCATACAACTTCCCTGACAGTGCCTTCACAGGGCAGATCAAAGACTGCATCTGACCCTTTCCCTGTCTTGCCTGACACTGGGAATGTTCCCACACCCTGTGCTGCAAGTAACAGTGGTCATAACAAGTGACCTGCATGTGAAGGACAGCACTAATCTTCTCAACATGAGCCATCCTCAAAAGATTCCCATGTGAGATCTGTCGATACAAATGAAGCCTTTCCATCTGCCTTCCCAGGTCAGCACAGAGGTTATTCAGAAGGACCAGCTGGTAACATGCCTCATCTCAACACCATCTCTAAATGCTGCCTCCAAAAAATAGGAGGAAAGGCAAACC
>VZTY01026723.1:30138-312887 GCA_013400935.1 Turnix velox
AAAAAAAAAAAAAAAAAAGGCTTAGTGCAGGAAAGAACCTAGCGATTAAAGATATTCAAATACATTTTAATATGGAGGCTGCCATGCTTCTGTTTAAAATACAGAAAGGTTCCCTTTAAAGTTAAAGCATCTATTTTAAATGTGTTTTTGTTTTCATACATCAAAACAAGAACAGATATGTACATGTATTAGATCCTCTTTTGGTTGAATTTATTTTCCTTTAATAATTGTATAGGAGAAGCCTCAGTATCGATATGGGGCAGTGATCATTTGAACTGTCATTTTTGGGTACTGTCTGTGATTCTACACTGTCACTAAAAGAAAAACTGGAGCAGAGTACTGCTTGCCCCCAAGCTCATACACTTCTACAAACAACATGAATAAAAATCCATTTATAACAAAAGATGCTTATTTGTACTGGAAATAAGTTCTACAAAATACCTACAAAGAGGTAAATGCTCCTATTTTATTTGCTATTCAAAGAGTAATGGACTTAGAATTCAACTGCACATCTAGAGAGCTAAGAGATGAACAATCTTACTTAAAAGTAATTTCTTCCTAGTATTAGAGTCTGGATAAACCAAATGTTAAGACAAAATAACAAAAAAACCACAAGTTTGCCACACTTCAAATTAAAGCTAATAGGAAGATCTATCTCCAGCTGCTTCTGAACTGCAATAGGAGAAATGCTTGAATGTGAATGGATTGCATTTGCTTTTATGATTAATTATAAATAACTGTATTACAAACAGTTTCTGACAGCCTGATCTGGCAGTTAATCTTTGTGCTGCTAGCATTTATTAGTGCCATGAAATAGCACATGCAGTACCTTGCTAAAAAGGTTCTAGGCAGCTCCGATTTGGGCAGTCACTTCCCAATTTATCTACTACTATTTACATAACAAACAAGTTTATCCTCAGAAATTGTTCAAAATACACATTAACTGAAGCAAAGTGTGCCTACCTGTTGGGGTTGGCTGGCTGGCTCCATCAAACAACAGATCAACCAGGTCATTAGATGAATTCCTGCCAGAGGGTACAGAAGCCTGGAGAAGAAATCAAACAACCATGAAGTCATCACTCAATCTTAAGTTACACTGGAATTTTCTGGGATTTTTAGGTACTTTGTTTTGGAGAGTTGGCTGACTAGTCTTTGAAGCCAAAAATGACTAAAACCTGGCTAAATCTCCAATGAAGTAGTAGCAAACAGCCAGTGGCTCTGATTTTATTTCTGAAAACTGAAGAACTCAATAACTTGTCAGTAACTGCACAGGTTCAGAGAATACTTCACACTTCAGAGCAAAACTTCATCTCTGCTTTCTAGCAAGGTGTAAAACATAGTATCAACTACACCTAGAAAATGCTACATCTTAAAGAAACCACATAAAAGGCACTCAGTAATTCGGCTATTTCACTGCCTTCAAAAACTCGAAGCCTTGAAAGAAGTGTAACAAAAATTCTACCCAAAACTAGGTATTATCTCAGAGGTTAGAAGAAAATTGTCTGCAAAGCCATTTTCAGTGTTGTCTGCTACCTCACCTTTGCTGTTGGTTGTGCAGTGTTCTGTTCTGGACTCGCTTTATCTCCTGTATAATGGGCTGCTGCTCCCAAGTCAATGGTTTTTGAAGGATTTGCAGAGCGTTTGTGCCTGGTGGTGGTAGTTTCTGTAGCTTGAGTGATGTGAATGTGTTTTGTTGTCACAGTCTCCTCTTCATCTTTAAATTCAGCTTTGGGAGATTTACCTCTTCTTGATTTCTCCTCATCACTGTCACTAAAAAAACCAAAAAGCAACAGAATACCATTACTGATGGACTTAAGTGGACAGTTGGCTGAAGTCACAGGAGTTATGGTTACTTTAGTTCCTTGTAGTGATAGTTTACAATAAAATTGCTATTTCTTCCTTGAGGAAGGAAGAGTTTCACCCTTACATAATGTATCCGGTATAATACAGCATTGCACCTACCGCAGAAAAGTTATTTTCTGCAATGCAGAAAAGTTATTTTGTTAACACTACCTGCAAATCCATGGCAGAGGATAATAGGAAACCAGTGTTTAAATCCAGTACATTTAATTACCTTCTGACAGGACTCTCCTACATATTACACAATGCACCAGCAACAGAGTTCTGATGGCAGAACTGCTTAGAACTTATACCAAGAGACAGAAGGCAGCCAACAAAACAGGTACAACCTATCAAGAGTCAAGAATTCCATTCCTGTTTCAACTCATCATCCTTTGAAAGGAAACAGGCTTTTGTACTCTTTAAAATGCTTGTGCTAAAAGAATTATGCAATAACAATACTATTAATTTTTGACAGGACACACATCTATTTTTAAAATGTAGAAGAACAAAAGCGTCACCCATCTTCAGCAAAAACTTTTCAGATGCTACTGCAGTATTTGTTTAATCTGTTATATTTTCTATGTTCACGTTTTAAGACTTGCACAAACCAATTGTCCCCACCAACAGTCATGTTGCCTGTTATCACTGAGGTATGATTTGTACATAACACTAAATTGCTGTGGAGAAAGCTTAAATATATTGAAACTTATTTTGAAATAGTAATTCCCTTAGCAACACAGTTGAAAATGGAAGGGTTTTACGTTTTAATAATGCATTAGAATACTAAAACTGCAAAATTTGAGAAGGCTGTCCCTTTGTCAGTGGGAATGTGACAGTAACTGCAATATACTCTGGAGGGTAGCCTTTGTTCTCTGCTAACAATAGTGGGCTTTTTGGAATACACTGCATGTGCCATTTCCTCTATGCATATTACCTGCTCACCATGGGGATGGCTCAATTCATTAATGTCACTGAACATAAACGTTCACTCCCTTTTCCACTTTTGAAATAAAAAAGTCTGCTGGCCAACTGAGTGACTGCTGGCATCTGCTGGAGCCAGGCTTACAAAAAGAAGTGAGCTCAAGCAGCTTCACCTAACCTCAGCTTTCCAAGGGTAGGTGCAAATCTTCCCTGCACTAACAACCCTACTGGTCCAGCCCACCTGCATGCACAAATCCAGCAGAGGGGACCACTAACCACATGTTCCTTTGTGACATCAAGATTTTAACACAAGCCTCTAGAGAAGGCTGATGAGCACACTAGCACATCACACATGGTTCATCCATACTGAAATCCTTGGAGGAGCAAGGAATGAAGTTGCCTTTTAGAGGCATGTTGAAAGCATCCAAGACCAGGAAAATCACATCTAAGACTCAGCCTCTTAAATCTGCTGCAACGTGTTTCTTGTCATCATGCAGTCTACTCAGTCCTTACACACATTCCGTGGGTTGGAAAAGTGACTGACAACCATCAAAGCTGACCAATGGACCTACTGCTGCAGCACTAGTAGATATTTATCTTGGTAACTTTAGAATGAAAAAAGTGAGTCTTCAGTGATTTACAGAAAAACAAATGTCTAAAAGCTTCTGAGAAAAATTAAAGATGTATACCAGAAAGCAGGACAAATATTATAATACTCAATTTTCTATGACAACTTGTACCACTTCAAATGGTCCCAGGAGATCTAGGTTTTATTTTTCTTTAATGGTCACATTAACAAAAAAAAAATCCTACAGATTAATGTTCCCTTCAAGCGTGTTTACTCCACTCAGAATAGTAAAATTGCAGTGCTTCATCTGAGAATTGCAGAACGAACTTTAAAATACAAAATTACAGGTAGCATTGTACCAAATAATTAAAAAGCCCTCAAAACTTCTGCAAAGGAGTTGGAACTTTCAGAAATCAAAGTCTGGGTACTTATTCTATTCTCTTTAGGCTTTGGTGGTACAGAGTTCTCTGCCTTTAAGTTTTGGTGGTACAGAGTTTTCTGAACAACATCCTTTAAGGCAATAAAATAGTTTACTGATAATTTGAGACTACCTAAATTATACCCTGCTGAAGCAATCCTTTACAGGGAAGCTGCTTTTAAACAAGAGGACAAGGCTTCTCCAGAGTTTGCTGTGTGAAATGTGGTTTCACTCAGATCTACTGTAAAGCAAAGCCAGTCATATTACAGGTTCAGACTTCATCACTTCAAGCATTTTTGTTCCACTATTATGCAAACTCCTGGATTTGGAAGCAGAATCAGAAATCCACAAATTTGGCCAAGTTCCTCTGGTGCACATGTTGGGGGTAAAGATCATGTCATTCAAATTCCATTAACCATTGTGGAGATGCATGAGTCACATTAATTCTTTGTGCTTCAAGACCTTTATTGGCTTTACAGTACTGGGGTAATAATGATTTATAAAGCTATTTAGAGAGAAACAATAGAACATACAACAGCAAATTTCCCAGCTGACTAAGTATCACCATTTAGTCACTTTTCCAAGGGAAACAGCAACTTAATTCAACATTTTCATATGGCAGCAGGCTACAAGTCAATTAGCAAGTTCTTGGAGGTTTCTTTTTTGGTCTTAGAAATAAAAATGCTTAGGTGGAAACTAAGAATTGCATGGATTTCATGAAATACTTTAAAAGATGATGTTACGCTTCTGTGAGCTTAAGTCACCTGATCGTGAAAAGTTTTCATTTTATTCAGCTTCAGTGTTTAACTTCATACAAAATACATTCATACATTCTGTCAATATGGCAAGTTATGAGGTTTGTATTTGCAGTAGATGTAAGCACAGACATTCTCAAAATATTAGTTCAATCTTCTGATACTTTCTATAGAAAGGAAACCCCCTCATTTCAACACTTTGACAAAGTTGTCTAATCATGTTGTCTAACCATCACGCCAAGGGAAGCCAATAGGAAACTTCAGGCTGTTAGCCAAAGCAGTCTTTGAGAAGCTACTCAGCTGTAACCTGGATTCCATTTTAGAGCAGGATAGCCTGCAACAACAAATTGGTTTTGCTCTCATCTGTCACAAAAAATCCTTCTGAGTGTACTAATTTCCATAAAATTTCAACAAATACTACACCCAACTTCAATCAAAACTAAAAAAGGAAAAAAACAAGGAACAAGAGCAATACAAAGATGAAAAACAAATTTAGCCAGAGAAAAAGTTCAGTTAACTTGTGTCATGAATAGGAAAATCAGAGGTAGAGATGCACAGTGGAGAAATAAGCTATTTTCATAAAGGTTAGACTGCAGAAAAGAATACCTAAAACAATGGAAGGATGGAAGGTGCAAGACTGTTTCAGCACAAGCAAGAGATCAGGAGCCTCTGAGAAATAAAGCAAAAGGAATTATGGTAAAAATGTTTGCTGTACATTCTCCATAGGAATGTGGGCAGTGAGCTTTACAGACATCAGGTGACAAGTTGCTTTTGAAAGGCAAGTACAGAAAAGCACACAGCAATACACCATTGTTAAATGTGAAATTGTTTGCTTTTCCTCTGATCCCTTCTCTTTGTACTCTATTCATAGTAGGTTCTAAGAGGGAACCCTGATGTGTGCAAGAATACTGGTTTTATGATTTATTAATGCCCTAGCAAGACGACCACTCTGCCTTTTTCTCAGAAATACTATCATTATCATTTTTTGTCTCCATAAAAAATTGCTTGAATTTTTTAATATGTAGACATGTGTGCATGTGGAATAGTATTTTTATAGACATATCTATAAAAGTGTGCATATGAATGTAACTGAAGATATCCCTGTTAAAAATACTAATCAAATCTCAGGGAAAATTTGAATTTTAAGTTGTTTCCCAAAAGGGAATTATTTCAATATACTTGAGTACTTTTCTCTACAGCAATTTCAGATTCTGTTAAGTGTGAATTTGATCTCCAGATAATAAAATTCAATGCACCTGTTGAAGTGCAATGCATTTAAAGTTCTTTCTGCAGGCAAAGCAGGTAGGTTCTCTTTTTCAGTGAAAAAATACAATAGCCAGATGTAAAATACTGGCAGCTTCTTGAAAAGGTTCAACTGCAATAGACTCATTTTGTAATATTTCAATAAGTCACCTGCAGTCTGTTCTTGAGATCAGTTCAGGGAAGAAGCCCCGCATCAAGAGAAGTCTAAGCAATTTTACATCACTTTCTTTGGCACTTCAGCATTCAGGGTAACTGCAGCATTAAATGGCAGCCTGAAGTACACTGGCACAGGGAACCACTGAATTGCTGAGACAAGGAAAAACTGAAAACATTTCAGCCAAATTTGCTGTTTTGCCAGCAGCTATCTAAGCCAGGGGTAGGAATGGAAGGCAGCCAAGAGCAGTTAGCTATTGACAGACTTACAATACTGCCCAAGGCCAGCAAGAGCTGCATAAGACACCACAGGAGCCATGTATTGAGCCCAAACATGTTGCCATACAGACAAAGAATGGCAGGACATTGTTTAATAATCAAAGAGCTTCATAATCTCAGTTTCACAGGACAGATTAATGTTAAAATAACTCTCGTACCTGCACCTTTCTGGAGAGTCTTCTCTATCTTTCCTTCGGAACTTGCTGATGGTATCATCAATTGTGCTTCCAATTTTGTCACTTAGCTCACCTAACTTATCACTGAATGGAAAAGCTGGTTTTTTATCCCATTCTTCATCCCATTTTGACTTGGGCTCAGGATCATATCTCTCACCTGTGTAAGGAATTAAGAAATATTAAGGATAACAAAAAAAAAGCCTATGGTCTTCTTGGAAGCACTCTAAGCCCCCCTGCCCCACATACATAAACCTTACAAGTTTTCAAAGCAAACTGCAAGCTCCCACAGGGCTGAATCAACACTATTACAGCAAGGCACAGCATGTAATGCCAATCATTAAGTGGCAGGAATGCAGATTCAAAGACTTTTGTTTATGAGAATGACACAATCTTAATGCACTGCACAGCATCAGCACATCAGGGCACTGCTGGACTCTGCTGGAGAGGCACAAGAGGCACAATCAGCCTGGGCTGCACAAGCAGCTCATCAGAAACAGTTTTCCAACAGTCACTTAACGAGTGATATCACGAGCTGTATGCTCAGAGGTAAATCCATAGGGCTTTTTATACACTGACATTCATGAATGCATAAAAATACTGAAAGATACTAGTGCACTATACATAACTTTCTGTTCTCTCTTTTCCACACTTACTAAGTAAAAAAGAAAACTTTTAAAAGCCTATAAAACAAGCAGCTGCAGCAAAGGAACTCATCTTTTCAGCAGCCACTGGGCACCCTGAACATCTTTAATAAACACTATCATCAAGATATAAAACTGCTTTTCTTTTCTAGTCATGTACAGTACCTCCATACCCACACCTCAACAGCTGATGGTTTTATTTGGGTTGAGAACATTTGCTGTACAATCTCTTTAAAGTTTAAAAAACCTTATGCCTGGATTTATTTATATGCATGCATCCAATCTGACTTACCATAAACTAACAAACAGCACTTATTTTATCAAAGATTTAACTATCAGAAGCACAGTACACTTTAAAAGCTTGTATTGTGGATATTTTGCTGAACATATTGTAATGTAGAATAATTCAGTAAAGCTCAGTTTGTAAACAACTCTTTTGGCTATTTGGATAAGCATTTCTATTTTAGGCCATCACAACCCACAAGGTACTTTTCATACTATTGAAAAAATGTGAAACACTAGTTAATTTTTACTGAATTCAAGCAAAATTGAGTAGCAGAAAGGAAGACACGTTACAAATCCATTACTTCATATTACATCCTAATTATATTGTAGCTCAGGTAATATTCAAGATGTATTTAATTAGGCCATTTTCATTAAAAGAAAAAAATCTATTCCAGCAATATGAGGAGCAAAATTTGAGTTATACCTGTTTCGTACCACCTAGAAGGATGTATTTTCCTACTGAAGAGGACTGCAAGTCTCCAGTGGTATTTAAATAGATCATAAAAGAAAAACTTTTTCAAAGAAGAGAACCTGCTACAAAACAATGTCTTTATCATAAGCAAAGAAGAAATTGCTAAGAAATGCACTACTGCTAAATTTTGCAGGAGAGTAAGAGTCTTATTTCATTTTATGTCAGACTCTCAAGCATTTTAATGCAGATTGCATTAGAAGGTTTCCTTGTGATAGGAATTTTAAAGTAAATAGAAAAAAACAAAACCCTTTGCTGCTAGAAAGACTTCTTTTTTAAATTTTACCCAACAAGTGAAAGGATAATTAAAAATCCTTTACTATAAAAATTAAATGCAAGACAAACGAGACAGTCCTTGAAATTAAAAAACTTGAATGATAACCTAGGAGAATATGGAGAAAGACTTGTACCCAACACAGAGGGATAGATCACGACTCTGTACAGAGAAAGTCAAAAGATAGGCTCAGTGAAAGAACAGGGGGACATGTACTCAAAACAGAAATGCAGTGACTCACAAAAGAGAATCATCAGAATTCCAAGCAGGAAACAAAAGCCTAAAAGAATATAGTAAGAGATATCCTGCCATGAAGATCGAGATTTTTAACTACTCTGCCTATCGTGAAGAAGGAGAACACAGCAAAGTAACCTGTCAAAACCAGCAGAGAGCAGATCTAATTTTAAGGCTCACAGTGAGAAGAAAAAACATACACAGCACCAGAGAAGGATTGGTGGAGTCCACATGTACAGATTTACTACAGAGATCTCATAACAAACCCCTCTCTCCAAGAAGTCATTGACTAGTGCAAATCAGAGCCTTGTGTTACTGAGACCTGGAGACTCATCCCTTAATAAAAGCTGCCAATGATTTACTCAGGCCAATGAAAATGCAGCTGGATCATGGATGACACACTGGGATACACCAGACGTAAAAGCCAGTTTGAGCACAAGATCCCTGCTACACATTATGGCAGGGACTGGGGAGCAAGGAAAAAACTGCACACATGAAATTAATAAGCAAAACCATAGTCGTGCCTGCACACCTGTATCTAGCCACGGCTGTCAGAAAATTCTCTATAAAACAAGCTGATGGGTTACACTGTTTAAGGCCAGGATCTTATAAATACACTATGCTGAAGATTCAAATAGCCCAAAACAATTGACTGTACTCATTTTTTTGCTTTATGTGCATAGTTTTTACAATATGAAAGTCTCATTGCAAATACTAGACCCAAGCTGGGATGTAGGACTGGCACCACATGCAATCATGACTAAGATTGATGATGGCTGGTTGCTTTTAATTTTTGGACTTGTGGTTTTTGAAAATCTGGATGTGGGTTTCCTAACTTCTATGATGGAACAGATAAAGTGACCCTTCACATACACAAGATTTTTTTTTTCTTAAAAGAACAAAAAACAAAATACCAACCCCAAACACTTAACTGTACAACTTCTTTTTTAGTGCTAACGGCGTTCTCTTCACTGGTAGCTGCAGGATTTAGGGATGAGAACTGCTGCACATGGCTGTGCTGTGCACCCATCATCCAGCTGCAGGCTTAGTATGTCTACACAAACCAAGTTTGGTGTTATCTCTGGGAATCCTCCTTTGAAAAGCATTTGGGATCTCTAGTACTAATCAAACAAGATTTTAAAACACACAAGCTGAGACAGTAACAACTGTATTGGTAAACTGACACTTAAGCTCTATTATTTACAAGGTACTCCATGCATATATTTAAAATCAGACCTGACAGATGTCAGAATCCATACAGGAAATCCCCAGATATTTTTCAAAGAGTACTGCATGGGAAACAAAAAGTTTAGTGGCATACATTGTCCGCCTAAACAGTATTACTGCCCCAGAAGCCCTAACCTAAACTAACCAGTGATTCTGAAAGAGGTTTGCAGAAGTAGGTGAAGAAATTCTCGTGCTGTGATGGGTAGCAAGTATCACTTCCCTTAACTATACGGTGACTAAGAGTCCTTGACTTACATTTATTTATCTACATCTGCTATAGCAGCATTCATTTCAAGATGATGCTCTATGGATAAAAACATAGCTGAATTTTGGCTAAGCCAATGCATTAATGTCATTTGTACAACTTTCTATTTGGTTTATTGTCTAAAAAAGATTAAAAGATTTTTTTGGGAAGTAATTTAAATTCATATGGGGGGGAGGGAGGAGGGTAATGTGAAAGACTTCTTTTAAAATAGTAACACCAGCAGTTAGATATAAAGAAAAAGCATCTAAAGGAGAATCTTACACATTCCTGAAGTTACTTGGATTACCTAAGCCAAGTTAAAAGTCCAGACTATCAGTCCTTGGCCAAGAAAGCCTAGTACTTACTGTATCTGAACCCTCCAACGTTGTCCGAAGAAACCCCAATGTATTTGTCTTTGTTCTTCTTTGCTTTCTTCCTCTCTTCCCTAAGCCGATCATCATCTTGAGCAAATTCAACCATTTCTTTTACTTTCTGGCGTATGTTTATACCTTGGTCTTTACCATTTTCATCTGTAGAGTTAATGCAGGTTAGAGATGATGGATGGGGGGGGAGATAAAAATTAAATCAATCAGCAACATTGAACATCAAACTAATGACAAAATTTGAATTATTAATATAGCACTCAAAGATCTTATGGCTACTCAGGTTCACTACTGTTGTTTAAAAGGGACCAAATATTTTATATCAACACATGTTTCCACCCATATGAGTTGAAACTGAATGCTGCTCTTAGTGACACCTAACTGCTGCTGAAACACAGACAAGATTAACAAAGACTGAGACAGAAATTATATTCTTCACTTGAACAATTTTAACCCTTCGTAACATCTTTTTTCCTCATTCTCTTTAGTACAGTTCTTGCAAGCTTAACTACAAAACTGAATTTATGAAAAATTGCTTTCAGTCAGTATGTATACAAGCTAAATGTGCTCCTTTGCCAGGCTTTTTCACATTCAAAACACACACTGGCCTTGCTGTCTTTGCACTGTAAATATTATTTGGTGGGAGGAAAAAAAAAACCCCAGCTTCAAACAGATGTGTGTGTTTTGGAGCTCTAACCTTTTCTTCCCATATGATTAAAGCTATTCCTTTACGGACACCACAGGGGACCAGTCTCTAGTGCATATTTTAATATAAACCCGAACACTCATGTTGTGTTGGTTCTGTTGTTATTAGCCAGTCTTTTCTGCAAGTTCTTGTCTTCACTAATTAATACTCTAGGGTCTCGCATCTTGGATTCTGCACTCTTCACACAACTGGCAACAGTCACATTCTAATTAGACTGGGGAAGCTTCTAAGCTGGTTCAGGTGACTGACAACTCCAACTACTGTTTTAATTTGCTTATAAGATTTTTCTATTGCTCACCTACAAAGTGGTAATTTTCCAGGGATCGCAAATCATAAATGTGTTCTCTGGCACTTGTAACAACACGCTCTGATCCATTCCTTATGAGGTAAGCTAGGAGCAGCAAAGACTATAAAAATACAAAGCACCTTATGATTGCATGAACAAAAGCTCTATCTTTTAAGAAAAAAAAGAAAAAAAAAACAACAACACAACACAAAAACAAACCTAATCCCTCCCCAAATTAGTAAGTAATAAGATTTCTTTCCCCTTTTCAATAAGTGCTTATTACATGGGCTCACACAAGAGAAAACAAAACACGATTTTCCTCATCTGTACCTTTTGCTCTTTCAAATATAAAAACTCTGTTTGTCAAACTCTAATTTGTTATTGCTAAATCACAAGTTGTTACCCTCATCAGCTGCAGCTGATTTTTAAAGACAGCAGCAGCAGAGTAAATGTTAACCCTGTTAAATCAAGCATTTTCTTTTGCTTCTTCCACTCAGTTTTTAATGTTTTTGGTGAAAAGTAACTCTAACAGAAACATCCAAAGCCTTGTGCAGGATACAATAGATTGAACTGAAATGCATTTCTGAACAATTTGAGGAAAACAACAAAAACAAGCTTAAATAGTATGTTAATTACAATTTTTTATGTTGAGTATTTCTCCCTAGAAAAAAAAAAAAGCAGTTTCTCCAAAGTAGTGCCTGTATCAGCTAAAAATATTGTATTTCAACCTATTGAAACCTGATAAGCAATTTCAAGTAGTCTTTAACATTAAGTAGTTATGTGTGATAACATTAAATATTAATTCAGATTGTCCATCAGGGAAAACAATTACTATGAATACAAAACATCAAGCACCTGCAAAAAGCACGAGCCATGCCTTAGAATTAATTTGGTCTTGTTATAATCTTGCATCAAGGAAAACAAAATACAAGCCAGTCTAATACATCAATTCTAAGAAATGAGGTTATATTTGCATAATTCAGTGAACACTGAACACCACTAAATGCAGCATGATATAATCTTAAGCAAAAAGTTTCTGTACCATGCTAATTAGCCAAAGACAAGAAAAATGCAAATGATTCAGTTCTAGTTCCAAAATGCAAGTAGGACATAAAAGCCTTGCCTGATAAGATCTGCAAGAAAATTTGGTTCACAATATTTAGAGAATTATGAATGGGCAGGAAATTGAGATCAGCTTCCATTTTATTTCAGGTATTCATAAATTCCTTCAGAAACATTTTTCTGATAGCACAACAACTTATTATCTGCTTCTCATGGAGCACCTAACAAGTCCTTTGGGTAGATTTAAAATGTGAATGCTACTCTGATACTTGAATATCAGCAAAAAGTAATTGCTCTATTATGCTCGTTAAGTAGCATCTTAATTTTTGTTTTTTCATAAGCAGCATTCAAAAAATATCTGTAACTTCAGCAACAGAATTGGAAAACATGTAGTTAGGAAAGCAATTTAGTTTGGTAGCAGAGAAAGTGATACAGCAAGGCACTGTATCAGAACATTATTCTAGCAACAAGCATTATATTTTCCACAGACCAAAAGTCTTGAACACTTCCAGTTCATATCCATACACACCTTATAAACTCTCCTCCAGTTCTTTTTATTGTCTTTCAGCATTCTAGTCCAAAGCATGTTCATAAGTTCTGGAAACTGCTCATACATAAACGTAGCCCTAAAGAATTAAACAAAAGGAGGAAAAAGATTTTATTCTCTGTGCTTTGCCACAATAACTTGTAGAGACTGAAGGCTGACAGTAGATGGCAGGCTTGGTCTAAGCCCATTCACATTTGATGACATTACAAGGGGAAAAAGCTATTTCTTACTCGTATAGAAGTAATTTACATACCAGTACTATAAAAGTAATTTTAAAAATATGAGGCATTAATAGAACCTTCATTAATTTGTAACGAAAATAATGTTTAAGGTGAATACCCAGTAACTGCCACAATTAGTCAATCAGGCATCTTGCAAGCTCATTAAAAGAAAAAAGTTCTAGGAGGAATTTTACACATTTTGCACTATTTGGAAAAGTCACAGGAAAGCAGTTTGAAAATAAACTCTCCAAAAGAGTCAAATGCATTGAAACAACCGAGTCTATGTGAATAACAAAAAGAAAAAAATCAAGAATTTATAAAGTATGTTTTAAGATTACGCATTAAAAAAAAGACTTGATTTAGACCAACTTCTCAACACTACCAGTGAGCATACCACAGAGTTTATTTAGCAGGAAATTTTGCATTCCTGTATAAAATGCACCTTTCTTCATCACTGAGCCAAATTATCACTTACTTGGCAATCTCTCCCATGAGTTGCCCTGAAGGTCCCCATGGATCATCATTGGTTGCTTCTCGAACCTTAGACTCTATTTCTGAATAATTCATAACCACATTGGTGCTGCAAAGGAAAAAAAAAATTAACACACATGAAGATTAGCATCAAAACTGAGAAGCACATGAAAACTTAATAATGACACTAGTGCATATCTCACTTAATGAGATACCTCTACAGGGTGGGAAAGAAAACAGCTTTAGTAGAGAAGTTACCCTGAGGACACTATACAACACATTTAAGTTATCTTTGAGAAGGTTTTACTATTCTATTAGTCCTCAGGAATACAGATGAGAAACCAGGGATTACATTACAGCTGGATTCAGTCCAGTAAAAATGGCTTTTGGTCAAATTAAAATCCAAACTGAACCACTAGAGCCACTGCTTATAGCATCCCCAGCTAGATATGATTTGCTTACAGGTTTGCATGGGGTATAGTTATTTGCAAGAAGCTTTTCAACTCGATCAGAAGCAGGGTTTTTTTTAATTATGAGCACTATAAGAGTCACGCAAAAATATCAAACAGGTTTCAGTTTAAAAAAAACTTTTTAAATCATACAAAGACTGAAAGTGAGAGCTGATACAGTGGGAAGCCTGTTTCCTAGCTTGAATTTTTTAAATTAAAGGTGCTAAAGAAGAAAAGCAGCAAAAGCACAGTATTAGATTTACGACAATGCAAATACTGTAAGGAACTTCACAGAAAAACCCGACATGGAAAAACAAAGCATTTTTTCTCTATCACTTATGTTAAAGATAATATGGGGTTATTTTCTACAACAATTTCAAACTGGTACAAGTGAGCTGAAAATTTTCTCAGCCTCCAAAAGCAGCCAGATATACTTGATAACACAATGAGTCTCCTCACTTTTAAGATGAGTGAGTAGGCACTCATTCATATAGAGAATGTTTGCATAAGAGCTCTTCAGTTGCAGAGCAACATCACACATAATAATGAAACATTAGTGAAAGGAAACTTGATGACCTCTGCCTTCCCTACATACATGCCAGTGTACTCAAAGTAACTTAGAAATTCCTTGCTTACACCTACCATAAGTTTAAAATTTTACTTAACTGTTAAAGTCATCCTATACAACTTGTTCTCAGAAACCAAAACAACCCTTATAAGATGACAGCAGCCAACCTACAACCACACCATAGGGTCAGAGTGATTAAACTGTAGGAGAGATTTAATGATTTTACAACACAATATGGAGAAGCTGCTTTAAAACCTCTTCTGAGAGGACTGCAAAAAAATAAAAAACAAGTCATCCATCGGGAGTGAGCACAAACCAGCATTCAAGCAATATCTGTTCCAAGATCTCACAGCAAAGATCTTGGAACAGCGAGTTACAAAAAGCAGAAGCAAGAATGAGATCTCCTGAAGTCTGAATAGGGACACAGAAGGTAACTGTTAAAACAGAGTAAAATTCCTGGACCTTATCTTGGATTCTCAGCATGAGAATTCCTGCTGTCAGATTCTGATGTATGTTTTTTATTCAACTTTGTGTCTAAAGAGATCATAAGCGACATGACAGAATAAATAATCAGCAAGCTAACAGAACCTATCTACATTTAAAAAAAAAAAAGCATGTTGCAACACAGCAGTAGTTACGAACGACAGCAATTAAGGTTTTACAAATTCATTTACACTAAATGCACCTCAAGCTTCTGTTTCTGACTTTTTTTACCATGCTCACAACCGTAAACTAATAACATCTTTATTTCCCACAAGCACAGAACATTATAAAAGCCCCCCATGCCCAAAGCTCTAGGGTTCAGAGCTTCATAGCTCTTAGCACACTGCTCCCCTTGTCTGGAGCCAGGGAAGGCAGAAGCTGGATGCTTGTTTTTACAATCCCTCCTTAAGCTCTTGTTTGAGAGACCTGAGGAGTTGGGGAGGGGAAAAGCATAAAATGAAGCATTTCCTTCATTTCTTAAAGAAAATTTGAAAATGCATACAAATAGGCAAACCCACTATTTTTTTTATATATATATATATAAGCCAGCATTAGTTATAGAAGAACTCAAAGTGCATGATCAAAACAGCATCAGGGCTGAAAGGGGAAAATGGACAGGAAACAAGGGAAATCAAAGAACTTCAAAATAAAAAAGGGACAGATAAACCCCTCAGAGTAAAGACTGTAAAACCATCCTGCATAAAGTTACTGTCTTCAGCAGCCAGGATAAAGCCCCTTTACAAACGCTGAGATCTAATGACAGAGTTACAAAATGAAGTATCTTTAAGCCGTGTTTAATTCAGCAACAAATGTAAACTTCAAGGGAAAAAAAAAAAAGCCACAAAAAAGCTGTTGTGTAGTTTGGCACTGTTCCAGGTCACTTAAAAATAACCATTTCTAAAAAGGTGGAAATGCAGTTTTATTCTTCCTTTCCCATGTTTTTCATGGCCCTCATTCCATGCCCTACCCATGATTCCTGTGACCTCTGCAACACAAAAATAATTTACATCCAGATGTGAAGGGAAAAAGTGACTATAGCTTGATTGCCAAGACTTCCTGTGATTGATATAAATTTAATATCCAAGGACGCTTGCAGACACCAGAGGGGGCTCTCTGATTAGTTTATACTGGGCGACTTCCAGGGAATGGTGCCGGATAGCAAGGACACTATCTGCTTTGCAAACACACACAGCCGTCAGGACTGAAAGTATTTTCACCCCATTATTTGGGAGACTGCGTCTGGATTTACCCCAAATCACTAACTGAAACTCTGCACAACTCATGCCAAGCACATTTAAAAAATCATCTTCACACCAAAGACAATAAATACAAGTGTATTTGGAAAATTATATCCAAAATACAGGCACAGCAAACAAATGGACTGGCATTCACATTACAAACTGTTGAGTACTTCTCTGTTTTTTTGTTATCTTTCTTTTAAATCTATTAAGTCAGACTAGTGTCAACAGATGGTTTTTACTCTTTACTGTAACCCTTAAAAATCATTGCAATATTGTTTCTTCTTAAAAAAAATCTGTTTAGAATAGCCAAGAGAGGGCACTGTCACACCTTTATGAGAGAGCAAACAGAATGGCAGGGTGAAAAATCCAAGTTTTTTTATTTCTTGAATAAAAATACTCAACTTCAAGTGTTTGCATTTACAGTTTAGGGCACACTGAAATGGCAGACCAAATTTCGCGACTAAATTCCTCCCACTTTTATAATGGATATTGGCAGTGATAAGTCAGTATGTAACAGTTGCAAGTATCTGATCATCTCCAACTGCATCAGACAGCAAACACTTCCTACTAAAAATAATTACTGTATTTTAACATCTTCTGACACTGAATGAATGCACCATAGATAAGATGCTCACAAAATTCTACTCTGTCCATACTTTTGTCTGCATTTGACAAAGAAAAATCTCTCCAAGATTTCAGACAATTGTAAATACCTTCATTTTCTTTTCCAAGTTACATTTTGAGATATGTAAGTTTCAGATACAGCTGTCACCTGGATCCAGGTGAATGACACACATCTGCAGAAAGCTTCTATTTCAGTTTGGTTTCAGATACTCCAGAACAAGGCTTTAACAGAGGACAGTTATTTACATACACTACCAGCAAACCTGCTAAAGAAAAAAGGCACAACTTCTGTCTTTGTTCACTTGATTGAACACTTTGGTAGGAGGCCTGAATGTAGCACTGAGCTCTTAACAGACAAATAACACATAGTTAAATATTTCCACTTCATGCTCCCCAGAATCTCCTGTATCTTCCTGAGTTTTTCCGTTCCGTCCTCACCCTGACAATATATTCAAGTGCACGAAATCACAACTCACAGAGGAAGCTTACAGTTCATTGCTAGATTTTAGGAACAATGTTCTTTGGAAGGAATAATTTCTAAGATAAGCACCCATCAGGAAAGGGGTTTGATCTCATAATGCTTCAGATCTTCAAATAACAAGTAAACTTAGCATTTCAGATTCAAACATTCAAGAACCTTTAACATGCATACAGGAAGTACACAATACAGAAAGTGCCATGAGAGAAGAGGCTTTATATATTAAAGGTAGCGAAAGAATAACAAACATCTATCCATCCATCCAGAATGGTACTTACATTAAAACATATTAAGGAAACAGAAAACCTAACAGATCTTAGTCAATGTTTCTGCACAAACTTAAAAGCCTTGAATATGCCCTGAGGCAAGACTCAGACCACTCCATTAAAAGCACCATTAGGATTAGAGCTGCTCTTGATGTGGGTGGTGTCACTGAGGACACAAGTACAATTCTGGACATTAGATTCACAGAAGATTTGTGAAATGCCACGTCCAATCTTGTGTAAACTAAAATAAACAGAAGTCACAGAGAGGGTACGTTACAACCATTTCTTTATAGTTATGATAAAGTTATTGGATTGGACAGGGTAAACCTAATTAGAAACACTTCTCAAACCTCTGGGAAGCTGCCCACTGTGCTGAGGGACTGAGCAGCAGGAACAAAAACCTGGCTACAGAGTTGAAATTTTTTTTCAATGTATATTTCAAACCAATTACAGTATCATGTATACATGGGACTCCTATGTGCATAATATTATGCCTTTAACTATTACTCCAAGGACATCACTGGATTATGCACCTTCTGTTTTCCTTTTTTTTTAATTTTACAACTGGGAACACTAAAATACTAACAGCTGAGATGAGAAACTTCCAACATTTTACCACCATTAACAGTTTCCAATGAGACATTGTTCACCAAATATCTGTTTAAAGTTTAAATACAGGAAAAAAAAATCAGTGTTACACACATGTATGTATCATACATATAGTTTGAACATTAATGCTATTCAAACAAACAGCAGCACTGAAGAAATACTTCTTAGAAAAAAATTAGAAAGGGGAGGAGTCTGGATGAACAGAGGACAAGAGCAGTTCTGTTACTGTACAGCACCACACAGCCTGGCACCAAAGTCTTGAAAGAAACAAGTATTTTAACCTTTTGTTATTTAAGGGGCATAATTCTATCCTTTAAATAACTGTGGGTTCAGCATTATCCTTTCAACAGGCAGTCCCACATACTAATACTCCAATCGCATTCTTTCTACAATTTTGTTAGCAGCTTCTTTCTTCTCCACACTTCCTATGACTTTCACAGCGAATGAAGGCAAAGTAAACTCTAAAAATCAGTCCATAACAGAACAAACAACACTGACTCAGACTGAAATCTCGCTTGGTGACACAGCAAAGGAGACTGCTACAATGAAAGTCCTTGAAGTCTACAGGGACAAAATTCCATAAGAATAGAATGGTACAGCTCTCTGCTGTGGACCATAAATGGAATCTAGAAAATAAAGTTAGGAAAACAATACATTAAGGCATGAAGAAAGTTTGCTCCAATTCTGACAGCATAAGGAAGGACATGCAGCTGGTTTGTTTATTCATCTTCCTAAAGATCACTACAACTTTTATAGAAGGGCACAAAGCAAAGAACAGGAGAGCTTTCTCATACAGATGGTTTGCTACAAACATGGTGGTAACTTACACATAAACCTCTGAACAAAGACAGCAGTAACTTACATCTGGAAGCTGAGCTAATGCCTTGCTCCTACAGTTAAAGCACTGGCTTTGTCTTCCAGCAGCTTATTTTCTCCCAACAGTTGGACTGTCTGCTCCTTTTCAGCTGAGAAGCAAGCAATTTCCACTACTAAACAAGACAGGGACCCAATAGCTATTGTTCATCTGACTCATGGGGCACGTTTTAGGAACACAAGAACAGCCATTTATTTTCAGTTTTCCCAAAAATCAGTACAGGGCTGGCAACACAAAGGCAAAAAAGCATGTATAATGTAGCTTCACTTTTAGACACTTGAGATTGCATCCATACTTTAAAAAAAAAAAAAAAATGAAGGTACTATAGAACAGTATCAGCAAAGTGAACATTCAACATCTGAAGATAAGGCAGATCCCAGTAACATGTCCACAATAATCTAAGACTCCCACCTAAAGACACACATTGATTTAAGATAAAGCCTTTGGAGGGGAGGGAACATACCATCTTACTCCCCACCATTCATCTTCTATGAGTCATGCATCAAAACTATTTTTAGTATCTAGATTAAAAGGTTCCTTTATAGCAGGAATGGAAATAGAAAGCTGAGAATGACAGAAAAAAGCTATTTTTATATGAAATTATCCATTTCTAAACCATGTGCAGAAGTTAACTTCAGCTACCGAAAGTATACAAAAAATAAGGAGCTAAACAACTTATTTGAGCACAGAAGACACCTCCCCTGCTCCCAAGCGTGAAAATTATGGAATCTACTAAATTGTTAATTAGTTTCCAGAGACATTTCTGCCCGTTAAAAAAAAAAACAAAAAACACCTTATCCATATGGTCATGAAATACTTTCAAAAGGGCATTTGAATTGGTGAGCTATAAAAGAAACAGAGAGTCACAGAACCGTCTCCCAAACCACTAGGGGCCAGCACCACGCAAAAAGCACCTTACAAAAAAGCAGCATCAAATGTGGACTCTGCTTATTTCTGTTAGCAGTATCTTCTTCAGACTAGGAGAGATTAAAGGCAATCACTGCACCAAGCCTGTGTTTCAAAACAGCATAAGATTTTAAATTAAGTCAAAATGAAAGATGTATTTCAGCAAGATTCTTTTTGTGCTGTAACAGTCTGTTGCTCCCTCAGAAAGCTAAACGTGCAGACTGGCCCACAGCAAGAGGACAGAAAACTAAAACAGTATTTATCCACCTGTTTTCCCAAATAATACAACGGACATTCAGGAATTTACACCTAACTATGTGAATAACAATTATTCAGAGAAAGATTTCCATCACCTCCAAAAAAAAAAAGACTGTGCTGCTCTTCCCCTCAGTGAACTTGTACATTCAGTCTCAAACAGCATCTATCCCCTTGCTTGGTGAAGACAAACTAACTAAAAAACACAAAACAAACTTAATGCATTTTCATTTTGCTCCTGTCAGTAATGTCACTTTTGTTATAAAACACACAGCTTAGATTTAGAGCCTTCCAGATGAAGCATATGGATACCAAATACTAAGCCAGCAGTCCATACTCAATGAAGAAACAGATGGGTACCCATCTGCCAAAATGCCTGGTGAAATACCTCAGGTTACAGAAGTAACAGCACAACATCAGCTGATACTTGACTGTTGGAAGTTGCCTAATTTTAAGCCACAACTCAGAAGTGTTACAAATATGACACTGGTCAATTAAGCACATATATACTGGACATTATTTCAGATCTTCTGAGCAAGCTGCAATTATGCTCTTTCTGACCAACAATACCACCATCATTATGGTACAGTAGGATATGAAATACATTCTCAGCTTTTCAAGCTAAGAGTTTCATAATTTATGTGGCAGATGTGCAAGGCAAACTGCACAGAAAGAGATAAGCCAAGAAAAACATCCTGATGGCCACAAATGAATTATGACTTGTGGGAGGAAGGAACTATAAAGCTATTTCCTGTGCCTTACAACTTCTACTCACAAAAGACTATCAAGTAAATAAGATAACCCAAAACCTACCACACACACAGACTCTTTGAAAAAGGACAGTGACTTTAAGAATTAAATGGAAGCCTGTTACAGAACTCAGAGATCCCTCACTGACAGAAGTCAACACTACTCACTGCTTAAGTCTTCCTTTTAAAAGTTTCCCCGGTCAGAAGATCACCAACTGCAGCTTGCTACAGTCCTAATGTTTCTGTGCTACAGCTGAAGTAGTTTTTACAGATGTTAGGAACATGAGGTGACCAATTACATGGCAGTTTTAAAACATGCTTGTGCCAAGCAATGAACATTTCCCCCCTGAAAACTGATGTAAGACTGATTTCATCTCTTCTACTGAAAACTCCCCTGCAAGTGGCAGTATTTTCATATTCTTATATAAAACCAACCCTGTGGTCTTCATCAACAGATATATGGTTGTTTTAAATATCTTCATTTGTCAATGATTGTAGGATGCTGATAACTTCTAAACTCACTTAGGATTTTGCCTTGTTAGTGCTACCTCTACAGAGGATATTTTGTCACTTAAAAGTCCAAACCCATTATTTCTCCATTCGTTAGGAGATACTTTGCTTCCAAAACCTATCCTAACATCCTTCAGTTTGCATCCTTTAATCTTCCATGATTAGTCTCCATAGTTATGCAGTTCCATTTTAAAAGGCTTAGTAAGCATCATTAGAAAAATAGAAAAATAACTGTTATACCCCAGCAAGCAGAATGAATCAAAGTACTTCCTTTCAACTTACATTGTAACAACATTACAACTGTATTTCTATTGTTTCCCAGTAGCAGTTATTAGGTCAGATTTTTTAGCTCAAATTTTAATTGAAATTAGAGTACAATTACACCTAAACCATTCTCATGGCAAAATTGATTGATCTCAAGCATGAAAACCAGTTTCACAAACATGCAGTTGGAAAAAACAGCTTTCAAGTAACATTTGACACTCTGGAGGGATAGATACATACTAAAACAGCAATTCTGCTTTTCATTCAGACAGAGAGGTATCACTGTCACTGCTCTTCACACATTTTCAGTCTCCTTGCACTCCTGAGAGCCCGCATCTGGCTGATCAAATTCCTGCCACTGCTTTGTCACTCCTATTCCTATGGGTTTAGTTGCACTATGGTTAAAAAATAGCAGCCACCTAGTCAAAAGAAGTAAAATTACAGAACTTAGATAAATTTTTCTAACTACAGAACCAAAGGTATCTTCACGTGTGTTGTAACTGCTTTACCAACTTATTTTTGTTCAGTCCCCAGACTTACTTTGCCACTCTGCTGCTTGCACTTCAGAATTTTCTCTTTCACAACAAACAAGTTGCAAACATTTAAAAAATACCTTTAATGTTAACCACATTTCTTAACAGAATTCAATCAAACTTCACTTCCTGCTTCAAGATGCAAAAAGAGCCACTAGATTTTCCACAAGTGCTCATCTTTAATTCTACCTGATTGGGTCATAAACATGGTAATACAACTTACAGTGAAAACAAACAAGTTCAACCAAGCAGAAAAAAACAGGGCAAGAGAAATCCAACAAAAACCTATACTTTCTATAGTGTGCTTTATAGACAAATAAAATACCAGCTTACACCCTCCAATCAACCGTGTTTCTTCATACTTTGATGTCATATGACATCAAGAGCAACTAGCACTGAAAATAAGAAACTTATTTCAGAAGTTTATAATGTGATACCTCATTCAGGAGTCAGCTTATGCATTACTTTCTACTCCATGTGCAAAACATATTAAATTATCATATTCAAGTCCACAGTTCAAGTACTTTTAAGTGTGCTCAACAGGCAAAGTGACTCACAAGTACTTCTAGTCAATGTGATTTAAGAATTGAGGCACAGTCACAACATTTTAAAGTATTTACAAGAAAAATGAGGTTTTCTCCTTCTTTCAAAACAATAAATTAAAAAAACCAAAACCCCCACAATTTTCCAGAGGACGAGGAAGTTGCAGTTATACTCAATACAAAGCAATAGGGAGATTACAATTTGCAACTTTCATTCCTGTGCTAAGTATTCCTACTTTGCTTCATAAAAAAACCAAAACCTGAGACTGATCCTGGATGGAGAAGGAAAATGACCTGGAAAAAAAAGCAAACCAAAATCCAACATCATAGCACACTCCAAACCCTCCAGAATGTTGTGTAATCACCTCTGTACTTAATACCCCGTTTCTTCTACAGCCAAAACAAACCTTGACTTTTGATAGTGTCAGAAGAGCTGTGCCATTAGTGCTTTAACATGAACCTAAAAAAATATCATACCATTGAGAAAATCTCATCACCTCTAAAGCTTCTGCAATTGAGCTCTCTGTAATTGTTCACTGACTATTCATGTAAAACATGTTAAAAACCCTTCATAGTAGGATTTTTTGACACTAGAACAGGTAAGAGATTTTTGTCTGAAAAGTCAGAATGCTGCCCGATAGTTACTACACCTATGAACAACACATCCATTCAGTGTTACTTATCACAATGAACTCTAAATAATCCAAGTGTTTCTCAGTCAAAGAATTGTTTCAACTATTTGTCAACTGAGTTAACTTTAGTGTGGATGGAAGAAAGTACATGCAATAATACGGAGTTTAATATTACCAAAAAATAAACACCTCCCAACATAGATTGGATCACATTTAATAACCCTTTTCATCTACCCCTTCACTGCAAGATGAGTGCCATTAAAATGTTGTCCTAATTCCAAATTTATTGCGAATTAAGAATTACTGTACACACACACACTAGCTGTTCCTCTAGAGATGGTTGATTGAAGTTTCAATAACACAAGTGCTGAAGCCTTTAACACATAAATTGATCATTCTCTGCTATTATATAATCACTTTGGCACTACAACATCACATGTACCCCTGTACTTTGCAGTATCAAATCTTCTGCAATTGTTTTGAGAACAATAAACCCAAGTACAGAGAACTTCCCTAAGCCAACATTACATACCTATGAAATTTGTAAGGTATAAGTTTGTTTGGGTTTCATCCAGCCCATTCAAAGGCTCTGAGCCCTGACAGCTCCTCAAGGAACCCATCAGACACCAGCATCCCAAATCATATCTGCCAAATACACCCCTCCCAAATACTCTGCCCAGCACTGAAGTGCTTATAGTTTCTTTCTGCCTCCAACTACAGAGCTACAGCTTCACATTTATTAACATTTTTATTAAGCATTAACATCTTAATACCTAAAAAAATCCTAAGATACATAATTCATGAACAGAATCTACAAGTAAGTCCAAGCAGCAGGTGAAGCAACTAAACTACAAGACTGTAAACTACTGTTTTACTACAGCCTTGTGATGTGGAAAATGTTTTAAGACTAAGGCAGAAGCAGCATGGCACTTCTCAGAGTAGGAGGAAGGAAGAGGATGCAACAGTTTACACAAACTTAGCAAATTTCAGGCTCACAACCAGTTGTTTTCCTTCATTTATTCAAGTGCCTTTCAGTGGAATTGCTCTGCAGGAGGTATTCAGGAGAGACAGACACTTGAAATTATTGTCTTCACCTTTCCATTTCTAAAAATAATAAATTATTTACTGAACTTATTTCTAAACATACTGGAATTAATCCTATAGTTGATGCTATTTGCAAAATCCCAACCAGCTCAGCATCAGATTTCAGGTGTTATTTCCTTAAAATAAAAATCAGAAAATTTTGTCATTAAAGAGAAGCAGATCAGCTTCTCAAAATTGGTTCCTGTCTGCTTTGTTACTATTTGAAGCTGAAAGCAAGAACTCTCCCATGCAGTGCTCCAATGCCCACACAGTATTTTCCTCCATATCCAATATCAATATCCAATTCATTAAAGACCATTACATCTCTCAGACAATTTAAGAGCAACATTGTCTGAGAAAGACTACACAGAGTACATCTGGGTGCAAGAATCTTGTCTACTTAACTTCACGTGGCCATAAAGGAAACAATTAAGACCCTTTAAACACATGTACCAATGTCTCCAGGAGCATCTCCCTTTTCCTTGGAAGGAAGCTATTAAAATAAACCAACTTTTTCCTGCACCTCACCTTGCTAACAAGAATGAACAAGAAATATGAGATCTTATAAATTTAAGTGCAATTAAGTACTTGCATAGCAAGTACTTTAGGTCAGCAGTGCTGTGCTAAAGAAAACCTGTTCAGTATTGTATTATCTGATAAAAAAAAGGCGAGTATGCACTGATAGTTCCACAGAATAACCTGTGAGCATCCAACTGTTTAGAGCTGGAGCAAAGAATTCCTGCTGTGTCATCACCACTTGCCGGTGCTCCATCAGCATTTAGTGTCACTAAAGGCTCTCTGATTTCCTTCTTTCAGTTTCCTCTGAGCTAGGTCATATTCTTTCCACAACTTGAACTTGCTCATCCACCTCATTTCTGGTTTTAGATGAGAATGACTAGTAAATAACCATATTTTCTTCAGACAGTTTAGCTTTCTGAAACACGTTTTTGTTTCTAATTATTTCCTTAACCCTTTCCACCTATGATGTTTCCTTTTCACCACTGAGACTGAGAAGTGGTTAAGTGCAGTTTTGTTGTGAGCCAACATCATCTACTTCATTTCTCCACACCACCTGTAAGGATTCAACATTTCAGCATGTCCTTGAAAGCTTTTTTAAAAACACAAATTTATTATTTTTATATAAGCAACCTTTTCTAAAAACATAGGTACGCGTGTATGCTTCTGTTGCTCACAAAAAGACTTAATCCAAGGGCTGCATGTTCACAATTACAGAGCAGCTCTGAAAGTAATATCCTCAACCAGAATCAATGCACAGCTCAGAATTAAGTCATGGCTTAGCAATTCTGTCTTTTCAGTTAGCTCTTTGGTCAACCAGAAACTGATCAAGTAAACATGTGCAGCACAAGATGCTGATGCGATATGTATCTAGCCTACATAGAACACACGAAGCCACCACATTTCCTGCCTGCATCACCTCTCCATGATTCACATAGAATGTGAGGATATCAAGCAATCCTCTTCTTGCTTTGCCCTCACACCTTTAGTCCCAAATTTTAATTTCATTTGGACTGATGGGATGACTGTGCTTGTTTATCCAGTCTAGTCTAGAAAGTTTGTCTTCAGCACATTGCCCACTTGTTCAGCCATGCCTGTGCTATTTTGTGCTTGGCCTATAACAGAATCCTACTGAAGGACACTCATTAAATATGAGACACTGACAGAATACATTTATTCAAAATTTTCAGAAAGTAAGTTATTCTGGGTTCCATCTATTCTTCAGACCTGTAAAAATCCATCTCAAACTAAAAGATATACAACTTATACAACAAACATGTAAGAGCTATCTTCCCTTCAGCAACTAAAGGCCTCCCTCCCATGAAATTAGTTGACATCTGCTGATCAAAATGATTTACTATAATAATTAAAAAGATAAGCTGACAACAACTTCTGATAATCACTATTTCTTCTATAAAATTTCCTTATATGGGGCAAGTACAGTATATATAATGAAAAGCACATTAAAATAGTTCAACTGATAGATGAATTACAGATGAGGCTCCCTATATATGAAAACATTGAAATACTGTAGGAGGGCTGCACAATGCATTTCACATCTCTCATGGTATTTCAACTGGCAAAAATAGAGAAGTGGAGTTTTTTTCCTCCAGAACCTAAGTGATAGGAAATTCAGGGCTGTTTTACCTTCCCAATCCACATTCACTTGCTATATTCTAGCTGATCTTCATTCCAAAGAGCTTTTACAGTTGCTGAGAGCTGAGTCAGAACTCAAGATCAGCTGAGGCTGGGAAGGAGCTCATGTGATACCCCAGCCCACCCACCTTGCTTAAGCAGGCTCAGCAGCAGCTTTTTCAGAGCACAACCAAGAATGGAGCCTGCCCCAGCACTTCTGGACACCCTGCTCCACTGTTTGACCATCCTAACACTATAGAAAGTATTTTTCTGCCCAGAGGCAATTTGATGTGTTTTTAATCTGTGCCTGCTGCTTCTTGCCCCATCAAATTTTATTACATGTATTTTTACTTAAAGCAAATGTTCTTTTGTGCAGCAAGTCTGGCAAATTACATACAAATTAACTTTCAAAATGCCAAGCCTTGCTTATTTGTGGAGGATAACGATGTTTCCTCTCTTTTCATAGGTATCATTTGTTAAACTGGTTCTTCCAGGAGATCAAGTAACTACCTACGTCCTAAAAAGGTAACACGAGCCATTTCATTTGTCTTGGAGCCCCAGTTTCTAGTTCATGTCCACACAGAGATGATAATTTCAAATTAAAGTGCATATTTACAACAAAGCAATTTCACTGTGGTTCAATACAGGAACTAGTTATTTCCTCACTAATGGTAAGATTACTGTATTTTTTATGATCTAATGTCAGCAGCGATAGAAGTAAGTGACGGTTACTCTGCCATTCACAAAAACCTAACGCTGGCATTTTAAAGAGGCTAGCAGTCTCCATCTTCCAATTACAAGTCCATTGGCACTAAGTTTTCAAGAAACGCAATCAGCTGTTCGGTAGCAAGGAGAGATAAACCTCTGTGATAGAGGTTAACTTACTTAGACAATAAACATCTCTGAACAGAGGGGGGGAGGGGAATTTCTCCCCTCTCTTTGTCTTATCATATGGAAGAATAGTTAAAATAAGTAAATAATAGCTAAAACAGAATAATTGAAAGTGACAGCAATTATTAAGCTATCAGCTTTGTTCACAGATAAAATTTACTAAGAATGTAATTTATTTTTCACAAGATGCATCCACCCTATGCAATGCCAAAAAAAATTGTTATGAGTCAGAATGCAGAAGACAACAAAACCAAACATACTCCCTAACTCCAAATAGGTCTCATTATTATTGCCTCAAATTAAAAAAAATTGCAGGTCAGTCTCATTAAACAATTTGAGTATACACTAATATTTCTAATTGTATCCCAAAAGAATGAGTTAATGCCTATTAATGCAGTCAATATTTAACTGGTTAGGATAGGACATAGTATTTGGTTGAGGGAAGGGGAGAATATAACAGGTTTGAGGCAGTTTCCTTAAAAGACAAATATATTCCAACAATTCTTGTTTTGTCACAGTAATTTCATGAAGTAGCAACATAAAGACACCAACATTAACTGAACAACACCAACTGAAATTAACTTTCAACTTCAATCTTAGGACTACTGCAGCTAATAAACCACTAACAGTGTGCCCTCAAATACTAGTTAAGTAAAAATGCATAATCATCAAAAAAGGGTCCCAGCCTACCATCTTTTCCATATCAGCACATATGCTTGTGAGGCCATAAGCAGCTGCTTAAGCACTACCAAATCAGTTACCAACTCTAAAAGTTTGGGGTATTTTCTTTGCTATATCAGTAAGATAGCAGAAGTAAATACTCAGTTGCTGCATAAGGAAAGGCAAAAGATAGTGGATGGACAGGTGTAGTAGTGAAGTTTTCTTTTAGTGGAAGAATAATCTTAAGAGCTCCACAACCTGCTTGTGAAACCACATGCTAAGGGAGTACATCAAACACTAAACCCATACCTTGCTCTCCTTTGCCCCCCAGCCACTTATTCTTACCCAACTACCATTCCTTTCCTTAACGCCAGTACAAATACTTGTGAGACCATAGAGTTAACTATACCAGGGAACTGATCCAGCACAGAACAAAGTAGGCAAAAACAACCTGTTAGCCTGAGAGACAGATTCCCTCATCAAGAAGAAAGTATGCTAGTGCCAGCAAAAGGGAGAGAAGTGTGCATTCTGTGTCAGACAGAAGGCTGTGAAACCTCTTCTACTGTCAGCCTACGCTTATGCTGTCTGTGAAACTACAGCCTAAGATTTCATGTCTTTGAATATGTTTTCATGTTAAGGATAGTGCTGACAGTGTTTGAAACTTCAGGTCAGGTCCAAGGGAGACTCTACCATGTGTTCCTGTGTCCTCTGCTTATACTAGCTTTAACCACCTCTCTCCTCCACTTCTGTCTCAATTCAGCTTCTTCAGATGTGCACCAAACTTGTGCAGTTGTATGACAAACCTAAGGAGTAAATCTAACTCAAAACCAAATAACTTAAAGTCCTTTTGTAAGAGAGAGTTTCCAATTGGATCTGTTCCTCTGTGCGGATCACTGCACTGCAACCTAAACCACTACACTTACACAGCACAGGAATAAATAAGTAATGAATTTTTTTTTCCTAACACTGTTGTTGAAAAATACTCAAAGAACCACAGCTGACAGTTTTTGGGAAAGAACTGAACTATCAACTTGTAACAGTTTCATGAGACCTTAGCTGACACAAATATGTTAAAAAAAACCAAAAAAAAACCAAAANATTTCATGAGACCTTAGCTGACAAATATGTTAAAAAAAAAACAAAAATCCCAGTTATAACCAGATCTTATACCTCAGAACAAGCTCGATATCTAAAATATTTCTGAAGTCACATGTCACATTGGAGATGAGCTTCCCAGCTTCAAATGAGAATTAGGACTTCTGGACAAGCTGTATCCCAAACACCAGAACAAATATAAATGAGAAAAACCCCAAAAGTTACAAAATGAAGTATCACAATCACATTTTGTTCATCCTATGATACAATGCCTCGCTCATCTGAGATCTCATCTGTTTTTTGCAAAAGCTCACAATGTTCATATAAATGCAGAAATTCATTTAAAACGTGAAACAAACAGAAGCAGACAAGAGATACGAGAATTGGATTAGAATTTCAAGACTGCAGTTTAGGACCACTGGAATGCTTAAGAGCTGCACAGTCAAGCCTGAGGAGAGAAGGAAAGCAGTAGTGTGTGGCACATTTGCACAATGCTTTGGAAGCAATTATACCTTGTATAAGAAATTATGAAAGCAGATAATATTTTTAATACACTAGCTGGCAACAGAACCAAGAGGAATTAGCACAGAGCTGAGTTAAGCACCTCAGTCCCTCTGACCGCAGTTGCACACAGTCATGTAGGTAAGACTCTTATCTTTGACCTGCTTCATTTACTTCCCAGGCAGAAGCTTGGTCATATTTCCAGCAGGGTGATGCAAAGCAATGTTTTTAAAAGTAATTCAAGGACACAGAATTTGTCACATACACACACATTGTTTAAATTCCCTGAAAATACATAAAAGGCCAGCACCTTAGGTAGCCTTATGTAACATAATGCAAACTACTTTTAGCTTCCCTGCAAAGTAAAGTGGCAATAATACATTTGAAAGAGCCCTAACAAAAGCACCACCTGAAGGAAGGTGTTGATGACATTTGTGCATTTGGTCACAATTACCTTATGCTAATTGTCAATATACACTGTAGCATGTAATATTTGCCTACTTTTGATTACTCCACCAATTGAATATTCCAACAAGAGAATGACATTATCTATGTAGATGAAGTAACAGAGTATAATCGTTTCAAAGATGCGTATCGCCACCACTAAACTACATGGCCCAAAGACTATAACCCTTTTTATTCCTTGTTAAAGACAGTAATTTTTTCAAGTTTTTTTAAAGGAGGGATGAGACCCTTAAGAAATAATTACTGTGACAAGTGCTTGGCAGACACAGCCATTCAATATTGCAGAGCCAAATGGTATGTTCAAATACATGCTTTTTTAGCATTTTCAAGGTTGTTTCCTCTTCCTCTCACTTTCCAGTAACCAGATGGGAGTCCTCGTAAGGCTGAAGATAATAATCATCACCTTGCGTGTAATAATACTACAAAATGCTGTTCTTAAACAGTTATCAGCAGGATATCTCTTAAGCAGCAATTGGAGAATAACTCATGCAGTGAGGGTTAACCATCCCTTACATAAAATGATGGAAGAGCTTGCTGCTCCAGAGATCTTGCTTATGCAAATCAAAGTAAATCTTAAAGATAAAGACAAGCAAACGATCCTCTACTGGAGCAAGGAAGTTTATGGAAAGGTCAGATAGGAATGGTTATTTACCCTTTTGCAGGATATATCATACGATGAATCATTTACCATAATACCTGTTATTACTAAATCGGCAAACAGCAATTCATTACACAAGCTCAATAGTCTGTGTGGACAAATCCACGAACAATAACAAAATTGCCTGTAAACAAGAACAATTACAGGCACATTAAAAATAAAAAGAAAGTAGTCAGGCAAGAGGATTTAAAAAATCCCCAGCTGAGTGTGCTTAGGATCCTGCTTATTTGTTGGCCAAACATGAGCAATAAGCAACTCAAAGTTAACTGTAAGCCACACAATTGTAGGGCAAATTACTGGTGTTTACCATGTTAATAAGTACAATGTGGACACTGCACAAGCTACCAAACAGCATGAGACAAGAAGTCAATAAACCCAGAGTTCTAACTGCTGTCAACTCACTGCAACTTGGTCTACTTGACACTATTAACTTTTTAGTTACTCTCATCAGTGAGGTGGGGGTAACTGAGAACCCTTTACTCTTGAGATAAAGTGTGAGGTCTAATTTGCACACCATGCTTTAGGCTGTTAACAGCCAGGAATTGCAATGACAATTGAAGTAGTAACAAACTATCAACAATTTAGCCTTCTCTTCACAGCTTTTTTAATTACAATTACTAAAGAAAACAAGCTGTTTATTAACTAGAACAATTTCTATCCTACCTAGATTTATTGGAACTGATGACAGCAGCTCCTTCCTACTCCACTAACAGTAAAAATCCTTCCTCCTTGTATAGGCAAAAAAGAAGAAATAATTGAGAACTCCAGTGCCCAGCTCTACAAATAAACTCTCAAGTGCTATAAATGTTTCCAGCACTTAGTATTCATACAGGCATTACAATCAGGTCTAAACAAGACAGTTTGCACTCCATTTAAAAACTGCTTAAGATATTACACACTTGGGCAATTCAGGTTTGCAAAATGCATGAAGACATCGCTCTCCAAAGCGTCTCCCACTCAACACTATGAGGGAGTGGAAATACATTCCTGCTGGGTCACTACAAAGGTGTGGCAAAGAGCAGTACTAGCAAAGCAGTTCAGACTCAGCCAGGTGGACAAAAATCTAAGCTGAAAAGGGGATGGAAAAACCAAGAGGGTGGAGGCTGTGAGATCCCAAATACGGCCAAGAAATTCACAGACTTTCCTTTTAAGTGCACTCGCAAGGAGTCAAAAAAGTCAGCAACAACTTGCCCAGTTCACTGATTTCAATGAATATCTGGATTATACCAACCTTACCAGATACAGAGATCTGCCAACATCACCAAATTTTTTAGTTAGATTGTTTCTTTGATGTATAGAAGGTGCTTAGAATGAGCACTCTCACATTCTAGACATGCATGCAGAAGATGACAAAAATTAAGAATGGTAATGAAATTTTAAAGTAAGTGGTTGTGAAGTCTCATCATATTGTGACACAGGCAGCAATTTAATCTTAATGAGTCCAAAGGTCTCATCCTGCTTACTACATGTCCATGATAGAAATTATTTCACAAAACCCCATTAAATTACAATGACATCTTACATTGAGAGGAATTAATGCTATGAGGAGTTCAACTACCCTCATTGTACAAACATGCTGTCTTCTGCCTTAAGTGGAAGACCCTTGTGCTAGATTAACATACAGTAACATCTCAAGAATACAATTGGGTTTGCTTCAGGAAAATCAAGAATTCAACAAGACTAGGAGAATAGTGATGGCCTGGCTTTTAAATTTGGCCACAAGGCCAAAGTAACACCTTTCTACTTCTGCCAATCTAATAATTGCTTTAATGGGAATTCTTAATATTCCATGTTTTCTTTTGAAAAAACTATGGGATTTTTTTTGGTAGAACTCCACTAGAAATTTCACAGGGACACAAACCAGAACATATACTAGTCTAACAAAAAATGAAGTTACCAAGCTGCATAATACTCTATATTTCCATAGCCAGGACTGCATAACTATACCTCAGCAACTACAACAGCTTTTGCCAGTTCTGTTAACACCCAGTATCACACATACTTGGCTGAGGCCTTCAAGGATTTGATTATCAATGTACAGATGCATTTATATTATTAAAAATGTAATATATTGTATGTAAGCTGCTTCTACGCAGTACTGACCAGTCTGGTGCAACTCACAAGCAGTTCAAAAGCAACATTTAACCTCAAGTCCCACCACAACCACAGGGGCTGTTCTGGAGCAGGAATGGAATAACCTGACCTCCAGCAGCTGCAGAACACCCTGAACAACTGTTACCAGGTCATCCTGAGATAAAGCCAGAGCAGTGGGGTTGCTCGTGGACAGCACACTTCCCACCTTCTAAATGTTCTTAGAGATCACAGTCCCACCACCAATGGAAAGTATTCAATGTGGGATTCTGTACTCCATCAAATTAAGTTGTTTTTATGCGGCTCATTAGGTCAGAAAAATTGGTCACTTCATGAATATGCTCAGGCTACATATTTCCACCACAGATTCAAGTCTATGACGTTACTTCAGAAGTGACTCAGAACTGCCACCTGAGGAACTTTGCACCAATCAACACTCTGGACTTGAGCCATCAGAAACCTCTGCCATTTAAACTGAGTTTACTGTTACAGAGCAAACAAGTTGAGAATAGAGGGCCACATTTAAATAGTTTACTTAGTTTTGACCTCCTGAGGAAAAAGAGCCCATCTAAGTAAGCATATAAAATAGGGAAAAACGCTCCTTTCTGAAATTACTCAATTCACATAATAATGTGAATATAATTTTTTCCAGAAGAAATAATACTTAAGACATCTTATCAATAGCTTAGCTATGATAATTGTTTACTGGACCTTCACACACCAAAAAGTCTGAAAATTGTTTAAACAAGTCCTCCACCTTGAAATATGTCTGACCTAACCATTGCCTCAGCCACCTGAAGCCCAAATAAGGATAAAATTACAGATGAGTAAGTTGAAATTCTAAGATAAATATCAGCTGAATATAGATCCAACTAGAGTTAACAGCTACTACAAAGCTATTAAAGTTTAAACTAGAAAAATATAAAGCTATAAAAACATTTTCATAATCTCTGTATGAACATATTCCTTCTTTTTAGGAAAAGAGCAGACTTTCTTGTAGAAGTTAGGTATGTTCCTGCCATGGCATCAGCAGATAACTGGCAGAAAATATCACTTTGCCTCTTCTGCAGAAAATTTTGTAAGACATAGCATGAAAATAGCAGACATTACATCAAATGCACATCTCACTCAATGGGAATACTGATTTTGATGTCTCTAAATACTATTTACTCTGCAAACTACACTTGCTCTTTTTTATTTTTTTAAAAATACACTCTTTGCTTTATTTGGATATGTTATTCCCAGAAACCAAAGTTTATTCAATAAACATTTTTGCTTATTTGAAATGTCTGTTTCTTCCACCTGGTTTGGAAATTGAAACAGATTCAGATGTAGCATTTGGCACAATAGTTTCTAAAATATCCTTAAAACTAAACACTTTAAAAACAGTGTCAGTGTTACAGAGAACACTAATCCTACACAAATAAACCTAAATAAGGAAAACTCTAAACATATGAGTATCCTGAAAGTGTCCTTTTCAGTCCTGGAACTCAAGATAGGCCTGTTGGGGTTGTCCTACTGAATACCACACTTGTCACATTATTAAACCTAATTTAGCAAGGGCTGACTCTGCATGCAGAGAGCTGCAAAAAGTAAACAACTTCCTCAGGAGAGGTCTTATTCAGAGTGGTTTTTAAAAGTCAGCCAATTCTTGGCCTAGAAAAGTCTCAGTCCAGTATACAGCATTATAAACGAATCACTTGATTCTCATTAATAACCTGTGATTTCTCTTCTCTTTGCTGACTCTAAGCATAATATAAAGCACACCAGTTCAAGAACTGTTTGGAGAAAGTAAAAAATGTTCAAAATATTTGAAAGACTCCCCCTTTGACTTCCAAGTCTAGACACAACTATTGGTTTATATAATCTCATTGTACATACTAATTTACAGGCCATTCAGCCAGTTATTTAAGTATTTCACAATTCATAGAAAAGTGTTCTAAGTTTTCCCCTAAAGAGTTATTAATTAAGGAGACAAAAACACAGCCCTTTTGAAGTTCTCCACCATATCGAATTTCCCCAAGACAAAAATAAAGGAGTGGTTGAAAAATGCAATCATAACGTCACATTCTCAAGCTGCAACTTGGTGATCACGATAACCAAGGTCGTGGACAAGTTTGCACTGGGAGGAGGCTCAGCTCAAGGAAATAAACTTACAAACATCTGAGCTGTTTAAATGCTTACGGGAAGGAATAGAGCATTTCACTCCTCTGCTGTAATCCACATCCACCTCTGGAAGGTACAGGGTTGGTGAGTGGATGGCAACAGGAGCAGTAACCTGTCCTTAAGGAGGAGGAAAACACTTGGAGAGTGTGTGGTGACTTTGGAAGCACTATGAGAATTTCCTGTGGTACAGGTGGTTCTTTATTCCCCTCCTTCTCCAGCTGACCGGTCTCTTTCTCCCTACAAGGCCCAGGGGCCATGGCAGAAGCCAATCCAGCAGAGATAAGATTTTAAGAGCTGCTGGGCCAAAACGAGCACATGCCCGCGGGAGTTCTGGCAGAGAAGGGGGGGCCCAAAGAAGCAGCGCAGCTCGCCAAGAGCTGGAAGGGCCCAGACGAGCCCAGGAGGGGCGGGAAAGCAGACAGCCATAATGGAAAAGGCCACAGAGCAGCTGGAAAAGCAGCCCCCGTCAGCCGGATGGGCCCAAACCGGGCACGTAGAAGGAGCAGGGGAGCACCGAGAGCAGACTCCCGGGGAACCAGGAGGGGAAGCGGGGTTCAGCCGGGCACGGAGTGGGTGTGAGGCGGCCAACTCAGCAGTAGGAGGAGGAGCAGCGGCCATGTTGCGAGGGGGGGGTTGGAAGAGGAGAACGGGCCCGGCTGAGGAACCACGACCAAGCCGCCTCCCGACCCCTCCCGCCTCACCAGAGCCCCGCCGTACTTACGCCTTGTCCACCAGCTCCCGCACTTTCCACATGCTAAGCATGGCGCCGACCGCTTGGAGACCTCCTCGGCCTCGCTGCCCTCCTCTTCCTCCGTCGCCGGCCCCAGGAGGCCCCGCTCGCCACGCTCCGGGCAGCCGCCGCCGCGCCGCCCAGCCAGGCCCCGCTCCGGCTCGCCGCCGCCTCTGCCCAGCAAGGGACGCGACACCGCTCCCGGAAATGGAGGGCGGCGCTACCGCGAGGCTTGCTGGGAAATGTAGTCTCCCCGCCGGAGGGGCGGAGAGGAAAGGGTAGAGGCGATATGGCTGTCCCGCAAAGCATGCTGGGAGCCGCCGCCGGCGGAGCGTGCAACCTGCCGGGAGTGTTAGTCTCCGGTGAGGGGCGCTGCCCGTGCGCGCAAAGCCTGCCGGGAGTTGCAGTCCGGCCTTCCCTGAGACAGAGAGGGCCGGGCCTCGCCCCGCCTTGCTTGGCTTGTCGTCATGTCTCCGCAGGCGCCGTGACACAGCGGAAGGAGCGAAGCTTTATTCCGTCTTTGTCTCAGGGCGCGGGTAGTGCCCAACTCTGACCCGCCCTCACACGATATAGGTCCTGGTGAACTTCCTGGCCTCACAGCCTGGCGAGGCTTAGGGGAAGAAACATCTCTGCAAACAGCTGGCAAAAGCACAAAATATTGGTTGTAAAAGTCATGTCTCACTAAAATACGACCTTTTACTTTTATTGCAAGTAATGCAATCAAATGATTGCATTGGACCAGATGATCTCTTGACATCCAACCTCTGACATTCTGAGATTCTGTCCTACACTACCAGTAGTACATCTTTATGGCTACCTGTTTGCTGACCATGATGTATGGCCTGCAGTGAATTTTGGGTGGAATTTCTGAGTTCTGCAGGCTGAGACCTGTACTTCTACGAGAAATGTGACACAGGAAAGCAGACTAAAGGGAGCAGCAGTGAAGTAGCACAGCCCATAGTGACACAGCATGTGCACTGCTCCGTAACAAGTTGATTGACAAAAAGTCAGGGAACATTGTATCCATTAAAGCTGCCTCAGGAGAGCATTCACTGTTCTAACACACTTGTCAACAGACATTGCAAGACCATCTACAAATACCAGCTATGCAGAGCCCTGAAGAGGAATCACAGTTCCCTGGGTATAATGAAAACAGTGAAATCAGTGAAGTGATGTAATCAGGACTGCCAGACGGTTTCATTGCATACTTTTGTTCTCTATCAACATGTTTTCAATATGAGTTTTGAATGCCCAGTCATGATGAGGGGATTTTCTTCTCAAGAGAATTCAAAGTTTGTTGTCTGTTGTCAAGTCACAGGGCATGAAAGGAGTGCCTGGGTATTATGGTTAGTCAGTAACACATTCTTGATGTATATTTATTATTTGTGAGCTTTTATCATAAGTGAACGGATTTTGCCTAAAGAGAATATTTATCTGTAAACTTTTACCCAAAACCAATTACCTGCAAGCAAAAAAAGGCATGAGAAATACCAGTTGCAACTGCACTTACTGCTCAAATAACAGTCACCTTTTTTAAAAATTGATGGTTTTCTGATCTGTTCAGGAAAGCTAAACACCTGCCCATTTTCTGACATCACATTATACCTTTTTACAGAGATACTTTCATGGCTCTGTCTCCTGAACATCTTGGTAAAATCAGTTTGAATACGAGAACATCCTGAATGGATCATCTAAGCCACCATCTTTTTACTGAAAAGTGTAAGTACTAGATGTTCATATAAAGAATGAAAGAATTTGTGAATGTGGATGGATCAATTCTCCGGTACATTTTTCCTATTTTCAGTTTTCTGTGGCTTAGACACTTGCTTCTGGAATATTACTACTAAAGCTCTGTTTAGGAGCACTGGATGGACTTTTGTTTTAATAATTTCTGAATCCCTCTGGATTAGTTTACACTCCCTGAGGCAATGAATTCTGTGTTACAACTGTTGTGTGAAAAAATAGTTCCTTTTGTATGTTTTAAATAATCTGCTTAAGAGTATTACTGAGAATTAGTATATAAAAATTCCCTGTTGTTCCTTTCCTTGTCGATCATGTATTTAGAAATCTATCTTCTAGTACCCTCCTTTCCTCACTGTGCCTGAGACTTGCAGCATACTTAGGTACTTCCTGTTCAGCAATTGTGCCACACATTCACCAGCACCTATTTGATATCTGCCCTCCATTTTTTTTCTGTCAATAAACTGGTGAAATTTGTTCTCATGGAGTAGGAGAAGACATTTTTAATTTCTGTTTAAACAAAAATAAATAAGATACTACATTGGGATCTTACAGAAATTTAACTTTTCTGATTTGCTGGATTTGTTAATCTTAAATTACACTCCAATATTGGACTGCAAGTTCTCCAGGTCCTCCTATGGTGAAATGAAATTGATGTCATTGTTAGTGCTAATTTCCTTGAGCAGCTGCAGGCAGCTCCCAGAGTTCCAAGTACTGGAAACAAAGTTGGCAACTCATGATGGGCAGCTTCCAAGATCTGAGTTTTTAACCACTCCAAAAGTTGCATGTATCTCCAGAATCAAATCCACCTGTTCCTCCCTATTTTCCCATCAGGGGTGAAACTTGAACTGAAACAGTTTGGGATAAATAAGCCATCAGAATGTTGTTGTTTGTTATTTAACTAATCTTTCTATGTGGGAAAAAAAAAATTGCAATGTACTGTAACCATGCACTTCAGAAAAAGAGAATAGTAAAGAGAGAATATTTTAGATGCCAGCATAGGAAAATAACAGTATATGCATAAGAAAGAGAGAAAAGAGAGAATGAAACTGGAATTTAAAAGCAGTTAAGATGAAGGTGCGTATCTTTTAAGCATTACTAGCTATGTCTGGATGCAGTAATGGGGCAAGGAGAGACGACTGGCATTTATTGTCAATTTTAAGGTGTAGTAAAAAGCTGGTCTTTATGTGAGATTGAATGCAACATGACTGACAGTAATTTTGCCATCCCCATTCTGTCAGCTGCTGATAAAGTGCATGAGCATATGTATAATTTCTGAATGATGTGAAGACACTTTCTGGTTCATAAGTAGTTCCTTGAATAGAAAGGTCTGATCAGTGTAGGTAGAATATAATGCAGTTTCAAAGCAATCCAGTATTCAGCATAACAGGTAGTAGTTGTAACATATATCATGCAGAGGAACTGTACTTTATTATAATTTGAGCCATCAATTACAGGAAAAGCAGTTAGAGAAATTGAACTAATTTGAACACTGCAATAGAGTTTGCACCTGGCTGTTCTAGAAGTTAATATGGGCCATTTGGTGCACAAAAAGTCTTGCATATTTCAAATGCCTGGAGAGCAATATTGTTGTTAATATCTACCATATTAACCTACAGTAGAGAGATGTCTAAGTCAGTGATTAATTTACAATTAAAATGTAGGGAAAAAAGAAGAATGTCAAGGAAAATCATATTGTGGCAGGGGAGGCAGGCAGTGGCACAGACTGAAACAAACTTTTCCTTTAAAGCAGTATTTGTTCTCTTGATTTCATACAGCTCCACTTTTTGCCCACTTACACAGCTGAAGTCTTGATTTCATAAAGTATATTTGTTTTAAGAATTAGTCAATAGAGCAGAAGTAATATTGAAATAATGTTCTCTTCTTGTCAGCTGGTTAGTGTCCCAGGCTTTTCTGAACAATTGTGGCTTCTCCAAATCCAAATCTGTCTGAGACACATCCCATGCACACAAACATACCACGTTGCAAAAACAAGGTTGCTAGGTGGGTTCTTTCATCATGGAATGGCTCTGCCTCTTGTAAAAACAGCAAAATCCTCTAGTTGCTTCTGTAGCTGCAAAATGGTTCTTAAGCTTCCACCTCTCAGTACCTGAGGCTGTACCACACTCGTATCAAAAGGAAAAAGTCTTGGGGTGCTGGTGGTAATATTGGTCGTGCATAACCCCTGTGGAACCTGTGGCAAGAGCAAAAAGGGGACTGTGGCAGTAATGTCTGATGTTACATCTTTATCAAAGACTATCAAGGATTAGAAGGGACCTCAAGAGATCATCTAGTCCAGTCCCTCTGCCAGAGCAGGAACACCTAGAACAGGTCACACAGGAGGGCAACCAGGCAGGTTTTGAATGTCTCCAGAGGAGACTCCACAACCTCACTGGGGAGCCTGTTCCTCCTAACACTGTTCCATTTCCCAGAACACTGAAGTGTCATTTACTGAGACCCATTTACTGAGAACATTTGTATGTCCAGGACCTATCTCATTCATTATAAAGGCAAATATGCAGCAAATTTACTCAGAGTTTTTTTAAAAGTGAAAAAGATTTTATTTTAAGCTTCTGAGCCAAGACTATAAATGTCCATGTTATGTATGTGGGGAAGACTGGGTTGTGCTGGTCAGAAGTGACTTATCTCAGAAGGTGGGAGGACAACTCTGCCACTCATCTTCTGACAAGATAACACTAGCAGGTTTGCAGGGAGTCCCTGGAGGGAGGCCATATTGGATGTTAATATCAGTCTGTATTCAGTCCTAGTGCTGGTTTATTTTCTAGCTTGAAGAAGTGAAGTTTGATTCCATAATGTGGATATTGCCCTGTCTCCTCACAATCTTTTGAAACAGTTGAAAAATTTCTGATGGCTACTATTAGATATTCTGAGGTTTTTTTATAGGCTGATGATGTGTCTGGGGAGGTTCTGGAGCCATAGTTTCTAAAATGTTCCTGATGTTAGAAGTGTAAAATATGGGCAAACCCCCTCTGAATCATGTCCTGATGTCACAGGTATCTCTGTCATGCCCTGAAACACCTTCTTTAACTGTCTGTAGTACTTTCCAAGGGAAATTTTGAAGTTTGCATTTGTGAAAAGATCCTTAGAGTTATTTTTCTCAGATGAATGACACATAATATTTATTCTTCTCATAGAAACTAATCTCCACATTTCTCAATCTTTTAAGTCTATAGTCTTTAACTCCAATATAGTCTAAGAATACAGAGCCTGGATTGTTTCTAGTATTTGCTGTTATGCTGTTATTCCAGTAAGTTCTTTTGTCCACATGCAACAGTTGATCTCTCTCTAGAGTTTAAACTGAGAGGAGGAAGAGAAAAGGACAAACCACTTCTGCTTTTTGTAACACTCAGCTGGTGACAGGTTTGTCTTGGTTAGCAGTCTGGGTCTGAAGTTCCAAAATTCTTGTCACAGTGGCCAGAGTTAGAAAACTGGTAGCAGAGCAGGGCTGAACCAGAAGCACAGGCCAGACCACTGAGGTCAGAATTCTTGGGTATGGTTGCAGCCCGTAAGTGTTCCCATTTGTTATGTTGTCATTTTGACTGTAGTCCAAGTCACTGAGCTTTGAGCCAGATCCCAAGCCAGAAAGATCTTGTTTGCCTAGTTTCCTAAGGATACAAAGCTTATGAGATCTTCCTGTCTCTCTATTTGTGTCTCTCAGTCCTCTTGCAAATACTGTTGGGCTAATTGCAAACAAATTAGATACAGAGGTGGCAGGCTCGAGGCTATGAAGTAATGTTTTATGAAAATGCACAGGTGCATGGAGAGAGATACCATATGAATGCTCCTGTAAGCATATAGAATTGGAAAAGCTGTAGTAATTCAGTTGAGTAGCTAGGAATCCCCTTGGAGATTGCAGTTACCAGTGTTCCTGCTACTGAAGGAGTTTGTTCATTCTTGCAAATAGGAGATTCTAACAATTAGACACAAAACTGTAGGTAAACAGATACCCTTTATTGCTGACTGAAGACCTTGTTTCTCTGGTCTGTATTAACTAGTACCCCTCATTTCTCAAGATAACATTTACTATGGCTTCCCATCATCTACACAATGACATGACAGCTGTAGTCATGCTTTCCAATCGACACTATTAAATAGCTCCCTAAACATGTGAAAGAAATAGCAAATCATCATCAATCTATGGTTAAGAACAACTGCTGTTTGCTAAGCCAGTAAAACATAGTCAATGAAATCACTGTAGCTTTTACTCCCAAAGGTCATGCATACATATTTTCATGGATGGTAGCTATTAAAAAATAGGGAGATATGAAAGTAGTGTTTGAACAGCCAAAAATTAGTCTAATTTTCATTTGTCTAGAAATGAAAATTGCCTTGGCAACATTGCACAAGATGGTCTTCAAATTCCTTTGTCAGAATGTTTAGCTGGACATGGATTGAAACACAGCAGATGGAGACATTTTCATAAACTGGCAGGCTGCAGCTCTTCAGCCTGGAATTATCCAGACAATTTTAGTCAGAAAAACTGGCTTTCTAACTCGAAGTGGGAGACAATGTTTAAAAATGACACTTCTTTTCCCCCCACCATAACTTTTAATTAGATCATGTTCCAAAGAAAAGAATGGAATGAAGTGCTGCTGATTTTCTTGTGCTCAAATAAAATAACAAAAGCTAATGAGTTTCTTTTATCTCTTTCCATTTCACATAATAATTCGTATACATCTACAGGAAAATGGCGTAACTAAAAGACCTGTAATGTAGGTTTCCCACCTGAGTAACTTCTGTAAGTGGGAAGAAATGATTCATCATCAAATTTTGCTTCCATACTTCCTCCTTCATCCTTCTTTTGTATTTCATTTTTTGCATGGAATGGGGTTGTTTTGATTCATGTTGTTTTTAAAAACTAAGGCTTTAAAAGCTGCTGTTGACTGTATTTTACAAAAGCAAACTGCAAGCACCATCACGAGCAACAAAACTACTGAGGTTTTAATGAATTAAAAGGAAAATTGAAAGAACAAATTCAGTCTCAAAGGTGAAACTGATGAGTTTTATTGTCAATTTAAGTGAATGTCAAATGGAAAAAAAATACCACAAATGAACAGCACATATTTTTTGTGCTGTCTACAAGAACCAGATTTGATCCACTGGGATTTAAGTGGACCTTTTCTTGCAGCAGTGAGTAACATTTACTCATTTACTACAGCATCTTTCTCAGGATTATTTATTAACTGGCCACTGGCCAGGTAAAAGTGAATTAAACACACTGATAAACTTTATTCCAAAATTATTCTGTGAGGTTCTTAACAGTTCCTTCAGTATTGAAATTACTGTATTTGGGACCTTTGATTCTTAAATTCTGACAAAGACAGTAAGACCTACCACCTAGTTTTTCTCTGAGATTGAGGACAGGTTTGGGAATGAAGTGATGGTTATTTCCAATGGCCTGTCTCTTCCCTCTGGAAGAATTGGCAGACAGATCTAAAATTTTGCCTTACCATCCAGTAAAACAAGTATGTTGCACAAGATCATAATGCAGTGACCTGGTTAATATTGTACCAATTGTTCTAGTGCTTTCTTAATTTGGACTAGTTTCAGTTCCTCTCCTGTTCCCACTAGTGTGTCTTTTATTTGCTGTCTCCCCCTATGTCATGAATGTAATGCTCACATTTGGATAATGGCTGTGGGCTGAGTTAAGAGAGAAGATATTAGTAGCCCTTAAGCTTCAAGGTGCTTGTTCATTAGAGATTATTAGTTTGGGAATTGCTTGCTGTTTTGGAAGACAGGAATTGAAGAAGAGAGTATAAATGCTGCTAGCCTGAATTCTATTATTGGGAATAAGGAAAAAACCCAACAAAACATCCACAACAAAAACAAAGAGGTAAGAGCTCTAGAGAGGCAGGAGTTGTCAAAAAGCCTTCCCCATCAAACAGACTTCAGAGAACCATAGCAGACGGATTTTCAGTAGCAGTCAAATGTGAGAGTGTAGGAAGTTGACATGCTGTCCCTTGGAGAGCCAAGCTATTGACAAAAGACATGCAGACTTGAAAAATGTGCATTTGTGAAAAAATCCATCCTGACAAGTGACTGCACTTAAGTCGCCAAATGGACTTCACCCATGGGATGAAACTCAATTATTGTTGCACATCCAATGAATCCATCCATGGAGAAAGCACATGGCCAATAAAAGGGAACCGTTCAGTAATCAGATCTTTCAAAAACTATTTAGCTCTTTGCCATTGAGCACCTGCTATAAGTGACATGTATTTCCCTTCAAACCTGCTGGGCTCCTTGGCTAGCTGGTTGGAAGTGCTGAGCCTTTCTGAGCTTTTCTGGAGCACAAACACATCCTGCACAAGCCATTCAAAAGAATTTCTTAAAAGAAGACATTTGACAACGCAGATTCTTCAACTGCAATTTGTATTTAGCACATATAAAGAATGCTTTTGTGCTGCAGATATTTTTTATACTGGCAGTAGGAGCTATTTAATGCTAAATGGATTGTGTTAAATGGTTTAGCCCAGAGAGTCCCAGTCAAGGCTCCATTAAGTAAGGAGCTTGCAAGCGCTAAGTCATTAAGACAGTCATGCATTTTGAGTGAGGAAGTGTCTAGTGTGCAGCTGCTGCTCAGTTTATCTTTCCATACCAATATTTCCTAGGTGCCATCTCTCTTCTTTGAAGATTACATTATCCTTTGCACAATCTGTGTACTTTTTATTTGCCATCTTCTTGGTTTCAGCATGGACACATATATGATCATGAATGAATCCTTCTTAGTGAAAGATCTGGTTTGGGTAATTTTTATTTTCTGCTTCATAAATGAAAGCCAGCCTCATTAAAAGCATCTAAACCATTTGTTTTAGGATGCACCTGCACACAAATTTAGTTAGTAACAAAAACTTCTTAGTGAAACCAAAACACTGCAACTGTTATTTGTGAAAAAACAGGTTACAGTGGGTGACAATAGATGTTTTTAAGAACATGGACATTAGTTGCAAGTGTTCTGTAAGTTCACTTGGTTGCTATGGCCAAATTTGAAACCTTTGCTTCTTTTAGCAGCTGCATCTCTCTGTTTTCATAGATCTGTCATCATGCTTTGTAGAAATTGCCATTCCCTCAAATAAATTGCATGTCCAAATTTTTATGACAATTCAGATGGTTGTTTCCCTCCAGTGGAACTCCAGTTCCACTCAGTGTACACACACACATGTGGACATGCACACAGATATCTGCCCTTCTACCCATCAATGAAAGGAAAAATGTCCCTAGGACTAAGCTAGACTCTTTTTTTTTTTTTTTTCTTTTTCACTCCCATTGTTTCAACCAAATTATTTTTCATAATCTGTCTGTCTTCCTCTTTCTCTTTACTAGCTGGCAACATCTTGGAACATTTTTTGGGTGGCGAAGCAACAAGCTTCTCCTTATTCTGATTTTCATGGGAAAGTGTAGCACATCCATTTACTTTGTCACCCTGACATAAGTTTCATTCTACTCTCAAGACAAAGAGTTATCAGGCACTATCAAATCAAGCAACAGCAATGAAGGATCAAGCATCAGTGATCAAGTCTGCATCATTCCAGCATCAGACCTGATAGCTAGAGAAAACTGTTAAGTAGAGTTTTATTCACATGGTCTGAGTGGAAATAAACAGGGTACTGGATTGAGTTCTTGTTGCAGCAATATCTGTCCAGAATCTGACTCTTCTGAAGCATTATGTTGAGTACTTTGACCTCAATCTATAGCCAGCAATGCATATTGAAATGCAGGGGGACATATGGTCTATCAATCTTAATTCCACTCTCAAGCATACTGTTAATTTCTTGATACAAGCCAAAAACTACTTAACATATCTGGGAATTTTATCTCAACAAAATTCCACATTCTTTGAAGAACCTCCTTGGGCAACTAAAAAAACTGACCTCAGACCCATGCATTTTAATAAAAACACTCCCTTTGCTTCATAATTATGACAAATGTTCACCACACTGAGAAGTCTGTCCAGCAAAGTTGTTTCTCTATCTAACATTCTTTTCAGCATTTGTCTTCACAGATACAGTGACTCAGCACAAGGAGAACATAGTAAGCAAGTCTACCATTAAGCAAATATTTTTCATTGTTTGCAGAATCCCTAGAATTCAGCAGAGGAATTGACTGGTATTTGAGCCAAGAAATATCTGAATGTCATGTAAAGTTCAGTTAATTATTTTTTAAATAGTCACCAAAGCTACTTCAGGATAGAGTAGGGTTCAACTGGTATTGTTGTGGTCATACTGAAGCCTTTCAGAGGAATGTTTGCTTTCACTTTGGTCTGCTTTGTTTCACATTGTGACAAACCATTTCAGTAAAGGATGCATTCTCAAGGACTAAGAAGAAACATGGCTGTGGTCTTTCCAAAATTGCACTATTGTTCTTCCCTGAATTGGTTTAGTCTGGTTAATACTCTACACAGATTCCACATGCTCTTCAGCCAGAAGCTCACAAAGCAGTTGTGGGCATGGCAAAATTCAAGTGAACTGCATCTTCATTGTAATATCCTATGTTTATGGCAGCATAAAATGAAGAGGAAGACCTTCTGATAGTTTAAGTTCAAAGCCACAAGACTTGAGCTCTTCACTTCTCTGGGCATGCTGACTTGTTCTTGCAGTGCTAAGGGGATGGGCAGCTGAAATACAGCAGTTGCTCTAGCAGCAATGAGTCAACTCTAGGTGAGTAACCTCTGAGCACACCTTAGCAGGTCTGCTGCTCTAACGTCAGAGGCAGAAAACAATCTTCTGATTTGTAGTTCAGAGTCCAAATTTTCAGACCTGCAAAATAAGTCCAAAGATCTGACTGAGTTCTATTACCAAAACCCTGAAAATCAACCTAAGGAGCATGAGAGCACACCCTTGCCCATTTTTACAAAGGTATTTAAGCATACAAAGATGCAGACACCTAATAGGATTTATAAAAGTGCCTAAGGGAGTTTGGGACCTAGTTCTCATTGGCTGTCAATGGGTATTAGATGTTTAATCTACTTACGGAATTTGAAAATCCCTCTGGCTGCATCTTTTCATGGCTAAGTACCATTACAAGCCTTAGTCTTAATGAATAGAATTATTACTATACTTGGTTTCATTTCCTAAAACTCTGATCTTGGTATGAAGGCTCAGGGAAAAACTGCTTGATTCCAAGCACAGATGGGTGCTGAGGATAAGAAGTGTCAGGAAGAAGAGCCTGAGCAGCTGCAACAGTCTTCATATCACTGTTGTGTCTTCCAGGGGTTTCGTGTATTGGTCAGCTTGGCTTTTATGTGTGTCATGTCAAAAATGCAAGTGACTTGATAAAGGAAAATTCTACTCACAGCAAAGCAATAAATTAAAAATCCTAAGTGCATAGATAGAGGCTGTGACCAGTCAGTTGAAAGGGTTTAATTTTTTCCATCGTTATCTTCTTGCCACTCCATGGTCTGAATTAAGTCCCATCTGCTGATGAAGAGGTTTCACACCTTTGTCAGTTCAATGACTTTTTGGTTCCTCTCTTTTGCTCAGGCAGAGCAGACCAGACCCAGGCTGCAGTGGAGAGTTTAACTAAACAGTCTGTTCTTTCCTCTTTTTCTCACCAGGCTTGGGCTCAAACACTAATCCAGATTCTCCTATCCATGACACTATTAAAAAACTGCAAAAAGCTTGATTTCCCTACAACTCTATAGCTTGCAATTTTCATGAAACCCAACTTGAACCTCTCATAATTGTTTCTCCACTAAACATTAAGTGCTTGGAGTTAGGTTGGGAGGGCCAGTTAGTTACAAAAGGATCTGAGTAATAGAGGTAGGAAATAGCTGGGCTGCATTTCTACATTGTCTGAAGCTGCAAGAAGATACTAATTACTGGTCGAGTTTCCACAGACTTGTAGGAACAAAACAAAGTGGTTGAGTTGCTTTTTAAGTTTGATGGAATTTGAAAATATACTTTCTGTTCACTCGGAATATTTTGACATTTAAAGTCAAAATAAGCAAAAAACCCTTTTGAAATGTTACATGTATTGCTGGGTGACAACCTTGCTCAGAGACAGCAGGGTCCTTGAGCAGGCAGCTTGCTGTAGCTCATGGATATCACATACAGTGTCTTAAATTGGCTGAAAATCTGGTCCAAGTAATGGACCAAGTAATGGATAGAGAGGAAACCTGAGGGCTAGCAGAGATAGTAAGTTTGTGTATGTAAAAATGAGTCAGGAGTTTATAGTGTTTGACAATAATTTTGCAAATGCTGCTTTTGACTATGTCAGTGTTTGCATCTCATATAGAGAGTAATTCTAACAAGTATGGCTGGCTGTCAGCCTGGCACTTAAAATACAGTTTTCCAGGACATCACACCAGAGAACTTGTTCTGCAGACAGATTTCTAGATCTCCTCACCAGAACTCTTAACATTTCAGCATCTGCATGTGCACAGAGCTGAACATAGACAGCTGTTCAGGATGGTATCACCTGACATGCAGGACATTTCTCTGAATGAGAAAGAAAAGAGTTCACACTGAATGTGGCTGTAAAGCCCACTGAGACACAGGGCAAAAAAGAGATGAAATATCCTGTGAAAATGGGCAGGTGCCTAGGTGCAGGCAGCACTGAGGGATGTCTAAATAGTGTCTAAATAGTCATTAAGAGGCCATGTAAGGCTTGGCTGCAGCCAACTGAATTGAGTTTTTCTGTAGACGGCAACTGCCTGCTGAAATCTTGCCACAGCTAGAATTTGTTCCCAGCACACCCATTACTGAGCAACAATGTGTGTCCTTTTCCAGAGAATGGGATCAGCCCAGTCTGGCTCTTGAGAAACACACCAGCTGCACTTGAGAGGATGATGGGATGAATGTTAAAGGAGCTCTGCAGTCCAAGTAAAAGCTGGGTTTCCATAGCTGAGGGCAATTAGGCGGTGCAATCCCTCATGTGAAAGGGACACCCTTGCCAGAGGCAGTGGTGTCTTGGTGCAAGGGGGATACACCATTTCAGTTAGGAAACGGGATGAATATGTACAGAGGCCAGCCAGTTTCTTCTTTTTTTTTTTTTAATCCTTCGGGTTTTTTTGCCTTCTAAGTTTATTTGATGCTAATGAACTGGAGGAGAATTAGGACTAACTGCTTCCTGGCAAGAAGTACAGAGACATTGTGCAAGATTCCTTTCAGCTCAACTTCGCTGACATGCTTGGTTCTGACCTCAACTGTCTCAAGTTTTTCCAGTTCTGAGTTCCTCTACAAGTGAAAAGGCCTGTGCCAAAATACCTGGGGGGCTGAAGCAGACTGGAAAGACTGGGTTGTTCTTCCTGTGATCTCAGGGACTGAGTTGTGCTGCAACTCTGGGAGGTCAGTCCCCAGTAGAGGGGAAGATGCATCAGGTGGAATGAGGAGGGTTAGTTTGAGTGGGTGAGTGAACACACTACCAGCAGGCAAATGGCTCAGTTCCTTTATTTCCCATGGAACAGATTTCAATTTATTTATTTTTTTCTTTTAATTGACATTTTTCTTAGATCCTTTTTAATTTTCTGAGTAAAAATAAATCATCCTTAGCATAATAATGAGTGAATACTGTCTTAAAAAAGTTCCCATTAAATGCCCCCAGCTCCTTCAGTAGACATTTTCCAACAAAAGGCTCTGGAATTTCATTTGTCCCTCCATGTATTCCAGATAAGTTTTACTTGGGGTGGTTTATGTTCCTTGGATGTATTTTTTTCACTATGATCTGATTCAGCTCAGCTTCCCTTGAAAAGAAGGGACCTCTTCCTGGTGACTCCATGAGGACTGCTGGGTGTGTATTCACAATGCAGAGGAGGCACAGGTTCTCTTCCCGTCCTGATAGTGATCACACCACTGATTTTCATTCTACCTGGTTTGTCTGTCTTGATTGGCTACATAAATAACTCTCCTGCTTCAAAGGGGTTATAACCTCCTTCTGAATATAACTCTTAAACTTTAGACTTGGGGTATTTCCTAAATTATTTTCTTTTTCTTTACTTTTGTCCTCCTTTTATTAGTAAGAGAAGACTGGGAAAACCTGTCTGTACTGTTTTATTTTCCTCTATTTTCTCTGTTCTGTGCTTTTCTTCATTATCTTTTAAAAATTTCCTTTAAGAGTGCTCATTTGCTTATGCAGGTCCAGAGTGGCATCTGTATGTGTGTGAACACAGACATATGCATATATTTACAGTATCTCCATGAAACTTTATTGGCTCTGCTGTTTGAACTGTGTATCACAACATATTGACCTACAACTGTAAACATACTAGTTACTGTAGATGGGGAAAAACTCTTTATTTTATGAACCTGTAGCTGTCTTAAAGGAGCTGCTGCTGGAGAGGCTGAGGGACAGTTTAAAAACATTATTTGTTCATGCTGTTTGAGAGTTCTGCTTTGTCTTTGAGCTGTGTGAGGCATCTGTCTTTATAAACTTTACTCATAATTTCTTCATCATGTCAGCTCTCTTAAAGCATTACAATGGTTTTAATGCTTTTCCCTCAAATTGCTCCAAGAGAGGTGTCCTGTTTGGAGAAGGAAGCACTGGAAGCTTTGATATCCCCCCATCCCCATTGCATTTTCAGTTTTTAGCTGCTGGAGCTCTTCCCAGCAGCTAAAGGGCTGTGTGACACAAAGACTTCACTCAACTTGAGCTCAAGGGGCCTGGGATTGATTTGAAAGTCTATTTTAGACTAGCTGGATTTAGCTAGTCAAAGTTTACACAGCTGTGGACAAATCCAGCAGTTCTTGTAGAAGACGTTGCTATTCCCAGGAGATCATCATTATCTACCTTGCCAAAAGTTGCTGTCCCAGCCATTCTGCCAATGAAACATCCCATGAGTGATCCTAAATTCAAGCAACACTGGATGGATGGATGGATGGATGGATGGATGGATGGATGGATGGATGGATGGATGGATAGATGGACTGTTCCAAATGATTCTGCAGGTAGCAAACTACAGCTGCATGTTCACATGAGTCTGTTCCATCAGCATGTCTAAAGAGAGAAAGGTGGGCAACACTGGTAGGCAGATCAGTGTTGAATAGCTGGAGAAAGGGTCTCACACTATCACAGGAGAAGAGGACATCTCTCTGGCTTAAGTCATAGTATAACCATCCTCTCTTTCTGCTTTACTCACCTCTGTGTAACCAGGGCTGGTTAGAGTGGAACTCATGAAAGTGTCTCTCACTCTGTGCAAACAAAGGATTTAGTGCTTATCCCACCCAACAGAGTAATACAGAATTACAAAGCTTAGAAATAAGAAAAATTTATATCTTTTGAGAATGAGTGAAAGTGTCAGAGTCTGACCAAAGGTCAGAGAGTGACATGGAAACAAGCCAGAATTAGAATTGATTATTTTTAGCTCTGTTCTCAAACATTACTCTGTCTAGTTTGCAGTTGCCTTGAAACCACTCCTCCTAAACACAAACAATGAGAGTTGTCCTTTGAAAAATGAGGGTGGGAAGGGATCAGTTCTCCCAGCAAATATAACATGGTACAGTAGAGAAGAAAGATTTGTCAGCCTTTAAAGTAGCCAAAAAATTGGCAGCAATAACAAAAAAGCCTTAAACTGATGGGCAAATACGGAAAGTAAACATATTTGCTCTGCTGAGCAGGGACAAATATCTAGACAAACTAAGAGAAAGACTTCACTTTTGCCTAATCCTCATGGCATTTCCAGCCCACAGATTTCTGGGAACCTGGTGGAGGCCAAATCATATGACATTTCTAGTCAGAGTTGCTGACCAAGGACTTTGTGATCAGCCCTGAACTTTGGACAATTAGACAAAGCAAAGTGCTTTGGGTTTAGCTATTAACAGAGTGTCTGGAGCTCTGTGCTGTGAGACCTGAGTACCAATCAGCTCAGTACAAAGCCAGGAACCTTGACTGATTCCTGACATCCTTGTCCTTTTCTCTGGAGACTATCAGACACAAACCATAAATGTCTGCATTGTGGTTTGTCTCTCTCTCTTAGGGTAAAGGGGGTTAGTGAAAGAAGCTACAATATATGGTACCCTGAAATTCTATTACAGAGGTACCTGTTGTCATCTGCACCTTACTCTTAGATTTACCAGCTTCTGTCTTCTCTTTTCTTGTTCCTCACTTTTAAGGCCACTCTTTCTTTCCTTATCCCCTTTTCTGGGCACCTGCCACATATATGCAAAAGGGATCTTGATGGAAGCTGCAAGAGTGAGTATGATTCAGACATGCAACCTGCAACAGGCTTGACTGTACTTGGCATGGGGACAAGACTCTCACAACAGCTGTGCCCTTTTGCTAATGGTTTGACAAATAGGAGCATTTTTGTATTTGTCACAAAATCCCCAAGCCTGTTGCTTTCATGTTTCCCAGAGCTTTAATTCAATGCCACTGTATTGGGCAGGGAGGACAGAGGGAGAGGCAATGCTCCCCAGATGGCCAAGGCTGGAATATGCTGGGAAACATTAATCCTCTGAAGACAAACATTCCTTGAAGAGAGAGATTTAAAATATGTGCCACATTTGTACAAACGCTTCAAGCTGGCATAAGCCAGCAGTGCAATAACCTCTTTTAGAGGGAAGTCCACCGTTCTTGTTCCTCTGTATCTTCCTTCCTGGCCCACGGCTGCTCCTTTCCCCAAGCTGGCACCAGCACACAAATGGTTGTGTAGTAAACCAGGCCAGGGAACTCTGCCAGGTTAAAACTGAACAATTTCCTTTTCCCCAGGTTAGTTTCAGCCTGGATGAGTTCCCTGATCTGGTTCATTGTGGGGCCACAGGAACACTTGTGTTGGAGCAAGGCAGGGAGTAGCAGAAGGAGTGAGGAGGAACATTAGCTGAGGGTGAGGGAAAGGAAGGACCACTTCCTTTAGCAGTGGTGCTGCCTTAGAGACTAGGTGTACCTGTGGTGTTAGTTTCTGAAAATTATCTTCTCCCAAGTGCATGTTGCAGCTGAGAGATTTTCAGGAATAAAAGCCTTTCTCGCATTTAAAATGGGGGCTTATTTCTAGGTTCTTATTAGATAAAAGGTTGTTGAGTCAGAGTCAATCCTGAATGTCGTTAAGCCAAATAAGTGAAAGTCTACCTATGCATAATAAAAGGGGAGATGAAGGCACAGGGAGGGAGAAACTTCTTCTAAAATTATGCAGCAAATTAGGAGCAGAGCCACAATGACCTGGTATGTCTCCTTGAAGCTTCATTCCCTCCAGTGCTTCCCTCCTCTCTCTCTATGGCAAGGAGGAGACTGAGTCCATTGTCTGCCACACTGCCCTCCACTCCTGTGTGTGTTGATGTTGCATACTTATTATGTATTTATTTAAATATCAAGGAGGATAAATCTTCTAAGTGGCAGCTTGGTGAATAATTTGTCAAAAGCTGGCTCATTTACTCTCATAAAATAATTCCATTTATCTGCGTGGAGCTCTCTCTGGATTTACAGTGATCTAACTGAAAGCAAGATCATCCCCACTGACTCTATTGCAGCATTAGCAAGGATTCTACTTCCTATATTTTACTACTGGTGTTCTGCTAAGTTCATCTGAGGTATCCATTTAATTCTGCGGTGTTGCAGTATGGGCACAGGCCATAAAGGGTTAACAGCTGCTCAGCTCAGGGCCTGAGGCAAATCCTATCAAGCCACCTGACGGCCTTGGAGCTTGTTGTGCCTTCCATTGTTTTGGGAAAGAAGAAGGAGTCAAGGATGAACAAGATAACAACTTGTGTACAACTTCGTGTGTTGGCAGAAGAACTCTAAGAGGAGGGTCTGACATTAATGCAAGAATGTAACTTGTAACCAATCAGTATGTTAGTAGCATTGATAAGTAGCCATCACTGTATATAAGCTTGTCTCATGCTCTCAATAAACGGATTCTGGCAGATCATATTGATCGTGGAGGTCAGCCCCTTCTTACACCAATCGTCGTATCTTTTTACTGGGGCACAAATGGTGCTGTTCATTTACAACTGTAGTCAATAGAATCACAGAATGTCAGGGTTTGGAAGGGACCTCAAGAGATCATCTATTCCAATCCCCAGATTTAAAAATCTGACCTATTAATGGAAAAATGGTCATAAGCAAAAATTTCCAGTGTTTGTTCCTCGGCAGTCCCACAAAGAGAGAGTCTACCTTCAGTAGACTGGGCAGCCCCAGGAAAGTGCACCTGTTCCTGCTTTGCATGTTTTGTGAAGATACGACATGCTCATGATGCTTGTTGTGTATGTATTTCACACTGAGTCAGCCCCAGTCCATGGTATTTTGAAGGTGAGGTTCTTCTGTGTTGATTGTGATTCTTTAACTTGTTAGAGTGTTACTATTTTCCACTAAGAACATAATTTAAAGTGATACTTAACCATATTCTTATACCTTTTCTCACCTGAGGAGAGATGTATTTGAACTTATTTGCATATTTACTGAATACATGTTCCTGGAATGGCCACATCGCAATGCTGTATCTCATTTACAGCACGTTCCTGCTGGCTCTGTAGCTTGTTAAAAGAAAGACATTGTAAAAAGAAATGCATTATTATGTAAAAGTGACTGAAGTACAGGGAAAAAGGGATAGATTGTCAGCCTGGAGGTATAATAAGCCATTAAACCATTTGAGGGAGACCTGCTGAGTTTGTTGTTCAGTGACTGTTACAGATGAAGAATGTCAATAATTAAGATTTTCAACCCTTTGCATTTGTAGAAGTTTCACAGATTTGCTTTACAAAAACCAAGTGGTGTTACTAGTGAGGAGGCAAGATGATGCTCACAGTGCATATTTTTACAAAAAGAAAGCATTATGCATATATGCTCAGTTTATTCCAAGTCAACTCTGGCAAGCCCAAATAAGTCAAAGTAGTAGGATGGTCTGGTCTTACATGTATACCAGAGTCTTGAGATTAATAAAATGAGAATGTTTACTCCTCACTGAGCCAGACAGATGGTGTAGTACTTCTGTGTAATAGAACTCCACGAAAGCTTTGCCTAGGAGTGATAGAGAAGTGCTGACTTCATCCATCATCATCACTGTGATCATAACTTGAATTCTTTGAAGAGAAACTTGTACATCTTTTCTATTTTATGAAAGTGACCATTATCTGATATGACCACATACAATACTAGATCTTTTATAATAGACAGGAGTGATAGTTTGGCCTATAATAAAATGTCTGTGTAGGACAGTAGCTAAATTTTAGTCTCTGAGAGATGGATCAGGTCAATCCTATATTTGCCAGTTGCCAGCAATATGTGTCTGGTTTGTATGCTTCTGCCCTGCATTCTTATTTATTTATTATCTTCTAGATTTAGAAAGTTGATGTATTAGTGAAAACTAAAGGAATTTAGACTAATCTTTCAGATGGTGCCATTGGTATCTCTTATTTAACAGGTATATCAGAAATAAGAATGGCACTAGATGTTTGTAGTGATAAATTACTGTGATAAGAGAAGGTTAAAGGATTAATAAAGTCTGTGTTTTTGTAGGTTTTCTAGGGCAAGTTCATGTAATCCCACAAACCAACTTTTCTATATCCCTTTTCACCAAATGGAAATGATAAAACAATTAAAATTATCAGGAAAAAAGAAAAATGAAGGTAATTTTAAAATGCCAAGTGGTAATTTATCTGAAGGTTCTCATAATTGCAGATTCATTTTCTATGCATTGTAATAGTATTGGTCCTTATAACTGTCTGTGGTATTCAGATGAATATTACAGCTGAAATCTCTTAAGTACTGGGTTAAATTTTAACATAAGTTATTGGAAACTATAAATTATATCTCACTGATTATAAGCCTCCAATGAAACATAAAATAATAATGTGGAAAAAAGCACTGCTTAATTATAATATCAAATAAGATTAATTGGTAACAACAATAACACATACACTGTTTTGTTCCAGTATCCGTCAAAATGTCTATACTTAATGAAAGGATGATGGCCAGTTGGTTTTTCATGTAACTTTTTGCATGTTTTTCAATGAAACATTGTTATTACTCCATATTAATGCTGGTACAGGTGAGAACCTGATCCCAAATTCTGAAAGGCTTGCTGTACATTATATAATACTTAATGAAAATCTTTTAATGGAAGAAACATAACTTTTGAAGACTTTCACGCTGACAAGTTTGAACAGATTCCTTTTGTTTCTTAGACACCTACACAAATATTATTTTTCAAAGTTTTAATTTTTAACCAGAATGCTGGTAATCATCCTTATTTTGTTTCCTCATAACCCATATAGTAAGTGCAATTGCAGAGACTGGGAGATTTTTAACAAAAAAAATTGTTAAAAAATACTTTTAAAAGGCACAAGATGTCTTGTCATAAATATTGCCAATGCTGAAAGATACTGAAGATTTCATTTGGAATGGTTTGTTGTAAGGTTCTCTCTTTCAGCAAGTTTGTGTTTCAAACCTTGTTGTGTAATAACTCCAGCTGCCAACTATTTTGCAAAATAAACTGCCTAAGTTGGATTCCTGTTAGGAAATCAGCTTTAATCCTCTGGAGGAGTGAACAGCTTTGTTCCTCTTACTTGAAGTCTGGATTAACCCTCTTCATTTCTTTGTCTAGAATAATTTTGTTAGTAGAGAAAGACTTTCTTGTGCTAATAGCCCTGCTTAGTGAGGTTGGCTGCTCTGTCTGTGTATCCCTTTAACCAACCAACCCTAATCTTTATGAAGGATTCTGAATACCATAGAAGTTACAGTTGAAGAATGGTTCCACAGTTACATGGAAATTATCTGAATTGGCACAGTGCCAAGATGTCTGATCTCGCCTTCCTATCTCTGTCTAGAGACAGGTATTTTCCAAACATAAAGATTGCTTGGGTTTCACAATAGCTAAAGCTGGTTTATGCTGGAACTGGCACAGTTTCCAGTTGTGCATTCCCTCCATGCTCACTTTTGGTTCAGATTTCAACTTAGCAGAAACTAATGATTCTTCTTGTTTTGTGGTACTCATTTTTTGCCACATTAGTGGGCTGAACTGGGTCATGGAGGAGGGAGCCCCAAAAGCACTGTGACAAGAAGGAAGTGGTCTGCGCACAAGAGTTCAGTATGTAGTAGGACAGACCTTGACAAAGAGGGTTTGAAACCATCAGCAAGTCTGACCTAGGACTCTTCTGTTTTACTTACCCAGTACATTTGCAAACACACTTGTATTTGCTTTTTTGTTTAAATGCCTTGGTTTGGCAGTTGACAATGCATTTCCTTCTGCCGAGAGTCATCTCAGACTCCCCAGGGTTGCCAGCTGAGAAGAAGATAGCTAGGGGCGTTTTCACACCTACTAATGGAAAAATCCTCAAAAGTGGTCACTGGGGGAGGTTATTTTCTCTGAAAGTGAAAAGAGTTAAGTCATAGTGGGTGCTTCCTGGCATGAAATGTAGCCGAGGACAAGAGACTGCTGCAGGGAAAGGAGTGTCTCTTTTTAGGAGCATATCATAGAATCAGAATAGTTCGGGTTGGAAGGGACCTTAAAGATCATCGAATTCCAACCCCCCCCTTTCTTACGTCTAGCCTAAATCTATCCCCTTCTAATTTTCATTCATTATTTCTAGTCCTCCCATTCTAAACACTGTACCTCTGCTTGCTTCTCTCTGACAAAAATATGCAAAAGATGACAAGTATCTTCTGCAAGAAGTGCAGCTGTTTACTATGAGATTTGAGGAGGAAAGCAATGAGGACTGGGAGACTTGCTACAGCGAAAGAATAAAGCTCTTGCTGAAGGAGAAAAACTCACTTTCTCACATGGAAGTTACAAACAGGACTTGGGTGAAGGGCAGATACTTATCAATACATTTTGATGTCACTGTGCTGTTCCTCTCTGTTTGAGCTGACAGCTGATGCCAGGACTTGGCTTCAGCTCCCCTGCGTTGAGGGGAGTTTGGATGTCAGATGCAGGAAGATGGAGCAAGCTTGGGCAGCCAGGCGTGAGCAGAGTGTAACAGTGAGGAATGACTCTTTGCTCCGGGGCATGAGGTGCCTGACCTTTTGAATACAAAGCATTTGTCAGAAATGCCGAGAAAAGCCAGCCTAACCAGTCAGGGTGGCTCTGCCTTTCTCTTAAAGAGAAGCTCATGTAATCACGCGAACACACCTACCCCCAGGCCTGATCCAGACATTGTAGGCAAGTATCTGTGATGAAATTGGGGGCCCAGTGTGTCTCCCCGTTATCAGGAGAAAGGAATCTCTCACCCTTGAGTGAGCTTTTCACCAAGTCCAGCTGGGAGCCCAGTGACTGTCAGTCCAGACAGAAGTTGTTAAAAGCTAACATGATGTTAAAAGATCCATGAGATAGGTGCAAGCAGCTCTAGTGAAATCTTTCTCGCTGTTCATTCTTAGGATATCCTGACCTGTAGATTTCCGGTGCTCAGGCTCCGACACACAGACAAGCTTTCTTCTCCAAACCTTTTCGACTCTGACACCACTCTCTGGTGTAAATCTCCCAAAGTCTCATGTCTTGAACTCTGTATTCACATGACCAAAACCCATGCCATGCTCTCCCACAGGCAAGCCGTTGTCTTGTCACATAGTTTCTCAGGCTCACACTTGGTGGCCACGTCAAGAATCTGAGAATGTCAGTGGCAACTCAGGATCAGGAAAGGAAAGGTGTATTTTATCCACTCTGTTTGACTGCACCACAGCTGAGAGCTCTGTTCATTCCCCATCTGGAGATCTGATACACAGCACCAATCTTCCCATGTGAGATAGATCACAGGCTGTTCTGTATGGCAAGGTGAACCATCCTTATGCTCTACAATACCAAGCATGTTTTTTCCAGGAGCTTTTCCTTCCTTCTCCTTTAGATATGCTTTAAGCTCCTGCAGACGTACACCCTCAGTAATGTCCCAGGAACCCTTAGAAACATTTGCAGGTTGCACATCACGGAATATGTCAGTACATTCCAGCCTCACTTTTAACTCTGTTTTCATTAAGCATGCAGATCTCTGCAGATTAAAGAAGGCAGGACACCAACTGAGAAGGATCGCTCTTTTGTTTCTGGCGCCTTTCTGAAGCAGCAGTTTGCCTTCCAAGCTGACCCAAGGCCACTCAGAGCATCGTGTAAGCGCTGTGGGATGAAGAGTCGCAGTTGTTCTGCAACACCAGCTGAACGCGGAACTGCGTCTTGTCTCCTCGCTCCGTGCTCGGCCCTGACATCTAGTGGAACAATTGCACTAAAGCACGTAAGAAGCTGACCAGTAAAAGATCAAGGTTTGTTTCACTTCAGTGGAGCAATCATTTCCTCTCTAAGCTGTTTTTTTTTTTTTATTGCACTTCATTTTGCCAAAGGATTTGCTGTGGAAGAAAGGAGGAAGACCCAACATGAACAAAGGGCAAACCTTTTGAGTAACTTCTTTTTCATCCAAATATGAACTTCTTTCTGGTGCAAGGTGAATGATCTTGTACCCACAGCAGCGACAAACATCAGTTTCACAGTTACTTCTTGATTAACATGATTAAATAAAAAACAACTGTGATGTGATCTCAAGAGAACATGAGTTAAAACTGTCAGAGAGCTCATAATAAACCCTGTGAAAAATGCAAAATTGCTATGGGCTAAATTTTCCACCCGGCTACTCAGAACACAGCTGTGCCACTTGTAAGTACAACTGTTTGCACATGCGACCCGTGCTCTGTTTTCACAGGTGAGAAAGGAGCTCTCAGTGCATGGAAACCTTTCTTGTATATAAACCATATTTTTCCAGTGCTTAGCTGGAAGTGATGTAGGGTATTGTCTTTCGTAAGGAAATGCATAAACACCTCATCTCAGCTGAGACGACAAACATGCAGTTTTGTGCTCTGGGAAGGTTGTTGAATGTTTGCAATGTCTTTTGTGTAGGAGCTGAAAGCATTATGATGACAAAGTTGGCCAGCTGTTGCTGAGGTACCACAGGAATCTTCGTAACATTCAGAGACTGTGCATTTGTGGTGTGTGATCACCAGGACAGACAAATTGAGCTTCCCGTGGCCAGACAGCCCTGTGAGAGGTTGGGTCTGCAGGGTTCCTGCCTGCTCAGACATCGGCCAGCAGTAGCCCTCCCACATGCAAGTCAGACCTTTATAAAGGCCAAAACTCATTCTTTTAGCTTCTGCTTGAGGGCAAGTGCTTCCAACAGGGGCAGAGTGCAAGGGGCAGGAATGCTGTAAATGTCTCCAGTAACTTTCATCCCATGTCTGGACTACCCCTCAGAGACATGCTTCAAAGTGCCTGGTCAAGCAAATGACTTAACTGTGGTAACAAGTTACTGCCCATCAGCTGATTCTGCTTGTGAGGCACATCTTACTTCATCACTGATGCCAACAGAGTTGATTGCTGTGGCTGTGCTGATTGTTGTCAACTTACTAAACTACTTTCAGCTGTGTGTCTAGACCCTACGAGTCTGATCTGAGACAGCTGAAGTGGAATCTGAGCCAAAGCTTTTGTCCTCTTTGAGGCTACTACTTGATTCTCCATCAAATGGGGCAGTGACATTCAGTGCCAGGGGACATGCAGAGTGCTCATTGTGTAGGGGCAGAGGCAGTGTCAGAGAGCTCCTGCAGCATAGTGCCATATGTGCTACTAATGTGTTGGGCAGTGCTGCTGTCTCGAGGCAACGGCTTCTCCTGGTGGGTTTATTTAGGATTTTCACAGTTTGATCACTGCACAAATCTTAAACAAGGAATTAATTGAGATTTTAATAAATGGTCACCGCATACTAATTGAATACCCACTCGATTATTTAAAAATATTATGTGAAGTTTGTGCAATTGGTTACACAGATATTAAATTTGCATAGAAAATCTCCTGCAACTCTCGTATGATTTAATGAGGCTGTTATCGTGCGTGAATAAAATGGTGATTGATGAGTGAAAACCTCTTTTCTGAGCACGGAGATTCTTTAATAAGGTCAGGTATATTTCTGACACGTGCTGAGTTCCTCATGTTCTGCAGGTCACTTTTTGACGATAGAGTGACCCATGTGTATAATGAGGACTTCAGGACTGAAATGGATTCCTAACTAACCCAGCATGTGATTTGGATTTGGACCTCCAGTTGCATAGCAGCCTGTGAAAAAAGAGAGGTCACTACTCTGTCCTGGCTGAACTACCCTCCTTTTAATTGTCAGGCACTGAAATGGACTGAGTTGTGATTCAGGGTGCAAAAGAAAAGAAAATGTAAAAAGAAAATCAGTAATGTGGAAAAGGAGGATGTAAAGCTCCTCCTCACATTAATCCTGACGCCACTTTCATTTGGTGGGTTGGAGCTGCCTACTGTGTGGTCTGTCTTGGGTGTGCTGAAAAGCCAACATCAGTCCAGGGACAGCCCAGCCAAACCTCCTCTCCTCCAGAAATAATTCCCATCTCCTACTGTTCTGGCAGGAAAAAGGTGCGGTGTCTTAAGAGACATTTTGATGGCCATTACAGGAATTGGCCTTGTGTGATGTGTTGAATGGATTTGGAGCCGGAATGTGTGGATGAAATGGAGCAAATAGATGGATTAAGCCACAGCCACTCTAGCAGAGTGTGTGAGAAAAGGGACGTTTCTCTACAATGAACACCCTTGCTAGAATGCATTAGGGTTTGCTAGCAGCTGGTGTAAGGGAAAATACCCACATGAGCAGGAATTGAGGAATGTTTGCAAGGGTGTAAAGCCACTTACACTCCTGTCTTCCTAAACTGTGGTGATAGCAGTGTAGTCAGCTGCTTAAGATTAAAATATGGATGCCAGGATTTGATGTAACTGATCCCTCCCTACTTGTGTGGAAAGCAGATGTTATCAGGTTTCCAGGTGCTGAGAAATGCTGTGTCAAACTCATGGAAGAGCTTGCCAGGTAGTTTGAAGGTAGCCAGTTTACTCATCTCCTGGGCACGCTCCCAAGCTGGTGTTCTATGCCTGATACAAGGCAGACAAACATCTGTCAGGACTGATGTATGCAGAGCTGCTCCTGCCTTGGGGCAGGCAAATAGTCTAAGTGATCTCTCGAGGTTATTTTCAGCCCTCATCTGAGACTGATTTCCTGGGGAAATGGTGCTAATATGGCACTTCTGCTTATCTGTCCTCCCCTCAACAAGAGTTCTGGAGCCAGTTGGCCAATTTGAAGTACATCTGAATTCAGAGATACCAAATTCCTAGAGCTTTCTGAAAATCAGCAGCTGAATAGAAAGACCCAAATCAGTGCCCCAGCAGAGAAGTGTATTTCTAACTCATTCATTCAGAGAGGCAGCAGCCAGCTGACCAGCCATTGTATGTAACAGGCAAACTCTGGGCACAAATGGAGCCATGAAACAACCACGCCTTGTGCTGCCTCATGTTAAGCTACCAGGGGACAGAGGAGGTGACTGTGGGAGTTACATAGACTGTGTGGGGCAGGAGGGAGAGCATCATAGCAAGGACTTAGCAGATGTGGAACACAAAGGCTGGAGGGAACTAAGCTTCACTAGCTGCTTTGCTCTTCTTACAAGTTGTTTATGATTCCATGGTTGTCTCGCCATGTCTGTTAATGATCCTTTTCTTCAGTTGCTTGGCAGAAGATCTAAATTGAGAGAGATCAAGCAGCAGCAACACATTGTCCAAAGTTGTCCAACTTCCTCCAGCTGGTGATTTCTGGTCTAGCCCTATACTCCCTGTCTGTGAATCAGGGAAGTTTATGAAGATGTCCAGGAGTATGTGAGGATGCATTAGCAGGGCTAATTGCTATGTGAGAGGGTAAGAGTGAAGGAGGATGTCTACATAAGGTTGTGTGACTGTGCAGGTATGCAGTTCCTGAGGATCAAACTGCCTGTGCTTAGTGAGAAAAGGAAGCAAAAATTTATCCAGGTTGATATTTTTTGTTGTCAGACATCTGTTCCCCTGGTCTGGGTCCTGCAGGAGAATGAGCATGAGCGTTCCTGGTGTCTTTGTGAACAAACTGCCCAGGACTTACACTGGTCCGTAGATATTGGGACAAATTTTGAAAACACAGTTTCATTGCATTCCTTCCAGAGATCTGATTCCTTATCTCCATCCCTCCTGCCCACAAGCTTGATTTTGCATGCTTATCTGTGACATCCTTTTCCTGCCCAATAAAAATCCATTTTTGGAGCCGGATGTGCCTATGTGCCTGACTGCTGACCTCTACAAAGCTTTTTAAATACCCTTAGTTGTAAGCACACATTTAACTGACTGTTGTTTGAGTTAGTATTCTTATTTATTTGCACTTATGACAGAACCTAGTGAAGTTGGATGTCACAAGTAATGGAGTGACCAGTTTCCTTTTGACTGTGGTGGGAGTGTGGGGTGCAGTCAGATTCTGCACCACAGAACCTTCAGATAGGTTCTTACCTGTGACATGTAGCCATATCTGCTAAAAAATACAAAGTAAAAGTACAAGTTGTGCTTTTGATCATGCCAGAGCTCATTTCAGGAAGGAGCCGTGTGGCATTTGTGAGTTGATAACTCCTCAGTACCTCAGTTTGCCACCATAGATCTCTTGTGAGCATCAGAGAAGTAATCCCTAAGTGTCTCAGCACAGAGAATGACAGGGAAGACCAGACACTAGGCTATGGAAGACTGTGTGAGAGGATCAGATTTTCCAGGGTGTGCATTCAGAGCCTCCATTCAGGGCAGTCTGTGTCCTTGAGGGCAACAAAGCTCAAGGAGGTCCCTGAGCACCCAATGTGCCTGACCACCCCTGCAAGTCTCTCCCTTGGACTGCTCTGTGCAGGGGACAAGCAACTTGGAAACCACTTCTTCACAGGCAAAGTTGAGGGTGAACCTAAGCAGAAAACTAAGAACAAAGTCTAACTACACAGTGAAAACTTGCTCCAAGCTAGAGGCAGTCCTTGCTGCAAACAGAGACACTGTTTGCAGAAGGGAATAAACAAGGTAGAGAGCCACAAAGTGGTGATGTGACTTCCTTAGGTCACACAACAGGATAGTGACAGATGTTGAATTGAGCTTTCTTGATACCTGATTTGATGTTATTTCAGCTCAGCTGCCTGGCTTCCAGGATGTTGTGACAGCAGACCCTACAGTCACACCTATTATTATTTGTACTTCTGTAGGTTTCTGGATTTCACCCATGCTGGTCTATCCTCCTGGGAAGTCAAATGGAAATGCTGTCGTCTATAACGATCTCATTCCCCTGGCAATGCACTGGAATCACAAGCATTTATGTTAGCTAAATATAGCAAAGAGGGATCTGTGGTTGATCAGTATTTCTCCCATTAGTGCTGTAGGTGGAACTGCACTTAATAGGAATTACACTAAATGGATATAGGAGACATGGGGATAATTGACCAAACTTGTCTTAAATGTGTTTGTGGAGAGAAAGAAGCCGCAAAATGACAGGCATTTTCCCCATTAGCCTCTCCAGAGAAGTTAGCAGGCACTGTGGGCCAGATTCTCAGCTAGAGGGACTTGCCATTGCCATTTCATCTTCACTGGTATCAAGCTGATTTACCCCAGTTGCACACAGCATACTAGTGTTGCCTGAAATAGTAAATGTCTAAGGCCTGTGAAAAAGTGAGGAAAAGACATAACTACTGCAACCACCAGTTTATTGTCATGAATTTGAGCTTTTCGAATAGGAAGAACTGCTGAATAGTAGAATTAAGACCTATGTGCCCACTGGTGTAAATGAGCATGCAGCTGTATGGCCAGCAATAGAATTCCACACATTATGCCAAGAAGTCATTTAACACTGAATATACAGTGTATGCAAGCTGACAGGCTCATTTCCCAGAAGGTATTTTTTAGTACCAGTATACCTGAAACTGCAAAATAGATGTGTCTTTCTGTCTTTCCTCTCTACAAACACAAAGCTGTTCATTTAAATGAAAGGGAACTTAATGCACCATTTATAGCTATGCATTTTGCAGTGGTATTTGCATTCAACATTGATTCCCTTTTATTACAAAGGAGGTAGTGACAGGATTTGTAAATTATTCCCAGCCACTATCCACATCAGTCTAAACATGAGAGGTTGTGTTTTTTTCACTGTCACCATTGGGGATTGTGCTAAACAGTAACCTCCATGTAATGGTTCTGGTCTCTGACCCCACCTCCAGTGAAGTCTTCTACAAACATCTCTTTATATCACCACATTCATCTTCTGGTGACATACATATTTCTCAGGTCTCACAAAGATCTTCTTTTGAGAGGAGATTATACTGCAACACATTGACACAGTGCTTCATATCTCTAATTCAGAAAAAAAAATCTTGAAGTTAATTGTGTTCTTAAAATTGAAGGAGCTGGCTTTATTTTTAAGAAAATTTCAAAGCACCATAGTGGCAGAGAAAAATAACATCTAGATATGCTTTTTTCCCCCGGTCTAATGATTCTAGGACCTGAGTTATGATTTTGGAATGCTCCATTGACTCCATTGGAAATCAGGCACTTCAGGTTGAAGTGCTTGTGTAAGTCTTGTCTTGAGTAAGATTAGATTTATACTTGTGCTTAAGTGCTTTGCTGAACAAGGGCCCAATTAAGTTAAATATGATTATTATGTTTCCAGAGAAAATCTCCTTTCACAAGTCTGCAGCAACCAGCTCCTGTAAATGTATTCATCCTTAGGAATGAACACAAATGCCTTTACCAGGGCTCAAATAGAAATAGAGCAGTTTATTTTCAAGAGAAGCTGGATTTTCATCTTTTCTAATAAAAAAAAAAGGAACCTGATTAAACTCTTTACACTTCTAAGTGCCCTACTTTCAAATCAGACCTGACACTAAGTAGGTTAGTGGGAGGGGAGATTTAACAAATTTCCTTTAACAGAACTTGATGTGATCCTCTGACCTGAATTTACAGACTTAATCTGCTTTAAAGAACATGCTTGAACATGCTTGAGTAAAATTCACAAAAGAGCAAGTCTGTCAATTTTAAACAACAACACAACAATAACTCCTCACCCCAAACGAACACAAATCCCAGCCTAGGAGCATATACAGTTAGCCTGTTACCATATTACTTGTCCATGTGTGTATATGTGTGTGCTTGTGTGTAAGTTTTTTTTTTCCTTCATTTCTTTTAAAGGAAGAAAAGTTGCTGTTGAAAGTGTTAAAGAAGCAAATCTGGGACTAAGCCCAATGCTACTGAAAGGGACTTTTGATGATACATCCCCTAAAAAACTACAGTCCTCCCATCAGATATGGTATTGCAAAGGCATTTAAATGTGAGGTCCTGTCAAGTTATGCGAAAGCCCCATGATGTATGGCCCAGAGGAGTTTATCTTGCTCTGGGAAAAAAGACCTTGGAACTGACACTTTGTATTCTAAAGCCAATAAAAACATCTTAAAATAACGCCCCCTCCCTTCCTCAAAGAGCAACTGACAGTGAGAGAGAGAGCAGGGGTGGGAGAGCAGTGATCAGCAGTGATTCAGTTTCTGGGTCTGAGAACTTTGTTGTGGGCAGTGCAACTCCAATGATTTATAATTAACTCCAACATGAAGATGAAAATGCCAGGCTTTCATAACAGCACTACAAAAATAACCACATTCTCAGTGTTTGCAAAATTGGAAACAAATGTCCCAAGGAAAACAAGAGCACTTTACAGCCCTATCCATGCTTCAGAGCAAGGAAAATACTGGAATTCAATCATGATCACAGATGATGAGCCAATATCATTTGTCATGGGAAATGCATCTGGGTAAAACAGGATTGCTCCATTACCCTTCCATCACTCTAAAAAATAACTGGATGGAAGTCTCTTAAATTAAAAGCAGTTTAAAACTTTTCTTCTTTTTGACAGAGAAATGTTGTCATCCTTCTGTACCCCAAGGACCTGAAAGTGAAAAGCAATACAATTAAATATATATATTCCTTGCATCCAGATAGTGATACGAGATTCCTGGGTTCTGGCTGATCATGTGAAAGTTTTCAGATAGTACTTTGTATAAAGTCACCTGATTGTTTTAGGGTCTGGGCCCAGTAGGTTCTGGTTTATGTGATTTTAAGTAGGGCATGTTATTTCAATTTGGCAAGATACTACTTTTAAATATGGGAGTAATCCCAGTACAGCTAGTGGGGCTCCTAGGCAGAGATGTGAGTATCTTGCTGACTCAGGACCTGAATTAGAGAAGCAGCAGTGGCGTAAAGGCCCCCAGAGAATAACAGTGTAAATCCTGAACTGGGTCATGAGGAAGTAGTAAAGATGAAAAGTTTTTCTAAGGAGGTTTCAGAAGGGAAGTCCTGAACAGATCATTTCTGGCTTCCATTATGTTAGTAGCAGTCTTGTACTAATGGGTCTTTTTTTCTTAAAAATTAATCTCTGGGGTTCTGGGATTTTAGAAACCTCTCAGTTTCTGTATCTCTATCTATATCCTCTCTCTGTATCTCTTTAAAAAACTTCTAAATCTTTGTGTTGAAGGTAAAAAAAAAAAGTGCTGATAAATCATGTGGGATTTGACTCACTTTTCCCAAATGCCATTGCCTGTTCCTGCTGCACAGAGGAGCTGAAACATTCAGAAAGGAGTGGCAGAAAAATGTTCTTTTTGAATTCCTTAGTGAGTCCTTATTTTGTGGATGCTGAGGTGAGATGTGTCAGGAACTTGCTCAGCATTCCACAGCTGTATCCTCTGGGGGCTTTACCATTTTTATTGATATATTTCATGCTAAGTACTACACAAAATGTAGTCATGCCAAGCAATGATGACAGTATAAAAAACACAAATCAATAAAAGTCAGGGCTACTACACAACTGAGCAAATGCAACACTAACCTGACAAAGGAAGACAAAAGCAAATGTATAATGAAAACATGCTCTCAATGTGTTTTTTATACTCCAGTGACCCTATAGCTAGCATTTATAACTACAGCCACCTATATAGCTGTCATACCATTTCTCATAATACGTCTCCCTGTTTAAGATGACAGTTTCTTTGGAGATACTTGAAAGGAAAGCACTGCGATTCTCAGTCATTATTATTTTGGTCCAGACCTAACATTTCTCTCTTTTTTCTTTTCCTTCTCTGCTCCAGTTGAACTCCTGTCAAATGCACCCATTGGAAACAATAAGATAAACCACCTCTGTCATTTACTTCCAATGCAGGAAGTCTTAACTGTGCTCCCTGTTCATTAGCACCCCTGGCTTTCAGAGCAGCCATCCGCAGAGATGCTGCAGGATTCAGTGGCTACAAGCCTGTGAAACCTAATTTTGATTCATGAGCTGAAATCTTTCTAGCACAGCCCTTGTGGAGCTTGAGATCTAGCTGTTTTTTTACCTGGTCCTGTACACACAGAGTCAGTATTTGGGCATTTGTGGAAGATTTTGCAGAAGCTGCCTAGAATCTGTTGTGGATGGGATGCCTTCTTTACAGTAAGGGCATTTGACAAGATGGTTTTTACATGGCTGTTACTTGGAGGTTTCTGATAGATATCTGCAAAATCTCTCTACTTTTCTGCTTTACTGTCTAGTACAAATTTTGTTCTTTTGCTGAGTATAATCAAACATCTCTCAAAATGACGAATTGTCAGAGGCACTGGATACTATTACAAAAGCAGAAAAACTTCAAAATGTCTGGTTTGCTCTGTAAAATATTTATTTGTGGCAAGCACACTGCAACTAGTTCACTGGCAAATATCCATCTAACAAAACTGAGTATGAAATATTTCACAAACATGAAATCAGCAATTTCAGTGGAAGATACTTTGATAAGATTGAAATTATTCATTTTGATAAGTAAAGAATTTTTGATTCCAAGAGGGTAAATAGTTTCATTTAAATTTCAATATAATTTTTTAACGATACATGAATGAAATTAAAGATAAACACAGTGTGAAAACATTGTAAATGTTCAGACAGAAATATTTTTGTGCTGCATAAATGAAGGTATTTCATCAGTAAGTTTGGAGATTTTTACTTTTCTTCCAATTCAGAAAGAAATATAGATTAAAAATGCTGATTTTCCTTGTAATATTTTAATATTCTGAATAATTCATATTTTCTCCAAGAGCTGTAAATGTTTATTATATTGACATCTAAGTGGTCAGAGTGTAAGTTCTTGACTTTTCCCAGTAATTTTTGTAATATTCCTGTAGGATTTGCTGAACTGTAACCACACCTAGAAAAGCTCCATTTTAACAACTGGACTTTACCACTGATCTATGATGGTGAAGATCTCCATGAACACTGACTGACTAATAGTGCTAACACACCTGTGAGGCAGGAAAGCATTATTAGATTTATTTAATGGAGAGATAATCTGTTGTACCAAAAAGTCTTGTATCAGTTCAGTATTTGAACCAGAATTGAGTCCTGACTTGCTGAAATTGGAGTCAATAGATTTCAGTCAAGGAACCAGGGTTGAATCTTATCTCTTTAGACAGCCTCTCCTCCACCATTTCCTCAGAATTAAGACATCAGCACTTGGCAAATTCTTGTGTCTTTCCCAGCTTTTTCCCAAGTACAGTGTTCTGCAACAGACTAGCAGCTTCCAGTCCTTCTCTAACTACCCATGGATGGGAGAATTTTTCCCTGGAAGGAATTTGCTAGGTTGGAGGAAAAATTAAGGAATCTGTATCCCCTTTTCCTTTAGGATCTCACAGCAAATGGCAATTTTCAGGTTGGGGGATGGAGGACAGTCCGTGTAGCTGCAAAGTCCTCTCAGGCACATGACTTCCAATCCTGCTCCCTGTGGTGTTGCTGATTTATTTCTATTTTCAAAGCTGGTTAGAGCAGAGCACTCCTGCTGTTCCTCTCTCTGCTGGGCTTTGCTTAGGATACCAGCCCTAAGGTAGGGCTCCATGCTGGAGAAACATGCCTCCTGGCTCTTGTGAGTTTTAACTAGCTATAAGCCCTGGACAACTAGATGTATTTTCCCATGTGGTGCTAATGTGAACTGTGCCAGTTCACAAATGTAGGTTCACTTTTGTAGGTGCTTCCTATGAATTTTTACCTGTTTTTCCAAGAGGATAATTGGCCTGATTTTATTTCCCTATGCAAAATGAGTCCTTCTATTTTAGACTTAGAGATGATTGTATTGAAGCAACTAAGGAGGAGCTTGGCAGTGAAAGACTATCCCAAATATGCCAAATAAAACTGGCCTTTGTTTTGTGCCATTTCCGGACTCTGCAATATTATAATAACAAATCCTGAAACCATATGACAGTAATGCAGAGCATCTTTTTATGATAAACATAAGTAATGATCCTTGTCAAAGAGACATGGGAATGAGTAATACATAGCAAACTCCATTCAAAGGAAAAGAAAGCACAACTGTTGGGAAAAAAAAGTGACATTTTGCTAAATCTCTGTATATCAGTAGCCATAAAGCAATAAAATTCCAGGACACTGTGAGCTTAGGCACACAGAGAAGTAAATGGGAAAAAATGTTTGGGAAGACAATGTAACATTGTCTCATAATTTACAAACCCCTAATGATTTCCAAAGCTGGTATGTGAGATTTACCCTCCTTTTTTGGCATTCAAATTGACGCAGGGGCTTTTTCTTGCCAGCTGGAACATTCTTTAGGTGTTTTTTTTCTTCACATGAAGTTCGTTGTGATCCCATGCTTGCTATTATTCATAAATTAATTTCTGGCATTGCAATAAATTCTAGGAAAACCAATAAACCACAAACGTACAGCTAATTCTTTGTCATTTTTCTTTCTTTAATTTTTTTTTTTTAAAGAAACATTCTGTGGGAAAGGAAAAAAAAAAAGAAGCAGTAAATGTTTGCCAAGGTGCTGGGTCCACAGCATGAATTTATGTTTCCAATTGTTCTTCCTAACTTGTCAAAGAAGTTTTATTACAGTCGACAATCTTTACTGGGTCTATTGGGCAGGGCCAGCTTTGGAACGTATCATAGGCTGTGCCTGTGTAATACATGGAAACTCATTTCTAATGGCTGAGGCAGATCCCAAATCTCTGCCTCAAGTTTCTGCTTGGTCCTTACCATGAGATCAACAGGTTTTCTGTGTGAAAAAAACTCACCTCTGAGGAAGTCACAGGTTTTATCAGTATTGCATGATGTAAAGGTTCATGCCTGCGTTCAATTGAGATTTCAGCCCACCAGACATTTTCATTTCAGAATTGGTTGGTCACTGAGGTATGAGTTTGTGGGTACAGACTGCACACTGCATACACCAGCTTGTGCACAAACTGCTTTAGGGGATAAAGTGGTACTTCTTTACAGCAACTGCACCTAGCAGTCTACGGTGGGCCAGACAATAGAGGAAAGCATCATTAACAACCAGGGGAGAGCCTGTCACTTACAGCTCATTCCCCAAGACAAAGGAAAATGTGTATCTAGTCCATTAGGCAACTGAGATGTGAAAATAACTCCATTTTTCTTGGTGTGATAATACAGATTTAGAGCCTCATTTCCATTAAAATTACTGAGTTGAAATGTCCACACCAAATCCTTATTATGATTAATCTATATACAGGCAGGTATGTACACAGAGTAGCTCTGGCTCATCTGTCTGTCTCTTTTGGCAGAGCTTGGTTCAGATTCAAATTTGCTTCGGAAAACAACATGCAGGAATTGTAAAGTCTTTCTTCACTTGGAGATTTTGCTCCAGAACTCAACAGTATTTAGGCACCAAATGCCCACTGAAATATTAGACCCAGAGTAGCTAAGTGACCCAAGGAATCAGATATTTCCCCTGTGGTTCCAATGAACCTGCGAGTAGTTTAAAGAGTGCTACTTGACTAGAGATCACAGGAGCTTTCCTGACCATCTGGAAGTTGAACTTACTCTCCTGTAAGTTTTATTCTTTGAGGCATTCATGCTCCAGCTTGGGAAAGCTTGCATGAATTGCCATGTCCTGCCTTTGAAAACATGGAGGCTCCTTTAGGCTTAATGGGCATGGCTGGCAGAAAGAACAGATTTACTGACAGAAGGGTTGAATGAACTTTCAGTATCTTTCTTAATGAGGAATAGCCCTGCCTGAAGTTTTCTTACATTTGATGATTAGTTTCAGTTCAAGCATTACAGCAATTAGGAAAATCCTGCTTTCTGCCAAAAGGGAAGGATTAATAGAAAGGAAGTTTGTTTCTGGGGGTTTTGGTTTTGTTTTTCTTTTTTTAAAAATTTTATTTTCTTTGCATAGAAGTTCTTTTTGAGTGAGTCCTGTCAAGACTCAACCATGCCTGCAGCAGCACTTGGAATCACCAGCATGCCAGGTGGTAACAGTAATCCAGAGGTAAAAATCCTGCAAAGTGTTTTTCTTGGAATTCCTCACCTTGCCCTTAAGAGTCAAGTGTGCACAGACTTAGTGGATTGTTAGTGGGCAGAATATTTGCCCAAGTCTGTGGATTCCATTCATCTGATGACAAGAATAGTAAATAATATCTACAATATATCATCCACAGTACTCTGGGGTAAAATAGGGAAGGGTACTGCTGGGGGGAACTGCGACACAGAGAAGAAGCTATATTTTTTTTTCAGCCTTTTAGTCCTGGTGGGCATGCTTGGGCTTTGCTCTGATCTAATTAGCTTTGTGATAGCTACTGCCTTCACTCACAGAATCTCTGGATTCAGTGATGTGCTGGAGTTACAGTGACTTAACAAGGTATAAGCCATCAGCTGAGCTCTGGTAACATCCACACATACACTTCAAGCACGCTCCAGCCACAAAGTAGCGCAGTTTAGTGTCAGTACTTTTCCCTGAGGTCAAGTGGGATCAAATTATGTCACAGATGATGCTGGCTGTGAACTTGTGTGAGCTGAGGTTGTAGTTCAGCAGAACACAGTAATTTGTGGCATGAATGTGTGTCTGAGCATCTTACATGTCTTGTTTTTTGGGGGATAACTGTGAAAGCTTTCAGGAGACTTCATCTGCAAATGGATCTTCCATCTGGAAGAAATGGATATGAATGCGATACCAGGAAGGACACAGAAAAAAACATACAGTTGTGGATGGTGAAGAGTGTGCAGCAATTGACCTCATTAGCAGGATGACACAGATAGAAGCATAGAATGGTTTGGGTTGGAAGGGACCTTAAAGATCATCTAGTTCCACCCCCCCTGCCATAGGCAGGGACACCTCCCATTAGACCAGGCTGCTCAATGCCTCATCCAGCATGGCCTTAAATACCTCCAGGGAGAGGGCATCCACAGCCTCTCTGGGAAAATAATAAGCAGATATCTGGGCAGTTAATAAGCTCCTTACTCTGGAAAAGACTCCTTTCTTTCCCCTCCTTCCTCCAGACCATTTCTTGTACCCCTCAGTCTAAACAGAACAAAACATGATGGTATCCAGTTCACTACAGGACAGTCAGGTGTGGGTTAGCAAGAAATTATTAATTTTTCCAGAACACTGCACTGCTCTTTTATAAAACATATTAGTGTTGTTATAAATCAATGAACATGGTTTATAATAGCAATGATGCCCTTGAAATCTGTTAATATTGTAGTCAGTGGTGGTTTGCCAGAGCATTTAGTGCCCTTGGTTTCACCTTGGGCTATTAACTAACAAATCGGTTATTAGCCAGTGGTAATGACCAATTTTCTAGGGATGATTGCTTAAATATTGCCCACCTTGAAGAGAGAATTATTGCTCAACTGAAAACTGAACCCTTATTTTCAACTCGACAGAGCTAATGATCTTATCTGATTTCTTTATCTTCCCCCATGTACTCAAAGGTAGTCCAAGATCTTATTACTGGAGAACGGCTTCGCCTTCTGCCTTCTGTGACTTGAATCCAGGAAAAGTACCATATTTAATATTTATTCCCTAAGCATCGGTGGATGAAGACAGATGGTAATGAAACCAGCGTTGCTGAAAGTGACCACAATGATAATAGATTCTTTATGATGTCCAGGAATTCTGGACTCACAGTCTCGGCTTAAATGTAGCATGGCGCCAAGCCCGTCACCTTAAGCTTAGTATTCCTGTCATCTCCCTGACCTGTCTTTAGACCTGATGAGTGCAAGCTGCACTAAAGGCATCAATCTGTCTTTCCCCCTCTGTAAATGTTTTAAACACCCAAAGCTGGTCACAAATGACACAAGCTGCAAGAAAACCTTTGTTGGGTGGGGGCTGGGAGGCAAAGTACCTACTCTGGAGCTCATTGGATCTATAACCTGTTAACATATTACATGTTGGAGGTGTATATGCTTGTGCTTTCTGCTTCATACTGTCTTCATCCAAAGGCAGCAAATTGTAGATGTTTTTGGGACCATCAGCCTCACAGTTTTTTCAGAAGTGCAAACAACTACTTTTTTAATTCAGTATAGGGACAGTGGAATTTTAGTTTTTAAATTTTGAGGATCCCTTAAGACTCAACCAGGTCTGAGTGAATCCACAGGGTAGGTGAAGGGGTTGTGACTAGAAGCTGATTTCCCCTATCTTTTCAAGCTATCCCTGCTGCTAAATAAAAACTTGGTATTTTGGAAATGAACAAAACTAAGTGTGGTTGTAACTAGCAGTAGTTTGAACCTTGTATGGATGGGGTGAGATTGGCACAAGAAGTCAGACAAAGAATTTGGGCAGCACATTTGGATTGTTGAGCTCCTGTGGCCAGAGTGCTCTCTTGCAACTCTGTCTTGCAAGGTACAGTTTCTCCACTGTGGCTATACATATTTATATATGCCCATATATAAAAAATACTATATATGTAGCCCTATGTGTGTGTGTATATATAATACATATATAAATAAAAAACATATATAGACAGATACATACATAACTTTATGGAGTATGGCTTTCTACAACTATATATACTATAACAGCATTTAAATCACTATGAAAAGACTGCAACTTGGGTGTGAGAACTTATACCTTACAGGACAGCAAGGGAAAATCAGACCCACTGAGCAGGGAATAAATCATCCAAGAAGCTGCTGGATAAATAAATAAATAGATTTCCTTTTTTCTTGCTTTCCAAACAAAGCAACATGCAGTGCTCTTCATCTGTCTGAGACAGCAGGCACAGTCTGCTGGGGACATTGGGGAGCATCTTTCTTGCCTCGACTCTCTATGCTGCCAGTGTCAGGTCACTGGTGCTGGGTCTTGCTGAGATTCCCAGTCCAACAGGAGTAAATAATGGATGTCACACCAGCTGGCTGCTTGGCCTGTAAAATTCTGATTCTAAACAGAGGATAAAAGGACAGAAAAAACCCAGATGCTCTCCTGCCCTATTCCTAATACATTTTCACTCTAAACCATGTAATGTAACTTTAACTAAAACTTTTTAAAGAGACATTCCCAGTGCATTAAGTCAAAGCACAGTCATTGTATATGGTAAAGTCATGCAGTGAGCTACTTTCTGTAATTAAATTAGATATGCTGCTGTGTTATGCAAGCTTGTAGCCTTGTAACTATTGGGGGTGCTCTAAAAATGCAGTATCAACAAACCAGAAGGCATTGTAAGACTGGGTGCTGCCAGAATAGGAAGGGGAAAGGGATTGTACAATTGTATTACTATATACTTCATCCCAAGAATTAATGTATATGTTCAGTGCATGGACTTTTCAAAACCAAACTGTCTTTGATCTGCCCTCACCAAAAGCTGAGAACAATCCTTGCAGAGCATGGCTTTGTACCAATACCAAGTGACTTGTAATCACTCCTTCTTGAACAGAGGACAGATACTTACAAAGAGACATCCAAAGTGACTTCCTTGTCCACCTGGAAACACTCGAGAAATGCCTGCATTTCAAAAAGTGGATGCTGAACTCTCTCTGAAAACTCACTAAATACTCAGAGCCCTCAGAACAAAATTCCTCAAAATAACTAGGCATTTTGGAAAGCCTGCTGATTATTACCCTGTCAAACTTTTGAGTAACTATGTGAAGCAGGTGAAGTTCAGCAGTAATTAGGTCCTTCCTCTCAAGGCAGAACATGAAGTCTCAGGAGAGGTACTAAAACTTGGCATGACTTAGTGCAAAACAAATGAAATCATGGTCATGCAGTTGAAGTTTCCTCCTTTCAGTAATCCACAGCACACAGAAATGCACCCTAAATTACAGAATTTATTGCCACCAGCAGCATAGCTTCAAGAAACAGTGATTTTCTTTCTGCTTTCAGCTGACTTCTTGCAAATCTTTATATGTGCCCTAAACCAAAAAGAATAAATTAGCCTAATAGGTTGGTGGAGAAAGGGTTAACACTTTACCTTTAGGTGGACAATGTGCTCACAGCTGATGGGGCAGCTGTAGGTCGTTATCTGCCCAGTTCATATGAGCTCTTTTGTGAGAGACACACCTTAAAAAAAACAGAAGGAAAGAAGTCAGGGATTTTGTCTAAACAATTTTTCCACGGTAAGAGTTTTCTTTTCCTTTCTGCTTTTACTTTCCTCAAGGTGTCTCTAAGATGCTTTTAACAGCTTGAATAATTTCCTTTTAGAAGCATTAGAGGCTGTGATTAGGATACTTTTGCTGTTCCCCTTTGTTCTGCCAGGGGTCCTCTGTAAAGTGAAGAAAGCAAATTTATCCTAATTCTTTTTGATCTGAGGGTTGGCTGCACTTACTGAAGTTTTCTATGTAGGCAGGAGCTCTTGTTCAAAGGCAAGCTGACCTCTTAAGAGTTACAGGCTTCTGTAGCTCCTACATGGCAGCAACAGGCTTGGAGCTTCTGGAATGTTTCTGACTTGCTGCATGGAATGTAAACAGCATGCATCCAGGAAGATTGTCCAAGAAATCCTGGATACATGGTATTCTGGTGGTATGAAGGTGTTACAGGGAACTTTTCTGCTGTAATTGGATGAGTTCCATAAAGTAGTTGGATTCAATTGCAGTTATTAGTCTTGGTGTGGAATTTAGGTTGGAGAAGCCTTATGGCCTGTGTTGTGCAGGGATAGTAGCACCCCTTGGCATGAAGTCACAGCTTCCTGCATCTAAAGCTCATCTGATTAAAAGCTGGTTCTGGGTTTTACAATGGCCAGGTTGTCCCCCATAGTGTGATTTTTCTGAAATTCAGCCTAGAAGAGACTGCCAAAAATTTCTGCTACATGGAGCACAGGGAAATATATGGCATGCTATAAGTCTGCTCTGTATATTTGTGGTGAACAAAATATAAATCTTTCCAGAAAAAGAACTCAGAAGTCTGTTTGCCAAGTTACTTTCCTCCTTGGCTGGGAGTTTAAGAGTAATTTTTTATCATTTCAGTGAGAAAATAATTTAATTGATTCTCTAATTCTGGCCCCTGCTCTCCAAGGCACATGCTCCCACCATCCTGGGTTTTACACAGTTTCACAGGAAGAATCAGGAGAGGGGAAAAAAAAAAATTCAACTTTTGGTGCTTATCTGAGCAGGAAGTTAGTACAGAATAAGTTTTGGGGTATGTTTTAGGCACTGTAATTGCTCATTATTAACTCCAAGAGCAAATATTCTTCTGATCTAAACCAACTTTGTGCAAGAAGGGTTGATCCGCTTTACAAGGAGTTTAATTTAAACTACAGGAAAGACACTTGTGGTCCATGACTCTGTGAAATGGCTACTGTGTCTTGATGCTTTTGCTTAGAGAAGGTGCACAGAGCCATATTGTATTTTTATTTTTTTAAAAGGCCAGAATAAAGGAAATGTATTATTATTTTTTAGTGAAACAGATAGTGATACATTTGGGTGTTCTAGGGGAGTCTCTTGTGGTTCAAAAAAATCCTACCTCATAGGCAGTATCTGCTGCAAATCTGTTGCCAAAGTATTTTGTCATTGCCTTGAAAATGAGAAGGATGGAGGCAGCAAATGGCTGCTGAGCACAGAGAGTCTGTTATGGTGATGGGAATAAGCACCTTAATGACACTTGAAGAAAACTTTCAGTCTGAGGAGGTAAATTTGTAATAATTTTATTTTTGAACTCAGCGAGTTTTGATCCTAGTCAGGGACATGGTGTGTCTTGGACAAGTTCTGACTTCATCAGTGCAAGTGTGAACTTGGGGAGGATCCCTCCATTCCCGTTATGCGGAATAACTTTGCTGCTACAGCATGGCACCTGTAGGTGAAAGTGACCACTTTGACAAAAATTTCCCCATATAGTTGATAATGTTCCTTCTGGTATCTCATATAAGGATTGATCTCCATTTACTAGAAAACTGTTTCAAGCCATGTCCATCCCAGTAGGGATAATGGAATTGTGCATTATAAGTTGACCAGTGTTCAAGGCTGTTGGGAAAATGGGGGGATAAACCCCATAGGGAGTTTAGCACATCTGTAGCTACATGTGAGATAGTTCCACTTGTGTGAGCACCAGTAATGGAGGCTCAGTCATCCCTACCTGCAGCGTGATTTTATCTAGATAATATTCATGTGCTTTCTGCTGTGCAGTGTGAAATTGTGATGCACATGCAATGCCATGGCAGAGACACAGAAATCAGAGCTGAAAGAACAGATCCAGAGTGACACAAACCCCAGAATGATACAAACATCTGGAAATGCCATTAGGAGTCTGGATTCCCAGATGGTGTTGGGGGGGGTGAAATTGGGCTGCCGACACCAGACGGTCTCACCTTGCCTTGGCAGCTTGGAGAGGGAGGTGTGGGGGTCAGTAGCAACAAAAAAGCAATGAGGAAAGGGAGATCTACTGAAGCTTGTCTCTGTTCGCTCATCACTTTCCACTACCTTGGCCAAGTTACCTGATGAATTTTCCTACTCTCAGCTTTGGTAATTTTTTCTTTGAAGTTGTGCTGTGCTCTGCTCCCAGATGTCTTCTCCTATGTCCCTGTACTTCCCCTTTGTCAAGCACATCATTAAAACTTACTCCTTCCAAAAGGTAATTTATGTGCTAGTAACACTCCACATAAAATATCTGGGGATTTTCAAAGGGAAACAGTAGAAATTATTTCCAAACATGCTAACTTTGCTCTAATTTCTTCTTCTACCAGTATCCTTCTCCCCTGTTTCTGTTGGCTTTACTCCAGTTTAAGGATACTAGCCCCAAGGTGACACTTCAGCCTGAGAGACTGAGAAAGATTTTCTTCAAGTAAGGATGATACACTGCACATTTACAACAGCTAATGAACAGGTGAATCTGCTAGGTAGAGTTTTGTCTTAACACTCTGACTTGAGAGAAGATTTTGATCTACTTCAGTGCTGAAGGCTATTTTTTTTTTCTCTTGGTAGCCACGCTGGTGCATTCTGCAAAAGGTGGCACATCCCAACCTTTGTGTTAATGGGGAACCTGCTGTTTTTTAAAGAATTTCCTAAAAAGCCAGGAAGAGGTAAACAGTGAACATGTCTTCTTCTGGTATTGCTCTCTTCCCCACCTGTCTATATAAAATCTAACGTAACATTTGCATTATGTAGGTCATGAATAATAAAGTATTTTCTTTGGAACTAAACAAAGGCAACAGGTAGGAGGGTTATGTTTGCTATTTCCTTTGCAAGCTGGGAACTTGCATTTTTTTTCACAGAGCAGATGACCAACAAGCACCAAGACTCTGGTATGGCTTGTGTTGTGCCAAGGATCTTGCAACCTGTTTGCTGTGTGGCTGTGCTGTTTGGATGAAACACTATTGCATGCTGATGCACAATGGTGGTGCTTCTTACCTTTTATCATCTTGGTGATGATCTGCAACTTTACCCAGTATTTGAACCGACCTTCTCCTTTACACAGCTTAGGAAATCTCTGCTAGTTTACTTAATATTTTTCCCTCTAAAAGAATGATGCGGTGGTCTCTGCAAAACCTTGAAGGTGAAGGTGAAACACATCAAATAAAATACTCTAGGAGCAGTGCTGGGTCAGCCAGGGAGAGAGCAGTAAAGAAAATAGCATGAAAACACCTGATTGTGTTTCAAGTTCTGTTTGACAGGCCAACAGACTTGAGAGAAAATGGAGAGAGATGCCAAACACTAGAGAAGTTCAAGATCAAAAATAATAGAATATTCTTCAGTTGTTAAAAGTAATTAATATTTTCAAAGATAGCATGAAATGGCAAATTGTTCGAAATTGAGCAAACTTGGAGCAGCCACTTCTTTTAAAAACAGAAGACAAAATAACAAATGCAATGTGTAACCAAGCAATAATATTGTGTTTTATAGTCTTTGGCAATGATAATAATGGCTCTGTGGTGTTAAGGGCTCAGGACAATTTTAAAGGATTTTTATATTTTCAGCATCCAGGGAACTGTTTATAAAGCAAGGAGAGTCTTATTCACATGATGGAGCTCTGGAATCATAGAAGTTGATCTGCAACAAAAGCAAACAAAAAGAAGGCTTTTTGATTCTATCATAAATATTTGTCTGTAAATCACCACCAGCCCCATAACCCACTTAAAAAAATATGATGTTATTTGACATTTTTGTAGCAATCAACTAGAAAGCTCCAGCTTCCAGATCTTACCAGTTTGGTTTAATATAGAAGTACAGTAAGTTACCCAGTGCTTTTCATGATTATATCAACAGCACTTTCTGTTGGCTGACACTTGAGGCTTGTTTAAAATCACTAGACCAAAGCAGACATGCTTTCCTCTGCTTTTTTTTAAACTTTTCTCATAAATTTAGAATTGATCAACTATAGGAGTTTTAAAGAAAGTAGTACTAGAAAAAAAACCCCAACCAAACAAAAAGAAGATGGACAGTTTTTGTGTAAACTGTTAAATCATCATTATTAGAAACTATAAGGTGTTTTATGACTTTGGAAGTAAACAGATTTACTAATCTGAAAACTGTCTCTCTTGCCCCTTGCTGTTCTCTTCTCAACTGTCCTGCTGCATTTCAGGATACAAAAGAAAGCAGCTTCTGTGTGTAAATTAGAACTATATTTCAATTTTCTTGCTGTTGTTGTAACTGAACAGCCTGTTAACCTGTTCAAACAGGAGAACTCTCCGTGTACTCCTGCTCTCAAATACATCAAAAGTAATGTGATGATATCTGTTTTGATGCAGCCCTATCTCACTGCTACCTAGATGCTCTGATATGAATGATAAATGGCATTAGCTCCGCAAATGCTCTCTTACAATTAGCATATTAATGTATCAGACAGATAATGCTAAAAGCCTGATGCTTGAGCACACACAGTGCCTTCTTCATTGAGTTCCAACACTCGGCCCCTCTGAGTCCTCAGGAATGTATCTGTGCAGGCTTTCTGCCTCCTGCCTGTCCTGAGAGCAGCCCTGACCGATGGACCACAGCTGCGATACTTTAGGCACTTATTTACTTTGTTGGCCTCAGAAATTCCACCAAAAAAAAAAAAAAGGCTCAGTGTCAGGCTGCCCACAATGAGCCCTTTGCTTTTCCTATGTGTATGTGTTGATGTGTGTATGTGGGCAAGTCACAGCTACATGCATTCCTCTATAGATGCAGAGAGAGTCTAAGGCACTTTTAAATACCCATCTTTCACATACACATTTTTGCTGTATGCTTCTATGTATGTTTAGACTTGTATATATATACATTATGCACATACATGCATTCAGACCATGTATTTATGTTTGTATATGTAATGTGGAGGTTTAGACTGTCTCCCATGACTTTAGATGTCAGGGATCCAGCATGGCTGGTGAAAGTTTCTAATCTTCAGTCTATCTTAGTGAAACACTAATGAACTTGTAAAAACAGGAAGCAGTGGAAAACAAATGGATTTCAGCTGGTGTTTGAAGAGCTGTCAGATCCCCTGGCTGAAATGTTTCAGAGGAACATCTTTCTGATAAAACCTCTGAGAAAAGTGGAGGAGTTTCAGAAGAGTGATTGGAAAAACAGGATGCTGACTGGCAGGCTTTGCTAATGCATTGCATCTGTAAAGACTCCAGCAACCAAACACAGCATTAGCTATGTGAGAGCCGCAGAACTAGGGAAAGTTATTACATCTGAGCGTGATGGGAAGAAGGGGGAAGGGGAAAAGCAGGCTGTTCCCTTTCTGCATCTTGAAGTCTGCAGTTTTTTTGAGCCTTTGACATTTTTCATTCCATCTACTTTGCTGTCAGCACGCAGACTTAATTCTAGCACTAATGAACAATGCTACTTTGCTGTCCAATATCATCTTTCAACTGAGGCTCTCCAAACATTTCACAAATGGTAAGGGAAATTTGCAATACCAGCGTGAGACCAAGCAAGGATTTACTGGCTTCACACAGGATGCTGTAGTGTCTGCACCTCATTGGCAGATGTTATCCTTGTTTTACAGTGGTTTAAATCATTGAATTGGAGGATCTTTGAGTTTCTACTAATTTCCCCTTTTGTCCATTAGAGAATTTCTATAGTTGTTAAACTGACCTCATGATGTTGGCTGCTGCTTCTGGAGGGTTGCTTCTTCCACTGTCTAGGTCAGGAGTCTGTTGTTTTGTCATAACTGCTTGCTTGTGTGCTTGCCCCACACTCAAAAACTGGGGCATGGGAGTGTGATTGGAGCAGAGCCCCCACAGATAAAGGAGCTCAGGGAAATTCTTGGTTCCTCTGGTCTAGACATCCTTCAGAAAGCTAGGAATCAGGCCCTTAAAAACAGAGGGGTGTTAAAAACATGAAGTTACTTTTCAACAAGTCTGAAGAAAATTGTAGAACTATTGATTACACAGAACTAGTGCTGATTCTGTGGCTTTTGGTTCTGCCTTTGCTGGAGTTGATCTCCTGAGCTGAACTACCATCTGAGGGACTTGTGTGAGAGCAGGAGCCTGTCTGTAGGGTCTCAGTCACGTGAGACTCTAATACAACGCATAACGTTTTGCATTTTCCCTCATGAGGTCAGTTTCTTCTTGTTTCTTTGCATTGGGCCGATCTGCAGTTCAGTAAAATGCTTGTGTGAGCTTTCCTTACTCAGCACAGCACTGAAATTTCTGTCTTCAAAAAACCTTGCATTCATTCAGAGAATAACTCCGGGGATACACACATGCCCTGTTTGAAGTCTGAGCACCCAACACATTGTGGTGGAGCTGAGAACTGCCTTTGGAAGTCTTTCTCGTGCTGTCACAGCCCTCTGTGACAACCCAAAGGTTGTAGGCTTGTGTTTATGCTTAAGTGGTTTCTAACATCCGAGTCACAGCAGCAGAGCTGCAATTCCAAACATCCTGATTTCCGCAAGAGGATCTAATAGTGGGCACAGGAAAGCCAAGGACGAAGCAGCGACTGAAATAATGTAAACAGGAATACATCTTTAAAATAACAAGATGCAGAAAAATATCCAACAAAGCTGGTCTTCATTAAACCATTTCTCAGCTGTCTCTTTCAGCCGTTCCCACTGCTACTTCAGTGCATCCCAGTTCCTTCTGCTCCAGCAGCCCTTCCCAGAAAAAAAAAAAAGCAAATGCTTTTGTGGATGATGCACCAGATTGGGAGTTAGGAGACTAGTTTTGCTACAAAACTGGGCAAAAGTGGTATTGTATTTTCCTTTTTGGTGCCTGTCTTATGATTCTTACCACCACTGACTCCCAAAGGCCTGTGCTTATGCTCAGTTTTACAAACATGAGTCACAGCAGCTGGAGTTGGTGGGTTTATGTGTGTGTGGAAGATGTTGGGAGGCTGAGAAGCTCTCTTTGAGGATACTATTCAGGTCATAGCTGAAAAAGTCATTACTCTCACTTCTAAATATCAGGCAGCGTTTACCATAGATGTAAAAATAATTTTCAATCCCATAAAAATATCTACTTCTTAATCTCTGCCTGCTGCACTCCACCTGTGACTAATTAATCATCATGATGTCCTGTGAAAAGTGTAATTATCTCAGTTGTCATTGTCCCATTTCACAGGCGAGGAAAACTCTGGGGACACCTTACTGTATTTTGTTGATTGCAGTAAGTCTGTGCACTTCTTGAGCACAGGACAGGATTTACCATGTTTCTGGAAGGAACACATGATGTGCATTTGCTCACAGAGAAAAAACCAACTATTTACTTATTTCTAACCTCACGTTTACTTGTCTGTCTTTTGCTTTGATTGGCATCACCTTTTCGAGGCAAGGCCTGCCTTCTGTGAGCAGATTATATATCATTTTAACACCCACTCTGAGCCTGGCAGGCCCCTCACGTTATTGAGTCATTATCTGTTATTTTTGACTGAGTAGATGATTTTGTGTCATTTTTTGTTGTATTTGTATGATCACCAGGGCTGTTTGAAAGAGTTATAATATATATTTTTTTTAATTAAGACTGCTGATATCTTGGTAGAGCCTAGTGCATTTATTTCTCCCCCAACCATGGTACATGTACAGTACATGGAAAGGTACAGGATGGCAGGACTAGGAGTGATGGATACAAATTGGAAGAAGGGAGGTTTAGGCTGGAGAGAAGAAAGAAAGAAGTTCTTTACTATGAATTCTTTACAGTGAGGGTGGTGAAATACTGGAACAGGTTGCCCAGGGAGGGTGTGGATGCCCCCTCTCTGGAGGTGTTCAAGACTAGGCTGGACAAGGCACTGGGCAGCCTGGTCTAGTGGGAGGTGTCCCTGCCTATGGCAGGGGGGTTGGAACCAGATGATCTTTATGGTCCTTTCCAACCCAAACCATTCTATGATGATTCTATGATTCTGTGTTTTGTTAATCTGACAAAAATGAAGTAGAGCACTAGGACATGTTGTAGAAGTGTGATAGCATGTCCATTCAGAGCTCTAGATAAAATGTACTTCTGTCAGTAGTCAATGCAAAAATGGAAATTAGGTACAATGGAAATTCGATATAGGCTTCATTTAATGTTTCTTAGTCTAAGATTCTGGACATTGGAGTTCAGAAAGAATTTTGAAACCCACTAATTCAGTATCTATCACAAACATCTGGTTTCACACTATCGTATTCCTTACTGCTGTCTAATGCTGGCTTTGACTGCAGATCAGACATTGGATGAGAAAGACTTTGTTCTTGAGTGGTTGTGGAGTAGTGTCCCTCGATATAGGCTTCAACCTCATGTTTACTGCTGGACCCAGTGAACTCAGGCTCTCATAAGTGCCATGGGATGTGTGATGTTAAAGCTGCAAATCTGTTTTGCTGTGAAATCCTCTGTTGTTCTAGGTTTGAGGCCTTGAGAATTCTCTCCATCAGAAAAAATGATTTGCCAGATGTCTTACCAAACCCTGTGCATTGGCAGTTCTGTATAAGGAAAATGTTTTAAAGCAGGGGATGTTTATTTTTGTCAGCTTCTGTCATTTAACAATTTTTTCTGCTCCAGCTACCCTCCAGAAAACTGATAAGTGTATCCTCTTCCCATCTTTTAAATTCGAGATGAGCCTCAGTGCTGGGTCCAGTTTATATATTTGGCCCAAGTCCAAGCACTCTTTGAACATGGCAGATCTGGGGAAAGTTCCACTCCACATGTAAAACCATGCAGGTTTCACAATCTTTGTGTCTGTTATTTTGCTTTTGCTTGTAATGAATTTAAAGGTCTCATCCATATTTCTATTATTTTAAAAAGCATGTAAGTGTGTACATAACAGGAAAGAGAAATAGAACATTGACTTGACAGTCCTCCAGTTCTAATAAGGGAAACAGCTTTCTCATAGGTTCCCACATCATCAGTCAGCTCATCACATGCAGGCTGCTGCAAGACATTTTTCTTGTAATGAATTGAATAATCACATCTGTTTCTCAAGCTTGAGAAAAGTTTAAAAAGTCATTAACATTCTCCCCATTCTCATGTTTCTATCATTGGTAACATCTTAGTGTTTTACTTTTTTTTTTTTTTTTTAAATCAACATCTTGGCTGCATAGACATGTGTGCATGTGAAAAAATATCTCAGTGCGTGTGTTCCACGTAAACGAGTGGTATCATTTTCTGTGCATGGTCACTGCTTGCAAGCACAGATGCAGCGATGGGCTATGGGTACAGTAGTGCTTACACTCTTCTCTCCGAATTCTGACTCCAGAGCACCAAAATCACCAAGCTTTGGCTGTAAAGCACGTGCAGGCAGAAGACACGAGAGGGCAGGCTTTGCCTCTCCTGTTTCCCTCTTCCTGGGATCTCTGCTATTGTTATGTTTATGCAAACAGCCTTTGACATAATAGCTTTGAAACAGTTGAAAATTGGATTGTGCCTTTAGGCCAAACATTTAGACCACCACCTTGGCTATATTCATCTGCCACAGTAAATTGGGTTCAGCGTTGGCTCCACACAGTGCATTTCAGGGAAAGATTACAGCTTGGCAATAACTTTTGTACAGGAAAGACAAATGCAAACTCCTGGCAGAAACATTGGAGCTCTTTAGTTGTGCAACCCCCTATCTGGAGGAATACAGATTGTGCTGAGAATTTCTTTGGACATCCAAGGAGCAAATAAAACAAATTCCCAGGCTGGAATCTCCATTCCTTCCTTTTTTTTTGTCTTCTATAATGCAATCTAATTATGGTTTAATCTCCTGAAATAAATACCTAATAAAGGATAAACCTATTAGAAGAGTAAATTTACTGCCCACTAGTTAGTAGAAATTCTTGCCGAGCTCCCTTTAAGCAATAATGTTATTGGGATTGAACATTGTTTGACTGGTTAATGGTCCCTCCACTGCAAGAGAGATTTTATGGAAAATAAAAGTCAAAGCAAAACCAGTCACAGTATTAAAGCCCATGGTCAAAACCAGTGTAACATAAAAAGATGTGCTGAAATGAAGTTAGAGGGTAACAGCACCTCCAACAAGGCTTCAGCAAAAACCTTAGCTGTGGGCTGAAATGGAGACAATATTCTGTACTCAGTGTCACAATTAATTTTCTACCAACTGTGTTACAATTTTATTGCACATTTAAGAAAGTGGAGGTTTATTTGGGCCTGATCCCAGAGGCAATGTGCTAGATTTAGCCTTTTTCCAATTCATCATGCAGATGGGACGTGTCCATGGAATTTGGGGCTACGTTCTTTCTTCTGTGTCCAAAAAGGGTGGAGTTCCAGATGGAAAGGGGGAGATGGTGGCTCTGAGGGCTGACAGGAGGGATCTGAAGGTGAGATTAGGGTGGAAGCAAGGTGAAGGCTGGGGAGAGAAGAAAAGTGGCATTTCCTCTGGCAGTCTTCCCTGCTTCATATCTAGTTTCCATCGTGGTGCAGGCCCATCAGCAGATTAATGAGGCCATTGACTTTGCCAGGGGTGGAGAATATAAATAAAAGCAATTTCCTGACCTAGCTCCCACTGAAATCTAATCCAGTGGGAAGAGAAAGGCTCTCATCTTAAGATGAAGGCTTTTTTAGTTCAGGTGGTGGCTACACTGCTGATATCTTCATTATATTTTTTTTTTTTTACAAAATATATATTCTGCTTTCGAATTCAAGCAGGTTTGCACAACTTCTGGTGTGTAAATGAGGTGAAACATGTATTGTTAGTGGGAATGAATAATGACGGGTGCAGGAGAAACACATTTCTTGCATGAGTACCTAAATGTCTCCTGTACTGGAATTTGCCCAGATCTCATTGTGCTGTACCTGGGGACGTCTCCCACTCGGTCTTAACTTTCCTTTATTCATTGCATGTTCCAATATCTCATCCCCTGCTTTTCAGGCTACAGAATGCAACAAAAATTTTACCTGCTTAATACATTGTACATGCTTCTGAATAAAGCAGTCCTTTTATGATAGCATTGGAAACAGAAGTTACACTTAAGAAGTGAAATGAGCATGAAAAGCTAAGCTCTGCCACGTCTCCCATTGACTATGATGCACCAAATTCTGAAGCAGAAAACCCCCATGCTCATGTTTTAAATACAAACTCGGTCCACCTGCCTGTGCTAAGTAGCCTGCAGTACCTTCCATAGTTGAAAGAAAGTTGCTTAGTTGGAGTGGGACAACAAGGACATTACAAGTGCTCTGTTCCAACAAAACAATTCAGAATTAGTCCACTTTTTTTTTTTTTTCATTTTTCTCAAGCACACTTCGCTGTCATAAGCAACTTGGTTTTGCCTGTGGGTAAAATATTTGGTACTGGACTCTGCCAGAAGGCTCAAGTCGCTGGCTGGAAAAGGATAGGAAGTCATACATAATAGGAGAATTTATGTATTTCCATAGTGCTATGAGGAAGTTTTGCTGCTTGAAAAAAGTGGTTGCTTCACAATAAACATTAGATTTTTTTTTTGTGTGTCTCCAGCTGTTTCCTCGAGAAAGAAAAAAATTCTTCCTAGATGTCTTCAGTCTGATCCCCCCCATCTATCAGGCCTCAGACTGAATAGAACAGTATTTTTATGAACAAAACTGAGTGCACTGGCTGAATTTTGCTGTAGCAGACTCTGATGTGGTAAGGCTTTTTGTCATATGTGACAGTCAGAAGTCATTTATTATCCTGCTTTCCTTAGGGAAGAGACTGGGGCAAAAGATCCAAATTCTACCTTTCCTTTTCCTCGAGTGTGTGTTTTATAATCATCACTTATTAGCAGGATTATGGTAGCATCTAGGTAATCTTGCCAGGATCGGGGCATTATTATGATGAACAATGACAGAAGTCTATTCATTAGAATCCAGAGAAATTGTTTTGCTTGGCTGTAAAAGCTCTTGGGCCAAGGAGGTCAGACCGCTTTATTCAAAGTCTTCTGCCCGTGTTACCAACTCTCGTGATGTTATCAAAGTCTCTCGCCATTCTGGGCTTTTCAGTGAGCAGCACCTCCTGCTGTCATGTGAGTCCACAAGAAGCTCAGCCCTCATTAAATGAGAGAGATGATTCAAGCCCTGTTGATTTCAAATGAAAAGTCTGAAAAATATGGGAAGCAGAAGGCAAAGAATTACCCTCTAGAGATATATATATAAAATATATTAATTTCTAAAATTTTTTGAAAGTCAACTTTTTGCTTTCTTGGAGCCTGACTCATTGAAGACTGGACAGAAAGAGACCTTGAAAGTCCTTAGTCCCATATTTCTCAGTCTTCGATTCCATGCTCCCTGGTGTAGGTGCAGAGCAGGAAGGCAGGTGTGAAACACCTCTTTGTGTGACTCGGAGCCCTGCCAAGGCAGGAAGGATTCCTTATCATTTGGATGAGGAAGAAAGTGCTTGGAATCTATGCTTCAGACATACTTACTCCAGAAATTCAGGCTCTATTTTGATCTAGTCTACCCATCCCAAAAGAATGGCTATTCCTTTTTCTTTTGCCTGGTGAAAAGTTGGGAGCCAAGAGTAAGCAGAGGGAGATGGGCTGTGATAGAAACACTTTTCTTTCTCAAGATTGTCCTGACCACAGCTAAACACATGAATGCCACTAACTGTATCTCATTTATCCTTGGTTTCTCCTTTCCTCTGTCTAGCCCCTTTGTCTCCTGTCTCTCTGACTTGTCAGATATATTTACTCTTCCAGGCTCACAGGCTTCTGCCCAACTCTAGCAAGGCTTAAAATGCTGGTTTTCAGGAAAGTGCCACTAACAGCAAACAGGAAAGATCTGAATTAGAAATAACCCAAAGAAAGCAATTCTCTTCACTGCAGGTTTTTTGATAGCCCCAATTTCAGTTTTGTTCCACTTTGAGATGCTCCAAATAGAATCTTGTGATCTCCTAAACAGAGGAAACCCTGAATTCCCTTTTTTTATCTTTGAGCCACAAATACCCAGAGCCTGGAGGCCCTGAGTGATGGGCAGAGCTTGCTGAATCACAGACTGCCCCACTCACAGAAAACCAAAATTATTGGAACAAATGCTGGAACAAAACTCAGGAATGGATTGGAAATGCCAGTTCTCAGTTTGTTTTGTTCTCAGAAGACTTTGAAGCATTTGGGTTGATGTTTTTGGTTTTAGAAACACAACAGCTGCCTGGATGCCTGAGGCTGTGCCAGGAGTCCCCAACTCCCAGGAACCTTTTCGTGCTGTTTCCACATTATTTTCCAGCAGATGAGTATTTCACAGGAGAGTTTCCATACAGTTCCTCTGGGATGGGAACCTCCTCTGGGAACCTCTTCTTAGTTGTAACAAGTCTGGCACTACCGGGGGAATTCTGGATTCCATTTTGAGCTCTGTTTGGTTCTTAGTCCTTCTTGCTTAGACCTTTGCGATGTTATCCCAAACTATATGTGAAGAAGGGCTAAAATGTCTGAGTAAAGGCTTCTAGGTTCAGAGTCTTCCTTCCTATTCTAAGAGCTTATAAAAAGAACCTTCAGTACTGTCCATTCAGACAAAGATTTTTTTTCCTCTTTATTTCCCTTCCCTTTACAATTAATTAGCTAATAATTTTGCTACGGATCCATTCTTCATGAAAAAGCTAAATCCCTTCTGTTAGATCTGGTTGGAACAAAGGTAGGAGAATTTATGTCTTAATTTTAGTTCATTATGGCAGAGAGCATCCCACCCCATCACTCTAACTCTCCCCCTCCCCTTCCAAGCCCTCCCTCTTCCTTTAGAGGATCGGTTATCACTTTGCCCCTAAACTCCTCACACTCTGCAGAGGCATTGGAGGAGCCTTCACTGCCCTTTATCTTCCGCTGCCTCATTAAGAGAAATGAACCTGAGTCTGAGAGAAATGACACAAGGGAAATAAAAATGTAATCCCTTGGTGCCACCTATAATGAATTGTTATGAAAACCATGAAAATATCTGTCTGCAGATATTGTTCTTTGATTTGAAGTCAGTGTTGTAAGCGGTAATTTTTGTCATTAAAGCTGTTAATCTGCACAGCATTCCTCATAAGTTTTTATGAAGAAAAACAGCCCTGCTGCCTACATGCTCATGCAGGGAGCTTCTGAGCAGTGCTACATGAACAGAGTGTCTTTGAATAATTAGCTTTAATTATAGCCAAGGTGGCTGTCTAAAAGAGATGGGACTGTTTCATGGCAGCCTGCTGTCCACCACCACCATGGGACAGAATGAACTGGTTCACCTGAATCTCACTGACACATAATAATGCCCCTTCATGGCTGATGATGGGATGTGGGCATTTCCCTGTGCACTGAGCCTTGTGTGTCTGCAATTAGGCACAGCATTTGTCCCAAGCAAATGCTTTTGCATCTGGATTGGGACTGCAAGGGAACATTGTGTCCTTAGCAAAGGTGAGCTGTGGTAAGCAGAGGATTGCTAGGTGTATTACTCTATTTTGTCCTTCCCCAGCTGGCACAAAGCTGACCTCTTTCCTCCAACTCATATTCACTCATTTCTTGAGTGGAATATCTTCTTTTGCCACTTCTCAGTGCTGTCCTGAGATCCCAGGTAGTTGTTTTTCATGTTGACAGAGCTGAAGCTGGCAGGGAAGATCCTGCATCCCCTTCGTCAATACACTAGGATTATTGTCTGAATTCACAGTGGGAGTTCATCATATGAGTGCACTCCATTAGACCAAAGAATAAGCATTCTGTGAAGAAAACAGTGATTTTGTGGAGGGAAGAGATCATGGGTGTCTTCTGGTGTTTAGATTGCTCTGACTGAAAAGAATCACAGGCATAAATGTTTTTCTGAGTAACTTCCAGCTCTCACAGAGGTTGGATTTTGTGTCTCCAGAGCATTTACCTGCAGCAAACAAAAGTGGAAATGAGTTCAGCAGGGAAAATTGAGAGGGATGAGAAGCTACAAAGTTATGCAAAGCAGGAATCTGTGCTGTTGTTACAGCCTACCACAATTTCTTCTCTGGCCTTCACCAGGAGGGAAATCTTTCCTACATAGCCAAACTTAGAGGTGCTCTTCAGAGAGATAATGAGCTGGAGGAGACAATATAATGCATACTCAGAACCTGAATTAGCTGGAGGGATCATTAAATCTAGGACCGAGGCTGTTCACACTAAATTGTGAGAAAATGGGTTACTCACTGGAAAGAAACCTCTCTGATTGTGGCCTGGCCTCTCTTTGTGGCTAAGTGCAGTACCTACCTGGGCACCACCTTGTCTGCTCTACCAGGAACCCAGTTTTTCCAGAGATCTTGCTCAACAGAGTTAAAGGAAATCCCACTTAGATCATGGAGGTGTTAAACCTCAACCATAGGATTCAAAGGAGTCTCTAAGTATTAAAGATTTCAGAGGAGAACTAGTCTAAGAGGAAAGTCAGCCTTTGGAAGGTTTTATGCACCTCTCTCAAAGAATTAGCTCCCTGCTGAAAATGGGCTGTATGAACCTTCAGTCGGAATTTGTAAGAATTTCCTCATTCCTGTCAGAAATTAGGCAAAATCTGAGTGCAGATTTACACCAGGCAAGAATTTGGCTCAATGGCTTGACTTCCTGAATTGTAGCACAACCACAGACACCACTGTGCTCTGCAAACGTTTAGGTTCCCATGTGCAGAAAAGTTGAAATTTGAGACTGGTCTTCACTGGCTGTGCAGAAAGGCCATTGTGAAGTGCATGAGAATAGAGGCAACATTAAAGACTTAAAAATAGAAATCAAAGACAAATAAAAAGAACAAGTTAATAAATCTTTCAAGACACCAAGTTGGTGGTATAATGAAAGCAACTATCAGGACTAGCCATGGCCCCTGCCCCTTAAAGGAAGCCTCTTCCTCGTTTGGTCTCCACTTTAATAACAGAAGGGATGTAAATAGGTCATGATTCAAGGCATAAGACATTTATTGTCTTTTCTGTTCTCCTGCAAATGTCCACTCTGAACTGCTGGTATTTTACCCTTAAACATCTGGAAATACGTAATACACAGTGTCCTGTGTAAAACAGATAATGCTCATGTTCTCTGTAGAGAAAGTAAATTATGTTTCCACAATTTCTCAAGAGCATCACTAGCACCATCTTTTATATATAGGCAGCTTGCAGCTTTGGATGTTCTCAATAAGCAGCTATTTATCTGCTCTGCTTCAAGGTAGAGAACTCCAAAATTTGGCAAATTACCCTTTATGTTCCAGGCAGAGTAGCAGTACAGGACAGGGTTGCCTTGCTTCTGACATCCTACAGCTCAGCAAATATTTTCTAGCATTTTGGGGGGTGTAAGAACAAGATGATCAGAGAGGAGGGCTCTGCAGACACCATTAACATGGTAGGCTGAATCTGCTGACAGTAAGTCAATGATTCTTTCTGACATGACTTTAAGAGTAGCAGAAGGACATCTGTAGGATGACTCATATTAATGGAAGAATGGTATGTATGACTTGAGATTTAGGACAGATGTCAGGTTCAGAGAAGTGTGGTGTAAGGAAGATCATTTTTATTGGCATAGTAGCAGGAGACAACTTGTCATAGTGATGTTGACTCCTTTTTTTGTATTGTTTTGGAAGGTCCCTTGGGAAGATGGCAAATGGAAATGGCAGAGAGAGACCTGGCAACATTCCCAACCAAATGGAAAAGGTTGCTTTCCTACATTCAAATAGACCATGTGGTGGTTGTGATTCCATTACTTTCAGTTTGCAAAGGAGCACTCTTGGAAGAGTTGGGAAGAGTGTTTCACTTGTCCCCTGTGTAGTCAGGGTAGTTCTTCCCTCTCAGACCTGCCTATATTTTGTTTGCACCAGTTCTTGTGAGTTGACTTAAATGAAGGATGTATTTAAAATATGGCAAACCCCTATGAATACATCCCTTCAAGAATTAAGCAATTCTCTTTCTGCCTTGCACAACCATGTTCACCAAAATAAGTTAAATGTTTGTAAGTCTAGGTTTAAAATACCAGAGAGTGATTCACCAAGTTCCATCAGGCTTCTTATGGTATCAGAAAATACACCTCTTCTACTTGTGGCACTGATTTCAAGCTCCTGGGTTTACTCTTCCTGCTTTTGAAGAAGGCTGCATGTTTCAGTACAGCTTCATGGTCCAAGAGAGGCACAGTGAAGACATTAAGCAAAATCATGATACTTCTTTTTCTTTGTTCAAGAGGTGTATGTGGTTTGCATTCTTCATTCTGGTTACTATAACAATAATGATTGAAAAAACCTTTGAATGGATTCCAGTCTTTGCTCCCACCTCCTGAAAACTGAGGTGAATTCTCCAGCTCTCATTGGGAACAGGAAGCTCAACCAGACACCTTTAGCTGTATTAGCTTTATTTATGTAAACTCTGTTACTTAATATTAATGTACATTCTGTAAGGCAAGTATTAGAGCTGTCTGCTTCAACTTCTGTGTGTAACCTGCACCCTGTCCCAAACCTTTCTGTTCATCAGTTGCCTCTTTGGACACATGACATTTATCTACTGCAATTTCTGCCACATTTTATCCCTTCATTTCACAGAAATTATTGCAGCTGGAATTTGAGTGGAATTTCCTGCTTTCCCTGGCCTCTGTGTTCCCACTTGCCTTTGGGTCAGGACAGGAAGTGGGATTTTGAGGAATATTTTGAATGCAGAGTTGGAGAATGAAGAAAAAAAGTGAGGTTAAAATGGTATCCACTGCTGCATCTGCAGATCTGCCAGGGTTTATTCCATTGTACTGCTGTTTATAGAGTCTTGTACACAATGGGATCCCAATTTACAAGGCCCTCAGACAGTTCTGCCTTACACAGATAACATTAGAATGCCCAGAATGATTTGCAAATTATTAGCTAAGTAATAAATTTCACAAGGTTCTGCTGAATAGGGAGAGTTGTAATTTGCAAGCAGAGAGGCACGAAGACCTTAAACTGAGTATGAGTTCCTGTTTAAGTAAGAGAGGGAGAAACCAGGACAAGGATCACACCCCCTGAACTCTTGACTGGTAGGCACCTCAGCTTTTCTCTGTGCCTGCTGCAAGAGTGCCTGTAAGTGCCCTAAAAGACATGTTTCTTCTATGAGGTAATAACACATTCCAGAACCAGTGTGAGCTGAGTAAACAGATAAGACAGTATATTGTGTATTACCTCTGGTTGCCATAGCAGAAAGACACCTACGGACAATTCCTGCTGAACAGCAGCTTTGGAGTTGCATTGTCTTTTTTTGTGGATGGAGGAGGAGGAGCAAAATAATGTACAAACCAGGGAGCAGGACAGGGTTTGAGACTTGAAAGCTAAAAGGTTATATTCCTTTTCTGTGTCCTCCATTGTGACCTTTTGTTTGTTCCCCATCTGGACAGTGAGGTTTCTCTATTCCTCACACAGGCATTACAGAAATGGATGTGTTACAAGTTGTGAAGTTGCCCAAGTGCCAGGAGATTAGAGAATTTATAGTACCAGCCATTATGGAGGGCTGTCCTGCATCATGTCTCTGTCCTCCAATGTCCAGTGCAGTGCCTGCAGCTCAAACACCCAGGATCTGTTGGCTGTAAAGATGAACCAGCTTCCCGTATTCTCACAGCGAGAGTCAGGCTCTGAGCCATGGCCAGCAGAATCTGGCTGAGAAGCGTGGGAAACTTAACAGTAAGAGAGAAAATCTGCTCTATCAAGGGCTGTTTTCCTGGGGCTGCAATTTCTGATGCATCCAGCACATTTTTTGGGTAATCTGTACTCCTGGAGCAACATTTGAAGGAGTGGAAAGAAAAGTATTTTATCTTCAGAAAAACCAACAAATTGAGAGGGTCTTGTCAGTCACTAACAAAGTAAATGGAGCTCCTCAGGACTCAGGCTGCCACCTTTTGCTGAACCCATTAACTGTTTCCTTAATGGCAGAAGAGTTAAGTGGATTTTCCTCTTCATTACTTTCAGAGTAGGGTATAGGTTTTTAAAGTGGATCCTTCCAGAGGCAAGGAATAAATTAATACTTTGGAGTTTTTATTCCAGGATGATCTTTGTGTCAATGAAGGAGATGCACTTCAGCTTATTTTCTTTTCAACTCTCTATTTAATGTTCAAAGTAGATAGTTTTCCTTCACTATCTCATTTTATTTACCTCCTTTACTAGGACAGCTAAGGTATGTTGACATCATTGTTATAGAACTGCTTTACTCAGATGCTTGTCCACTATGAATTGTTGAATTTTGAAATGCTTTAGACTACAAAATCAGGCAGAACTGGACTTGTGGAAGAAGTATTCATTTAGGATTGGTGCTTGTGCAAGATCTAGAACAGCTCTTAAGGAGCAAATGGCTCTGAGCCAGTGGAAGCACTTGGAACCTGCCTCTTGCAGTCACTTACTCCAGAACTGTGATTGCTTATTTACTCAGTCAACATACCTACAGTCTACATTAATAGTTGGGACCCACTGGAAAATTACCCTAACTACTGGATTCACTCACTGGCTGCTTTTGTCAGGCAGGTTCATGAGAGCTTTGCTGATTTTCTGCCCCTTGCTCCTCCCATTTTATCTCTTGGATTGTGATGTGTCAAAGAATCCCATATAGCCTAGAAGTAGCTCATCAAGGGTGTTGCAAGATGATCTGCCTTTGTAGGCAAGAAGTGAGCTGTGAATGATTTTGGCAAAGGTTGTGAACTGTTCCACAGATAAGGAGTATGATTAAAGTACTTAAAGGGTGTTGCAAGATGATCTGCAAACCTGGATGGCAAGAGAGCAGCACATTTGTCATGAATCATAGAATGGTTTGGGTTGGAAGGGACCTTCAAGATCATCTAGTTACAAGCCCCCTGCCAAGGGCAGGGACACCTCCCACCAGACCAGGTTGCTCAATGCCTCATCCAGCCTGGCATCCACAACCTTTCTGGACAATCTTTTCCAGTGTCTCACCACCCTCACAGTAAAGAACTTCTTTCTTCTCTACAGCCTAAATCTCCCTTCTTCCAATTTGCATCCANTGGACCCTATTCAAAAGTCCTACCCCAGCCTTTCTGGAGATCTCTGAAGGGGGTACTGAGAAATCACTCTGAGGTCCTCCCTGAGCCTTCTCTTCTCCAGGCTGAACAACCCCAACTCCTTCAGCCTGTCCTCATGAGGGAGGCACTCCAGCCCTCTCATCATCTTGGTGGCCTCTTCTGGACCTACTCTAACAGCTCAATGCCCTGATGTTGAGGGCTCCAGAATTCCTGTGTTGGATCTACAGGTTGTGTAGATGGAGACTATGCAGACAAGCAAAACTATTCCTTGTCTGTTCCACAGTAGTTCCTGCTATATAAAACCAATGACATTACCATCCTAATTAGCTAATGGGGTTTGAGAGGTGAGATGTCATTTCCACTAAAATATATATACAAACATTGACCAATTTTCTTTTGCATTGGAAATTTTTCAGTGTGATTTTGGGCACTACTTGAGAAAGCTGACATATGAGACAAATTCTGCGTGATGTTTGTGAATCACCGTGCTGTATACTTATGTGCTATTTCTGCTTCTTTCTCTTATAGATCTGAATTAGAACTCTACTATCTAGCTGTTTTACAAATTGCTATGTGTGCTTCATAATTACTTAAAGATTCTTATTTTCACACCATTCCAGTGAGATAAAGTCTCATAGTCTTATTAAGACATAGGGAGCTAAGGCCACAGAAATATAAGGGCTATGATCACAAAGGCATCCAGATATCTAATTTCTATTTGTTTCCCAAAGAGAATTTACACATTAATCATATAATCATAGAATCTGTAAGTTGGAGGGGACCTGATATCTCTTTATAGACAGGAACCTGAGAAACTATTTGTAGAGACTGATTTTCAGGTGGAGATGAATATTGCCTTACAAAAACTCTGTTAAATTTGCATCCTGTATGAGTTTTCCAAAATCCTTCAGGAATCATGGAATTAAGCATCTCCTGACACTGAGCCGTGCTACCTAATTGATGCATTTCATACTTCTAGGAATGTAGCCAATTTTTAATCTTTGATCTTGGAGTGAACTTACTTGATGTTATAAATGTTGAATTTTTAGTGGATTATTGTACTGTTACAATTATGAAATTGACTTCTCGTATTTATCTTCCTTCAGGAAACTGAGTAACATGATTATTGGAATCAGTTCTTTGAAGCCTATGATTCCGCAGTATTTTTTTTTCCTTTGGGCTGTCTCCTAGAAGTGACACCATGTCTAGGTCTCATCATAACAGCCCTAATGAAAAAGCAAGCTGAACAACCCATCATTACGTTCATATGTCCTTTAGGATTCACTAATATCACAGTGAGTCAAGCTGCAGCGCTATCGTTTTGGCTGCAGTGTTTTATGGTCTCCCTGACCGAGTGAAGTCACACGGTCAGCGGCACCAAGATGTGGGGTGAGCAGCATGCAGTCTCCTTGGAAACTGCAAAGTTGTGCAGGAGGCACGAGTGCATGTCCCAGAAACAGCAGAAAGGCTCTGATAGGACATCTCCAGCACTAACTTCACTGGAGGAAAGTGTGTCTGATTACTTGACCTGCCAAGCCTTTCATCAGACCTGCTGCTGTCCCCATCTCTCACCCCACTAACCTCCCATTATAACTAGCACCATGTTTCCTTGCTGGCCGGACATCCTGCCAGTGAGCTTTGGTATCATAAGGAGCAGAAACACACAGATATCCCCAGTGTACATGGTGAGCTGCTACAGAAACCAGCACAAGACAATCAGCAGCTCAGTCATGCACTTCAGCAGTTCCTTTCAGAGGTGTTGTCTCCCCCATACTATATATGGAAGATGCTGTGCTTAGAGCTAAGGGGTTCCCAGGCATGTTAAAGTCAACATCATCTAACAATTAATTGCCAATAATAAATACTTTCTTTTCTGTTGTGATAATAGCTTAGTATTCTGTAGGAAGACACTCCCATCTTTGAAAATCAGAACATGAATTTCCTCTGGTTCCTCTGCTAAAACTCTCTGTTTTCACAGATTCCCCCTGTTTAGCTGGCTGTTTGTTTTTTTGGGTTTTTTTTTAATTGAGATTAAATCCCAGAGAAGACCTGCAGCCCTGTCCAGGTTCTGCAGGAGCCAGGCACAGTCCCAGAGAGCTGACAGTCTGTGTGCCACAGTGCAGTGATGAATGAATTGGACAAATTGGGAAAAAATGTAACTGCAGTGGGATACAAGGGAGTTTAGCAGAGAGGTCATCTGGCTGCTAGATGAATATAAAGCAATAGGAACAATCTGTAAGCTCTACGCACAAGTGAATGATAAGCCACGATTTACCAGTGGATTGGTAATTGGACAGGTTTTTGGCACAAATGGGTGTAGTACTGTGGGAGAACACATGGCAATGCTTAAGGGAGAACTTGGCTTGCAGCTTCTTGGGTTGTCTGGGATGCAGTAAGCCCAGGAAGTTCCTAGATTTTTAACCTGCAGGAAAAAAACAAACAAACTTTTTTTTTTTTAGTCACTGAGATTTAATTCTACCAATTAATTTTCATTATTGCTCAGAAAAGTTTCCTAACTTTGTTTTTGTTTTGTATTTCCTATGAAATTTACAGTGATCAAAATTCCAAAATGTATCTTTTTGTACAAGTTTTCAGACTTCTTACAAAACTACATTTTCAAAGCCAAGCGTTGCTTTTTTTGGGGGAAATCGTTTCACCGAGGAACTCCTTGTTCACTTTCTTTTTCAGGCTTTCAAAGGGGAAAAGTAAAAACTGTGCTGAATGCTTTGCCTGGTAAACATTTCCATGTTTGTTGAAAACTTATTTTTCCTGAGAAACATTCTAATAAAAACATTTCAGATGAGTCCTGAAATTAAAAAGAAATAATATTAAAAGAAATACACCTAAGTTTCCTAAAGGGAAACAAGTGTCAGTGCTGGATAATTAAAAACCAGGGCCTCAGCCTTTTCTCAGACAACTGAACAGCACTTCCTTTAACTCGACTTTCAGTGCTGTGTCAGAGTATGGAGATTACTGTTGGCAAACATGCTGAAGACAGGAGTGAATGCTGCACTGTTTAAGAATGAAAAAGTTGCAGAACAAGCCCTGGTGATTATTTTCCTCCCTTGCTTCAGGAGACAGGATATGTCTTAATTACAGGAGCACCAAGCAGCCCAAGGTTCTCTGATAGGAGGCTCTGAGGAGCTTGCAGGCAACAAACAAAACAAAAAGGATGGAAAGAATGAATAGGTTCAAGGACAGCTTCTGCTGATAGTCATACAAAATCTCCATGTAGGGTCAGGACAGAATATCTAGCTGAGATTTTAGAGAAAATATTTGCATAGAAAACAGTGTAATCTCACTAGAGGAGGAACAGTGAGCATCCAGGTCTGAGAAAGGAGCACTAACTATGTTGGAAAGAGGAGCTGCACTGGCAGAAGAAAAAGTATGCTCTTTGTCCAGAGGAAAATTTTGGACTGGAATGCAATTCACTGCCTAAACTATTGAGGAAAGTAACACAGAAAGAGAGTGCTTCTGGGAGATTTCCATTAGAAATTGCAAAATCTTTTTCCCCCCTTTCTCTGCCCAGTGCAATTAAACAGTAATAGGAGTGCGTTGCACAGTTTATGAAGCAATAATCCAGTTCCCAAACGGCTAAACTGGGAGACTGATGGCCAAGTCATTTATCCCAATGAGGAAAATAGATTATTGCTCAGCAAAGCAGCAGAATGGCATTGTTACAATTCTTTTGCTGTCTGAGTTTACCAGTTAAAAAAATCTAGATGTGAATTCTTTCTCTAGGATCAGTTTCTGCTTTCTGCTGGTCCTGTGCCTTTACTGGGGTTACCTGAGGGATGAAGTATTGCTCTCAGTGAATAAGAGAGACAGGATGAGGGTTTCAAGGCTGCAACAAAACATGGTAGCTAGTGAAGGCAGTGCAATTTTGGCTGGGTTATGTGGAGACATAACATTATGAAGTAGGAATGTAACAGCTCTCATGTGACTGCACTGGGGATATTGTGCTTAGTTCTAAGCACCTCGTTAACAGAAACGTATTAACAAATTGGAGGGGATCCAGAGAAGCGAAAGTCAGTTGGGTATGTTGATTTACGAATTAAGATGGGACTGAGTGGCTGATGTCCAATCTGAATCCATATTGGAATGCCTCCAGATCTTGCAGATGTTTGTGGGTTCAGGACTTTATGAACCCAAGTCCGCTGGAGTCAGTAGAAAGATTCCCATTGGCTCCACTGATTGCTAGATTTGGGTCTGCTTGATGAAACCTTGGCTGAACAGTGATTAAGGCTAAGGATATATATATATAACTTGGAAAAAGAGTAAATAAAGGGGAACATGATGTAAGCTTGGAACTATTAGAAGAGTACAAATGTGAAGACCACCGTCTTGGCTGACATACTGGGAAAATGAACTGGGGACCTTCAGAGTTGGAAGCAAGAGCTTTTTAGCATCGTGAGCCAAGGTGGCCAGACTGCAGCACGTCCAACTTCTCTGGGTCTGGAAAGAAAGAGTGTGATGTGCCCTGGTAGATGGTATTACCCCAATCTGACAGGCATCACAAACTCCTTAGCATTGACAGAGCCAACGCTACAGGAACAGGAGATAAATTTTTAAAAAATAAATTACTTCTGAAGCCATTAATTGATGAAACAGAGTCCCAGTATCCCTAGATATTTTTTNATTGGGTCATAATTATGATTTCAGCTAGAGCTGAGGCTGCTACATTGGTCACTGCCCTGTAGCTATCTCCCTTAAATCTGCTGATATAGCTGTGTGACTCAGGTGGAGAGCCCACTGGTTCTCAGAACACCAAGAATTCACATTAATTTAGGTCAAAAGCTCTCTTGTTTCAATGTCTGCATGTCTCCTGCTTTGCTCCCTTGGCTGTAAAGCAAGTGAATAACACAAAGTTGGTTCTGTGCACCTTGCTAGCATCTGCTTGTTTTATATTGCAAATGCTCTTTACAATGTAAAATCATATTCCCCAAAAAAAGATATTTTTCTACAAATAAGGAACCAATTCATGTAATGAAGTCTAAAACTATATATTAAAAATCAAATTAAGGAAAATAAACCTGGCTGAAGTTTGAATAACCACTAGTGCAGCAAATGTCCATTGTAAGTCTGCTGGCTCCAGCCAGTGTGTGCTGAATTTACTTAGTTCTGTAAAATCAGAGGATCAAAGAGGGGGTTTCTGATAATTTTTTTGAAAAGTACAAATGTGATGCTGGAAAGCCCCAATGGATGTTGTTTCATAGTAGTGACATAAGATGGGGCTAAAATCTTTCCAAAGTTAGTACTGTAGGTGCCTCAACAGACTTAGCAATATCACAGCAGGGAACAGCAACGTCACATCTGGAACATTATAAAATTGGCAATGCTGAAAAGGCATTAGTAAACATTATTAAGAACTCCTTCCAGGCAATTAGACTGCAACAATATCTTTGGAGAAAGTGGTTTTTTTTTTTTCTTTTTGCATCTTTATTTCGATCTTGCTAATGAGAGACTAATGAGCCACAGACTTGTTACCTAGGAGGAGTATCTCAACAAAGCTCTGGTGAACTTAAAGCCAGTATTTACAGACTGATGACTGTTGACATTCATTGCATGTTTTAAATGAGGGACAACAGTAAAAGAAAAAAAAAAGAAACAAGTTGTTCCTTACCCTTACTAAGAGACTTCTGAAACTCTAAATGTCAAAAAGTTTCCTAATGTCGAGGTTAGAGCCTTCCACCTTTCCCACCATTTAAGGCTGAGCACAACTATGTATAATTTTTGTGCTTTGCTCTTAGAAAAATATTAGTCTTCTCTAACCATTGCAAAACTGACTTGTTGATTTCAGTGATTTAATGTCCCTTTTGTTTTGCTTTTTGTCCTTCATTAGGAAACCAGTCTAGTAAGCAAAACCCACATGGACCCACATTCTGTGTAGATGTAACATCAGATTATGCCCATTTCAGTCACCCCCTATGCACAGTTTTTTGTGAACATGATGTCTCTTTTTTCTGGATTCCTAATCTTAACTATCTGAAAGGTTGCAGATAAGACACTAGAGAATCTCAAGCAGGGCATGCTCTACAGTTCCAGGCACAAGGAAGTCACTCAGAGAATCAGCACCTCTGATGACAGCACAGAGATGGCACTTGGAAGCCATGGCTGAAATTAATTGCTCTGTTACAATGTTCCTAGGTGGCCTTGAGCAAGCTAAAAGTTGTCCAATGCATGGATAATTTTTTACAACTCTCTTTTACAGGCTGGAGTCCTAAATCCATCCTGAGACGTGTGNGACACTAGAGAATCTCAAGCAGGGCATGCTCTACAGTTCCAGGCACAAGGAAGTCACTCAGAGAATATCAGCACCTCTGATGACAGCACAGAGATGGCACTTGGAAGCCATGGCTGAAATGAATTGCTCTGTTACAATGTTCCTAGGTGGCCTTGAGCAAGCCAAAAGTTGTCCAATGCATGGATAATTTTTTACAACTCTCTTTTACAGGCTGGAGTCCTAAATCCATCCTGAGACGTGTGGCTGGGTAGCCTACAAACTAAGACAAACATCTCTAGGATGTGCCTTTTTGGGGCACTGGACACAGAGACCTTTGCAACTGGATCCCATTCAGCACTTAAGCAAGTGCTTAATGTCAAGTGAGGGGAATATGGTCTCCAAAGAGTACACTCATCCCAAATAGAGCATGTGTGACCACACCATAAATCTGCTTGCACCTTAGTCTCCACCTCCCACCCCATCTCTCTGTGTCTCCAAGATGTGGTGACAAAGGCACAGAGTCTCTATTCAGAGACAATGAGTGTGCCAGCTCTTTCTGATTTAGAAACAGCTGTTTTGACATAATTCCCTTTGTGAGGAAGCACAAAATGTTTTGGTTTTGTTCCAGGCCAAGTTAGGAAACCTTGAATGTTGCCACAGAAGAGCAGCTACTCACTTTCACTTGAATTTTCCAGGGTTATTTTCTCTTGGGATGTCTTGTTAACTTGTTTAAGTTGCCAGTTCCTCTGTCACCTTGGATCTTTCACCTTGACCTGCTTATAAATCGCTTCTCCCTCTTCCCACTCCAGTTTCCACATGCTTATTTGTTTTATCTGGTCTGTTACAGAAGCCATTGTATTCACTGGAAGCTGATGTCTGGGGCTTCACACCCACTACACAGATAAAACCATAATCCAAGCTTTTCAACCCTTCATCCACACAGCTCTACATCAGCTGTGTAGGGGTGTAGCGGTGTAGTCCTGCAGTTACCAAGCACAGGATGCTTATCCCACCTGTTCCATCATTTCTCCACCTTATGTGCACTCGCTCTGAGGACTGTAAGCAATTACTCTGCTAGGTACTAAATACAATATACAGCACATGGTAGTGTAAAATTATGGAATTTGGAGGTTTTAATGAGCTCAGGTGCAATACAAAAGAACTTTTTTTTTTTTTCCTGTCCATAAAATTATATGGCTTGGAATCAGGGGTTTATACAGCCCTGGACAAGGAATTTTATTTAAAGGGTGAGTTGGGGGGAGGCAGGGGGGGAATACAACAACAACAACACCCTAGCCCAGCACAATTATATGCAGATTTGTTCATAAATCTGGGCTGAACCAGATGTGCTGCACATGTTGAAAATCCAGAGCATGTTGCTGGAACTTAAAACATAAACATGAACATGTTTCCAAAGAGGAAAATCTGCTCACAGCGAGGAGCTGACCCTGTGCTTTAAACAAAGATCAAGTCCATTCTGCTTATTGTGCCTTTGCCATGTGTTTACTCTCCTTGCTTGATGCCTAGGGCAGCTTAAGGAATAGCCACAAGAAAAGAAACCTTTTTCCTAGGTCAGAAAAGAGCCTTACATATTTTGGGTGTAAGGAAAAAAGAGGGGGGATGTGACCCAACTCATCCAGCTTTGAGGGTCCTATTAGACAGGGTCAGCAGTTATCATGCTGGATCTCTCATCTGTATTTTTAGATGCTTGAAGGCTTTTGCCCTGTAGCTAAATCCCAACAAAAAGCATAACTGCAATTCACAGTGGATAAAGCTGTAAGAAATAGTCTGTTTTAAACACAAACCTGCACTCCATAGGTAGTTGGAAGTGAACCTCCTGTAGCCAGCTGCATGATTAAATTCCTTTGGAGAGTAGCAGGATCTGCTCTGGAAGACTTGGCACCCTGACTGAGTGCAACTGTATTCACTCTTCTTAATGGTGACAAACTGAAATGCTGGCAGCCCCTCCTATCTAAGGCTGTGAGCTTCCAGATTTCAGCATGGTTTGATGTCTGGTACATGTGGCAGGATATGATGCATTTTTCTCTTTACTTGGCTTTTTATTGTGGCAGAAAGGGGTGTGCAGGTTGCACAAGGGACACTGAGAATGCAAAGTGCTTTCTTCCCAACTCTTGAAAAGGAATGGCCCTCCAGGTAAGGGGCAAAGGTGAATGTCTGGTTAATATGAGGCTGCTTACATCCCATCTGCTCCCACTGGGTGTTTAGATGAAGAAAGATCACCAAACATGATGATGCCATGACCTACATGAATACAGTGGTTCCAGTGCTCTTTCTTCTTCTGGGGGAAAGGCAGTAGTGGATATGGTCATTTGTTTGTATGTGTTTTCTTAACTCTCTAGCAAAGATGTTTGATTAAGACATGATAATTTAAATGGGAGCACATCCACTTATCCCACTACCAATGGACTGTGCTGCTGGTGATGTCAAGAACATTGGTATGTAGGACTCAGGTGCATTTTCAAGTGCACTGTCAGTCAGCTTCAATACCTTGCTCATTGGGGGAGCACTTTTGTCTGGAGGTTTCAGAGCTTAAGAAATGTGCACTGTTCTGGTAAACTGCTCACGTTTTGTTTTTCTTTAAATGAAAGGGCCATGGAGGGGAATGACTGTTAAAAATAGTCAGATTGACATAAATGTAGATTATGTCAGAAGGAGAGTGAGCAGTTTCTGCTGAGAACAGTCACAAACAAAGCATCTCTTGGATTAGTTGAAGGTAAGAGAGACATGTGTCTGGGTCAGCCCACTGCTTATTGCCACCATATCATGGTTTCATCTGGGCTGCAGTTAACTTTCTTGCTTGTGGGTGGTGTAGTGCTCAGGTTTGAATTTAGGATAGAAATGGTTCTCATGGTTCATTTTGGTAGTTGCTTAGCTTTCAAGGCTGTTTCTGCTTAGGAGTGCACTGTCAGTTGTGAGAGGATGCAGCCAGGACAGCTGACCACAGCTTACCAATGGAATGTTTCATACCATATGATGCTCAGTATATAAAGATGAGGGAAGAAGGAGGCAACATATTCAGAGTTATGGCATTTGTCTTCCCAAATAACCATTACCTGTGATGGAGCCCTGGAGGTGGCTGATCACCTGCTTGCCAGTGGGAAGCAGTGAATGAATCCCATGTTATGCTTTGCTTACATGCATGATTTTCACTCTACCTGCTAAACTGTCTTTATTTCAATTCACGAGTTTTTTTCTCTCTTTTCTGATTCTCTCCTCCATCCCTGCTGCGTGGTAGTGAGTGAGCAGTGTGTGGTCCTAGTTGCTGTCTGGGGTTNCTGTGATGGAGCCCTGGAGGTGGCTGATCACCTGCTTGCCAGTGGGAAGCAGTGAATGAATCCCATGTTATGCTTTGCTTACATGCATGATTTTCACTCTACCTGCTAAACTGTCTTTATTTCAATTCACGAGTTTTTTTCTCTCTTTTCTGATTCTCTCCTCCATCCCTGCTGCGTGGTAGTGAGTGAGCAGTGTGTGGTCCTAGTTGCTGTCTGGGGTTAAGCCACAACAGTCTTTTTTGGTGCCCAGTGTGATGCTCAAAGATTTGATTGGAATACTAGATCAGATTTATAACTGTTGTTACTGTTTCACTTTTAATTGGCAGGCTCCTATGCTCGCCATGGGGATCACTTGCCTTACTGTACACTAAGAGTCTAGCTTGTTAGTGACTACTTGTTGCTCTTGCTCATTGCTGTACTGCTCTATTCCTTATTATCTTACTCTGCCATGCTTGCAAACATTTTGATAACAGCAATGGTGATGACCCTGTGCTGGCAGATGGCCAGAACATTGCCATTTTCTGTACTGCTCTACCGAACAGGCTGGAACTCCAGTGTGAACTCAAGTTGAAACAACACTGCAGACAGCCAGGTCAGTGGAAAAGGAGGAATAGGAGGTGCACCAGGTACCAAAGCAGAGGTTCCTCTGCAGCCCATGGTGGAAACCATGGTGAGGCAGGCTGTCCCTTGCAGCCCATGGAGTCTAATGGCAGAACAGGTGAATGTTTTAATGAAGGGACCCACACTGGAGCAGTTCATAAAGAACAGCAGCTCATGAGAGGAAGCCAAGGCTGGAGCAGAGGAAGAGTATGAGTCCTCCCTCTCAAAAGGGAAGACTGGCAGAGACTGTGATGAACTGACTGCAACCCCATTCTGTGTCCCACCCCTGCCATTCATTTTCAGCATTCCTGTCCAACATCTGTCTTTGCAACCTGTACAGCCAGGGATTGAGGTGCCCCACTAATGGCAGCTACCTCTATGCTTTGCTCTGGGTAGACCAGGTATCGTGATGACTAATTGAAAATGGGTTTTCATTTAGAAAACACTCACACTCCCAGCTCCATTAGCTAATCAGGTTTCCAAGGGCTTTTACAGCTTTGAAGCCCAAAGGCTCCTGCTGCTGTGGGTACACAGCCCAGGCACCACAACACACGGACAAAGCTAAAAGGACTGTTAGTGCTGACATGTTCACCTTAAACTGGAAAATTTTAAATGTTCCCAGTGGCCCAACTATTTGTCCTTCCACCTGACTACCGTTCAATCCATTGCCTGCAAATATGGTAAGAGGAAGAAAAGATGCATTATTATTAATAAATGAATGGAGCTATTTGCTATTTATTATTTAAGCCCTCAATACTGGCAGACTTTAGTGATACATGAAATACAGGCAAGTAATTTATTTATTAGGGAAAATAATGATTTTTTTCTCCCTGTTCTAGAGCCCTCTCTGACCCAAAACAGCAGGGGGTTTATCAAATACAAATACGGTGACTTGTAATTTTAGAGTCTTTCAGAGCACTGTAACTGACAACCTTTTTAACATAAGTACATTGAACAAATAATTTATAGAAGTATTCTGGGAATATTTTAGGGTGTTTTATTACTACTTCTGAAAGCTATGGCATGTTATTGATTTTGGTGTATTAATATAACCTAAAAGTGAGGGCACATGCTTGCCTTCTAATCCAAATCAGCTTTGATAGCAACCCATATATTTTACTGAAAGGAGCCTTGAACTAACGGCAGAGGTTAACAATTACACATCATAGCCAAAAGTTTAAGATAATGAATTTTGCTCATTACATACTGCCCAGCTCCAGCCACAGGAAGTTTCCCGCTACTCCCTCCTCGATGTCTCATCCAAATTTCTCCAGTAGCTATTTGTCAGAACTGTGAAGCTTTATTCTTGCATTTGTGTCTAGCAATTGTCATTGTATTCATGAAAACTACCTCTAAGGAAATGTAATTATCATTACTGTTTTCTATGTGCCAAAAAAGAGTGCATTTCACTTTTTCTCCCTCTAAAGTTTCTCAGTAATCTTCTCTGTTGCCCATGTCTAAGTCCATCATGTAGGATTTCTAATTCCACATTAAGTTCTTGTCCTGAAAAAGGAATGCTGGACAGTTTCTAAGTGCCATTACGTAGCAATCCTGTGAAAAATGTTCTTCCTAGCTGCACTTTCTTAAGAGCATCCAACCAGATTGCTTAATTGGGAAGAACCTTTTGGTACAGTTGTAGACCAGTAATGAGGAACAAGCAGGTAGCTTCAATAGCAAGGGGAGCTGGGAGAAAAATATCCCTCCTTTCCAGCTGTCAGCATGGATGCTACAGCATCATGGTGCTATCACTAAGCTGCTGATGCTGCTTAGATTAGGAGAGAAAAGCATGAGATTAAAAAAGAAAGGCACAGGACTCTCACTGGGAAAAACTCTTAAGTCTTGACATATTGTTGTCCTCAAAGCCAGAAAGACTCTTGCTTACTTTTATACCGTTATGCATGGGGAAGTGTGTGAGGTGGACTGGGAAGTATGCATTAAAATAACATGTAATATGGGTGATTTTTTTTATGTGGGGTAAGGAATTCAATCAAAATAACTCTGGAGGGTGGAAAAAGCATACAGATCTTGAGGAGCAGGGAATGGGCCATCTGGCTGAACATGCTGCCCATTAAAAAGTACCTTAATCCCCACTTCCTGCTTCTTTGCCATATGCTTTGCTGTGTGCAAAGTCAGGTACAAAGCAGTGCCCTTAAAAGAGAAGTTTCATTCCTGGTCACCTAAAAAGGTGACTCCTAATTAAATCCAAAAGAAGCATTTTATATTCATCATAGCTGATTTATTCACATCTTTATTTTCCAATAAAATGTTGTTGCTCCTCTTGTCCTTGTGGCATGACTGATGTCACTTCCCACCCAAGATGTTTCTGGAGGAGGGGCTTTTTCTTCCCCTTTTTAAACACAATTTTTAATTTGCTTCACTGTTTTTGGTGGTAAAACTCCAGCACCATTTGCATCCTGGTGTAGTTAATATCCTCACTCTCAAAGGAGGAACACTAAGGGCCGTATATTGAAATAGAAGTTATAACCTATACCCCTGCTTCCTTTGCAGTCAACATTTAATGATTTGTAAATAGTAATAATAAACTGGAAAAGAAGAGAAGATATTTAGTGCATTGCTAAGCAATTGCAAATATAAATTAGTTCTTGGCCCTGTCGCAGACAGAGTTTTGTCAATACAGTTTTTGGAACATACTGGGCAGGGCTTGATTCTGAGGAACATCTCTTAAACTTCATGCTTTTCAAGCTTCATAAACTTTAGCTCTGGCTAATTTACTGGTCTTCCTGCAAACCAGCCCAGGCTTTTAATATGCCTTTGCTGCTGGAACTTTTTTAGCTAAAGGGAACCAGGGAGCTTCAAAACTTGTGAATAAACTCAACCATTCATACACTGCATAGGGTAGCCCAGAACAGCAGTGGGACAAGCAGGTGGTTTGCCCCAGGTCCCTTGTTTAGTGGGATATAGACAGTCCCACTACAGTATCCTATTTCCCAATGTGCAGCCAAGTGCAGGAATTTCAGCTTTCCTCCAGGTGCACATGACACAGGGAACTCCTGTTGTTGTTTTGGGTTTTTTCTTTTTAGGTTCAGTAGATTTTATTGGGTTATTTTCCTACCCTGTGAACACAGGCACCAGGTAGTCAATAACAATCGCTCCATTAGAAAGGAAAAATAAAATCTTCAGTGTTAGGTGCACACACTAGAAATCAAAAAGAGGAAGGATGAAGGGAAAAACAGATGCCAAATGTTTTACATGTCACAGAGGCTGCTGTTCTATAGACTCATGTCTTTGAATAAGTGCAAGTAAAATGCCACAGAAAAAGTGTGTTGTATCACGTGCTTCTTCTGCTCTTTGATATTATCACCTCTGAAAAGCAGAATGCTTATTTAACAGCTGCATTATCTTATATTCTCTTTTGGCTTCCAACCTTAGAACATTTTTACTCACACAAGACTCTACCAAGGTTACAAACACATCAATAAGATGGCCGGGAATAGAAGATGGGTAGGACTTCTGTGCTCCTTTTAGCTACCAGACATCCTTCAGCTCAAAATCACATTGTGCTCAAGTAAACACTGAGATTTCAGTACCAGAATGGGCAGGGTCCAATTCTTCCTCTCTCATTGCCTGGAAGTGCTTGATCAGCGTTCAGATTCTTCTGAGCTGGACCCTCCCTTAACGCTGCTACTTCATCTGTCTCCTCAAAAAGAAAAAAAGAAGTCAAACCTCTACATCTTCTGCTCCTAAACGTTCGGCTCCAAGCACCAGTCAAAACTGGTTTGTGTTCCCTGCTTGCTTCTCTGCCATTGAAGCTTTATTTAGTCTTGATAGTGAGTGAAACAGTCAGGTGTAAGATTTTAGGTCTCCGCTCAGACAAATGGTGCGTGGTACATGCTGAGCAGCCCCAGTGTTTACAACAGCCTGTGACAGAACGTATTACTCCTTGCAACTTGAGGCACTGCCATCGAAATGTGGCACATTGCACCCAAATTGCTTTTGCAGCAAGTTGAAAGTCGCGTTATTAGGGTGCTCTATTGCATTAACTCACTGGTGTGCAATCCAGCCCCATACCAGCAGCAAGGACTTAGTACTGGCCATGATTTTCAGTCATATCGGAGCTCACAATGAAATTGTGGGTTTGTGGTTGTGCATGTTTTTGTGCATCTGAGTCTGTGTGTTTGATCGCTGTGAGGGACACAGAGGGGCTGAACTGTTTGGGAGCTGGGACTGAGCGAGTTCCCATCATGCAGCAGTTCCTGTGGTGCTGCATCTCATCCAGAGCCTTTTGCAGTGTGTCCCATTCTGTGCTTGGGATCAAAACCTCTTCCTATGATGCTAGTCTAGCAAACTATTTCTATCACTTGAAATAGTGAGGATGAAGGAGGAGTGCAATCAGTGTCTCTGTTACTCAGATGGAGGTCATTGAGGATAACTGGGGCAGTGGTAGCTCCTGAAGTCTTTGCCATTTAGTTCAGTTGCCCAATGAATATTCAGATTACATCCTCTCTGCTGATGCAGCCACCCAGAGTCAAAATTTGTTTCAAAGCTGCTCGTCTTTTGGGGGAGATGTGAACACACCTCTGGGGGAATTGTACTGATAAATCACCTCCTTCAGTCTGCAGAATCTGTCATACGGCCGACAGATGGCTCTGACTTTCAGCCCGTCTGCCAACTGTTACCGGTTTCTTACCTGTGACTACAGCACCAAAAAGCTCCATCCTTCGCTGCCCAATAGGATCAGTTGTATTTTACCCTTTTGAGCCATAAAAATAGTTTAGAAAAAGCTTTCTTAAGCTTTAAATACACAAAAGGAATAGTCTTCATTTGAGTAACATGTACCTAGTTGAGTATAGAGGCCCTGTCCTGAGTGCCTTTATCTAGCAGGCTTAGGGGATCCGTAACTTCCTATTTCTTCAGAATTTTTTCCTGTATTTAAGACTCTGCTTGTTCCTATTCTACAAGAGTCTTTTCCCTCCTCCTTTAGATGTCCCTCCCCACTTGGTGATTTATTATTATTTTAAGTCAGTACTCACATAAACATTGCTATTTTAATTAGGGAGAAGCAAACAAGTCATAGGCTATAAGGCACTGTGAGTCTGCTTGCTACTCTCACATTTTAATTATTTATTGGAGTAAATAAAATTAAATATTTTCATAGTGATCCAGAACAGGATTTGAAGTAATTACTCTGTCAAATTCATCAAAAATTCTCTCATCAAAATAAAAACCTTGATGTCATTGAATAATTTATAATACAAATACACAGAAATTGTAAAGTATTATAAATAGAAAACTGCAGGGTAAGTGAACATGAATTAGTTAAGGGTTATGTTTCTGAAAGAGCCTGTCATAAGCTGTATAAATTTTTAATAAGTGTTTTTGAGGCCTAATTTTCAGTGTACTCTATATACCAACAACTAGAGGAAACAATCTGAAAAGGGTGATTTAGAAACACAGCTGTTTATGATAGAGGCCAGATTGTGCCTCTTCTTCCTGGGCCTTTCTCTCTCACAATTTGAACTAATGATGTTTGCCACTGAATGCCTATGGCTTAACATGAATCATCTGCCTAAATAGCAAATACATTAAGTAAACCTAATCTCTACTATTATCTATGAATACCAAATGCTGGGACAATATCTAGCCTATTAAACCCCAAACTGATCTGTGAGGCATCTGTACACCAGTGATTTAACACCAGCCTGCCAGTACCTAGTGCACCACGTTTGTTGTGTGGCTGAGGATCTCCAGTCCTTGTGTGGGAGCTGCAAGGGGATATAATTTTTCCCTGGCACTCACAGGGTCCTGTCGTGCGAGCTGCCACCTCCCTCCAAATGGAAGAGGAGCTGGAAGTTCTTGACATCTTGCAGGTTGATCTTGTAATGCCAAAGGTGACTCTCTGTGTTACCTTAGTCAAGGATGTGCCAGAGGCAGAATGTCTCATCTCCAGTTCTCTCATTTCACTTGTAGATCTTCTAACTCCAGTGAGCTTGGGATTGACATTCTTTGCTATAAGACCTCCCATCAAACAAAATTAGCAACAGATCTAGTCCTTCCCACGCTAAAGCCATTGTTTTCAGTGGATCTAAGATGGATGCAAATATCAACAGGCCTTTTAAAAAACCACCAGTGCCAACTCATGGTAGACTTGAAAAATAAAATTTCCTCCTTCCCAGCCAAATGAAACCTGAGATTTATGGTGGGATCTGGAACTAAGGCAGTAAAGGAAACCTGCTACAGCTTCTCTGATGCTGAGGGATTTCTGCATGCAGTGGTATAAGGCTGAGGTAATGCCACTGGAGTCAGTGTTCTGACTTAATCCCATCGTAATGAAGCCTGGAAGTGGTTTTTTTTTAGTTCTTTGTTATAAAAGTAATTAAGCAAATCCTACTTCTATTCCTAAAAGTAGTTCTAGGAGTTAGAGAAAAAAGATTAGGTGCCCTTTTTTGGTTTATTTTGTTTAAGAGGGATCATTTAAGGGAGGTTTTTTCTTTGGCTTTTTTGTAACCCATTACCATTTTTGGTGGACATGTCAGTTCATATCATATCTGGCTAAAACATAGTTTTTTGAGAGCCAGCAAGGAGCAAGCACTTTTTTGATCAATATGCATTACAGAAATAGACATGGGGAATGATTTTCAGACAGCTAAACCAAGGAATCTTTATCAGATGTATAATATGCTATCTCACTTTATGCATGCATCTACCTCTGGCAAGTGTCTTTCTATTTCTGGAGCCTAAAGGGCCTCAGCAAGGTAGTTCTGCTTGTAAATCTCTGCTACATCAGAAAGGTCAATATACAAGACACAGAGCAGGCACAGAACAACAGGAAGTGGGAGCAGGATTGGAACAACTTAAAAATTGCAATCCTTCTCTGCTAGAAAATGAAAAGCCATGTCCCAAACTCATGGGAACATTTAGGAAGCACTCAGGAAGCTTTGCAAAGCTTTGGCTTGCACAAACCTAAATGTAGCCTAAATTTTGCATCGATTCTCTGTACAAGGTGAAAAAACACCCAGCTTGAATATAGTACAAGACAAATCTATTGACTGCAGAGTAGACATAGGAATTTATTGCTGTCCTGTTTTTCTTTCCATTCATCAGCCAAGAATTTCTAAACTGGCTGCATCAGCAGTGCCACCAAGTATTTTGTGGAGGTTTTCAATGACTCAGGGATTTAGGTCTCTATGTAATTACTGCCTAATCTAGCACTGTCCATCCTGAATGGTGCGGGGTGCATTCACCTAACACCCCAAAGCTTACATTGCTTTACAACAGATTAATGGCAAAGAAGTTTTTAATTGAGGAGAGAAACCAACTCCATGCTATTCAATATGAATCAGTAGAGCTACTTTATTGAGCTAGAGTGCGGTTTTTATAGCAGTAAGCAGTTATTTTCCATCCTAGGGCCTACTGACAAGACATCCCCATTATCTTACACAAATACCAGGTGTCCTTCTTGTTTCTGTTAGAACTTGTTCCTGGCACAGTTTGGTGCTCTCATGGCTTCATTGCAACAAGTGCCATCGTATCTTTCTCCCAAGGTCAACCCTCTCTTGCAGAGCTCAACTACTCTGCTCTCTGCATCCCAACATTTAATCACTGTTTGATTAAAGAGAAACCATTTAATCATTGTACACAAAATTTTATCTATAAGGCTTCCTCTTCTTATAAATCTAGGCTACCAAAGTCTGCATGGAGCAGAGAGATGGAGGCTTCCATGTATTAGTTATTCACTAGGTCCTTCCTTTCTCTCTGTTTAATAATTGATTGGTGCAATCGTTCCTCCTACTTCTTCACTGTAGTCAATAGTGTGTCACCCTCTGCTGTCATCTCAGGTCACCTTCTTGAACTGCTTAGGTTTAGGAGTCAAATCTGATACAGATAAGTTAAAACTTTTGATAGTAGAAACAGATACTCATTTAATATATGTTGGTTGCTAATCATTGCCAACCCATTTTAAAATGAGAAAGTGGCTCATTTAGGGAATTGCTTAATTTCCCTAAGCACATTCAGGTCTCACTTGCTTTAAAGCTATGCTCTTAGCTTGATTTTTTCTCTTTGGGTTTGGGGTCTTTAACATTTCCTCTTCTGTTGCTTGTGGTTTCATTGTAACATTATTCTTACTGATTTTCCTCTTCCATCTATTTCACTTTCTACTCCACATGGATATTGTAGGTTTTTGGACGTCAAATGGAACGACAAAGAGAAAAAATCCCTGCAATTCTTTTTTCAAACTATGAATAGTTTTCCTTTAAAAAAAAAGTTCTGGTTCATCTGCAGCCAAGTTTATTGGAAATGACATCTCAAAAGTTCAGTGAGCAAGTGAAGTTCCTAGAGATCAGAAGCCCTCTGCTGTTTCTACTGTTTCCAGGCCTCAATACAAGGGCACCTTTTGGAAGTTTGGAGGTCAGCTGTAGGTCTATTATTATGTTGAATGGAAAGGAAATAATTTTGCACTTGTATCCAACTTCTTGTCATCTTTCTCCTTACCCTACTCGGCTTCTTTGTAGTACTTGAAGGCCTCAGCTGCATCTCTTTTGGCCATTGTGAATGGTTTGATTGGTGTTGGCCATGTTATCCCTTCTTTTTCGAAAAAGGAAATGATCTTGTTGCATTGGAGAAACCATTATTGCCATCAAACAATATGCCTTAATTTTCACCTTCTCTGAAAGTTTTGACTCCTCATCAACATTTCAGAAGGAAGTAACTGTGTTGGTTTTCAGTAACTCTGAGGATTCCTACCAGTTCTGATCCCTACTTTGGGATAGCACGGAGACCACTTTGGACAAAGGATATGCTGGTCTTTTCCTTTAATTTTTTACTCATTGCTGGTTCTGCTTTTTTTTGAGGCATTTTTTCAGGCCCCCTGTAGCAAAGGCAGAGACATCAATCTGTACAAAGTTCCATTAACCACCCTCTTCTCCTAACTGGCAACACAGAGGACTCTAGGATGAAAACTGTGTATGTTATGACAAGAATCATAGCTTTGCTGCTGATGTGTTGGATTCAAGAATTTGCAGGAAGCCCACACACAGATATTTCTTCTCAAACATCTCTTGGCAGCTTTTCCTTCTTCTATGCCCAGGAGACGATTGCTATAATTGGTACATCAGTTTGGCTCAGCCCTGTCTGACTGTCTGAAAAACAACACCCATTCAACAACCTGCTCTTTGCCCTACCTCCCTTTTCTGATTCACAGCAAAGATAAATGGGACACTAGGACACGTCCCTCTGAGTTACTCTTTCTATCAGTGACTGGTTTTAAACCAGGGATTGGGATTTAAAAAGTAAGTACTGTTTGCCCTAAAGCACCTCCTGTGTTTTGCTTGGCACATAGAGCTACTAGTAGTTTCTTAACCACTTGGTTTTGCATATGATCACTGGGGCTGAATGTGGGACCACAGAGCACCATCGCCTCTTACCTCAGATGATTTCCTTGGGTTTTATGGAATTACTCCTAATTGACACAGGCATAACATGGATAAAGACAGGAGTCATCACTTATCCCACAAACAGGAGTGATTCTATCTTCAGAGCCTACTCCATGCTTTTCATGCATTATACCTGAAACATGGTGTATATTTGTCTGAAAAAGGAGGCTAAAAGCACACTTCAAGTCTGAGGATTTTGACTTACAGATCAGAGGGAACAACAGAGAAAAGAATATATATGTAGAGAAGAAACTGTGTGTGGGACTTGCCTGGCAATAGCAATTGTCTTAAGTAAAATGATGGGAAATGCCTTTAGGCAGGTTACGTTGTACATGCTTATGACTGTCTGCCACTGCCACAGCAGCAGCATCTGATCTCAGGGACTGCAGTGTCTTATGGAGACTACGATTCAGAAAGATACATGAAGGCTCTACAGTTTTCCTAGGAGAAGAGAAATTATAGCACAGGCTCAAACCGGTGGGCAAGCTTACTGCCTTCTTCTGACTTGATCAGAGGGATTTGGCAAGTGTGAGGAAGCCATGGTACTTGCCAGTTACATATCAAGTGAATTGTCAAAAACTTTTTGATGACTTATAAAACAGAATATGGTTTGGGGTCTGAGTATTTATCTGAGCAGCTGTCTTCCTCTGTATGGGCCCAAGCACTGTTTGACATCATCTAAAACTGTTTTATTGGCCTTTCCAAAACAAACAAAACACAAATAGGCTTAGCACCTTTGGAAGGCAACTGCTTAGTTATTGTGTGGAATTCATTTTAGGCTGGGGATCTGTAAAGCTGAGTCAATATGCTGATTTGAATCTAAGCTGCAAGCTTACCTTTCAACCTCCACTTGTTCATCTTCTAGAACTTTTTTTTCAAACAAGATATTGTGCATTTATTGCCAACTGCCCTGTGTGTATTTGCATGAGAAATACTATGGGTTCTTGCTTTGAGTTGATGCTACCAAGGAAAGGGAGAGACTCGGTGTCTTCCTTCTCCCCTATTTCTCTCTGTTTCCCTCAAAAGAATCATAGCACCATAGTATTTCCCGAGTACTCTGAGAAAATAAGATAGAATGATATCCTCAGATATCATTTCTCATAATATCCTCAGATATCATTCCCTCAGAAAAGTGGTGAACTACCTGTGCTCCTTGGTCCATAATGTGAGGCACTGTGAAATACTGTGAGTTTAATCTGGGCCAGAACTTCATGACACTAAACATATCATAGCCATCTGAAAACAATAAGCCCTGGAAGCTTTCTGTAAAATGGAAACATCCCAGAATTTTCTGAAATTCTCTGACAGTGTCACATTATAGAAATGAAGACCTGTCAGTTTGTCTGTTGGCTAGGTAAGGTACTACTGGTGTGACCTCTATTCCTGGCTCATCTCAGTACCTCAAGATTTTTTATGCTTTTAATGTTCATGAGGCCAGATAACACACAACAGAATTTATCTGACTGGAATAAAGAGAATAGAACTGACTCCCTGCCAAAAGGGGTCTCTGTGGACTTTGCTTGTCTTTCTTCTATGGTCATTTTTGCTGGAATTTTTCAAAATGGAACCAGGATCCCGTGAACCAGAACAGAAACAAGTGGCACCATGGTAGATATGTGACCCCTTCACCTTGTGTTGCCACATGGCACCACTTACAGTTGCCACTATGCCACTGCATTGGCTCTTATAAATGATTCTGCCAGCCCACACTGTGATTAGCTATTGCTGTTAGAAACCAGGTACCTCTCATGTTAATAACAATATCTGTTAACTAACAAATTGCCCATTAACCAAGAGTAGCAGTGGATTTCACCAGATTACAGCTCTGCAGGTCTTTCAAGAAACAGCTATCAACAAAATGTGCCTTTTTTATTCTTTAAAGATTCAAAGTAATTTTCTATTTAATACTGAGTTTCTTAGAGCAGTGGTTTCCCCATACACTTCAGTATTATGTAAAAGCACTGTAAGATGATATTTAAAAAGAACAGGTACTTTCCCATACTATTTTACAGAATAAAATGTCTTTTCTGTATGCTATCTTTGAATGGATTCCTGAACAATACACCAAAACTTAGCTATAAACACACTACTGTCACATAATAGACTCTATACTTTACAATACCTACAGGGATTCACTTTTTAAAGTCTCTAACATACACTAGTCTTTTTATGAGTGACTGAATCATATAAAAATAAAAATTGATAAAAAATAGCAATAAATCTGGATTTTATATCATGCACTGAGCGAAGTCTAAATTAAACTACTGTATTAAACCTTCTATGAAGTAGACCTAATTAATTAAAAACACCAGGGTTAAGCAATTTAGCCATCAATCTCTTAGCTTAAGTGGGGGATGAGGTACATACGGTAGCTTACTGCTAAAGAAAAATGAAAGACTTGTTCTCTTCAGACTCACATTGATATGATCTAGGGGATATTATATATATATATAAGCTGCTATTTCCAGGGAGACTTCTCCTACAGTTCCTCCAGCAAGATGACTTTCCCAAAGCCCTCAGTAAGTTGGAACGTGTCACTTATCTCCTGCTTCCAGAAGAGTGAATGGAACAGAGCAGCTTTCATTGCATTTCAGAAATAGTCAGATGTTGTTTGAAACAGCATTGGTGTCACAGCAGAAAGATTTCTCTTTGAGTTCAGACTAGCTAGTTACATTGTTCACGAAGTGGAGTTTGCCATGTCTCCCAGGTGGGAAAAGCAGATGCTGATTTTTCCTTTCTTTCCAGAGATGGGTTGTGGCCCCAGAAATATATCTCTTGTGTGGTGGACATCCAGAGATGGGTTGTGGCCCCAGAAATATATCTCTTGTGTTGTGGACACTATGCCTGAACTCGATTCTTGAGGAGGAGGACTGGAAGGTGGCCAGCAGTACCCTTGTTAGAAGACCCTCTCAGCAGAAAGTAACCTGAAGGATGGTTTTAGTTTGCAAAGCGCCACATATAAGAAGGGGGTAGCTCAGGGAACTACTAGCTGAAAATTTTCCATTCAATTCTCCCTCACCACATTCCCTCCAACTGTTTGGTCAAAACAGAAAGGTTTGTAAAAAAAAAAACCTGAGATTAGTTTTGTTGCAAGTTCTTTGTTTTTATTGGAATGACTGAATGCCCAAGAGATGGAACTTCTAGGAGCCTGTTCATTTCTAAATTCAGATTTGATCTGCCGTCTCTTGTGGCTTTCTCCAAAGCAGTGGTGATGGAAGAAGCAAAATATGCCCATGAATGAAAAAATCCAACACTGGTTCGACCTGTTTTTTCAGTCTTTGGCTCTTTCACTATTACAAATAAGTGATGATTGCCTAGCCCCTTCCTCAGCAAGGGCACAGGCATTCAGTTGCATTGCTGGGGGGGGTGAAGTTGAGGGTAATGACTTGGCCAGGCCTTTGAGGACCGAGTTTAGGAACAGACCATAGAGCATCTTTCATTTTTTGGGTTCCACAGTGAGAACTGTTGTTTGTCACTCCTCGTTTTTTTAAATAATATGATCACATTCCATGTGTGGACAACAGTTTGCTTAGAATAGCTTTTTCATGGTTTCCCACTCTCTTAACTGGATCTTGTTTCCTCAAATCTTGCAGCTCCCAGGGGTGTCTATAAAGAAAGTGAATGTAGCTGCACCACCCCCCTCCAGGTCCTGCAATCCTCAAGAGAAGAAATCTCAGCCAAGAACTTTGCTTGGAAGTGGAAATAAAATTCAACAGTATTTAAGCTTGGATGCCAAAAATTGATGCAAATTATAAGCTAGCCATACATTGCTTAGTGTTTTGCTCAAAAATTCTCAGCTACAACACACATGGACTCTTTCAATGGAATAGAGTCAAGCATCCACTGTGTAACACACCTAATCTTTTCCTGATACCATTCTATTAATTTAACATTTCTTCACCTTCTTGTGTCTACCATGAAATCCTCAATCAATGTAATGATTAACACTGTATGCACATGTAGGATGCCTCCCCTTTTCACCTCCCTGATACTTTTTTACAACCTTTGGGTGAAGTTTTGTGTCTTACTGAGCAGCTCTGATAAAGAGCTGCACCCAAGATGCAGACTGGAGATCTGCTTTGGATCAGAACTAGAAATTGAGTCCTTATGGCACGAGTTAATTCAAAAGGCTGAACCATCAGAAAAATAATAATGTATTTTGCAAGTCAACCAGATGCCTGAGCTGACCAGTGAATATATGATGACTGTATCTATCAAGGAAGAGAGAAGCAGAGGCATGTGGCTGTACATAGAGGCTAAAGTGAGATCTCCATTTTGGCAGGATCTTTCACAGAATCACAGAATGTCAGGGATTGGAAGGGATCTCAAGAGATCTTCTAGTCCAATCCCTCTGCTGGAGCAGGAACACCCAGATCAGGTCACACAGGAACAAGTTCAAACAGGTTGCTTATTGCACCTGTTTTACCAACTTGGCTGTAATGTGAAGTTGCACCCATAGAAGTAGAAAAGATTCTCTGCCGTATTAAGCCCAGGAGTTAAGCTTGTTTGTAGGCTCTTGAGACAGCAGATGTATTTGTGGTTGGAGATGCACTTCAGAGTTCAAGTGGCACTGGGAGCACTGCTTACTGTACAGCCCTCTTGAGCTGAGCTGCTGAATACAGGCAGCCATTTGGAATCGCATGGAGGCTTTTAGTAGAGGAATTCCCAGACCTTGAAGATCTTGCTCATTATTTCTTATTTGATCTGTATCCAAGCAAACTCTTTATTCTGTAGAGGAGAGTGAAACCAAAAAACAACCTTGAGACTTGTCCTCCTATAAAAACAAATTTACAGGCACTTGTCTTTCAGAGATCTTTTAGAAGAGATTATTCTATGACATGTGCTCCTACAGACAAGCCCTTTTACCTCAAGATTGTTATGGATCTAGCATCCTAAAATCAATACACCATAAAGGGCATTCCAGGTACACCAGGTAGATCTGTAAAATAAGGTTGGGTAATTTTCTTATCTCAATAAAGAGAAATAAGATCATCACCAAGAGTGACTGCTCCCAACTCGGGTGAACATTGTGCACAGTGGAAGCTGGGAGACCTATATGATAACAACTTGAGTTGCCATTTTTGCAAATATCATAAACTTTTGAAGAGAATTCAGCACGCACAAAATGCATTTAGCTGAAAACAGTGGATGTAAGTCTCCTTTTAGTGTTGCATAACTTCTCTGCTGGCAAATCCTGGTGAATAAAAAATAAAAAGCATTACCATTGCAGAACTGGTCTTTTGCATTTATAAACAATGAAGAAAGAACAGAGAGATCAACAGAGCAGCTAAAAATGTATCTTAATGCGCCTGCAGGGACCTTTACAAAAAAGTCACTGAGATAAGGGAGTTTTGACATGACACAGTGAGCCATGAAGGAGCTACTTTAAAAAGAAACGATACATCTGAATATTCAGACCAAGCACTGAGCAGTAAGTCAAAACGAAACTACTAGCCTCAAATTTCTGCAACTTAGAGCTAATTAGACCTATGCCTCTGAATGGCCCAAGACTCATGCAATGTGGCAATGGTTATGATAATTATATTTTCATTCTGTGCTGGGCTGTGATTTATATGCCCATGGCCCATAAATGCTAATGGGAGCTATGTATGTAAATCCCCTCCTCAATGAGGTGAGATTATGCCCTGATGTATCTTAAGTAGCATGTAAATGCAGCAATTGGGGTGGCAGCTACTCAGGACTGGAAAATGCTTTGCAAACCTTTAAAGGGAAGAGGTAGTTGGCTATGTGAGCAGGCTGCTGACTGGGGAAGGTGGGCAGGGGCAACCCAAAAACCTGGCATTACCAGTGATCACATTGATTTTCACAGCATGAATTTTCCATTAAATTTAACCAGTACAAAAGCACTATCAACTTTCTATATGTAGTATGAACTTCATCTGCATGGGTACATGCTGTTATACATTTCTAAGTTGGCTGATGTACACCAAGACTGAAGAGGGTTAGACCTGTCATATATGATCTTTTGCTGCTAGTTGTGTCACCTGCATTTCAAAAAGTTAGCATTTCTGATAGTGTGACCATTCCTCTCTCAACCACTCATTTACTATCTGAAGACTAGTTAAAGTGGTCTGTTAGTGCCTAACTAGCAAACTGTGCCCAAGATGATGTAAATAATACAATCAAACTAGATAATGAGGTGAAAAGGGACATTTTCTCCTCTATCCTGTAGTCTGTTGACTGTAGGACTGGTCACACATTATATTTCTGTTATCACCTGACTTGTGCCTCTGTGTCTGTTGTCTCCAGATAGATACTGACTGCACCATTCATGCATTTTAGCTAGAGAATTCGGGCATGGTTCTATTGCAGTCACTGCCTGGGGCCTGGAAGAGTCAGACTTCTGAGAAACATGCAGAAAACTAGATCATCCTCTTTCCCAGCATATCACCAGCTTTCAACAGCATGCATGCTTCTGCACTGCCCTAAACAGACACAGATACAACCTGTAGCAGGGCACGTCTGAACCCAGTGAGCCTGGGCAGCACATGCCTGTCCCAAAGTGACTGACAAAGTGCTGTTCCCTGGGGAGGCAAAGGACAAATTCCCTTGGCTGATGAAAGTCCCCACATCAATGACCTAAATAAGAGTCATGTCAACTTGCCACACCACTCTCTGCAGTGTCTAAGGAATCATAAAGTTTCCAAGCTGTCTCTTGTGGCTGGCCTCGAATGGCAGAGCTGGAGCAGGGAAGGGAAGGTCAGGGTCACACTGTCTTTGTGACTGTGGCTGAGCTGATGGCAGGGGTCTTGATCTCCCAGTTCTCCCAGAATCTGCTTTCCATTAGGATGTATCCAGTGACCTCAGCAAAGCAACTTTACATATGCTACAATACAAGTTTGAAGTGTGGCAGGCTCAGAGCCTGTTTAACAATAAATAACAGAACACTTATGGGAGGTTTCATGGCCCACATAAGGACTTTGCTGGAAGGTGCTCTCAGAACTCTATCTCCATGAATCAGGGACTGAAGCAAGACAGGAGGGCAGAAGCTAGATTTTCTTTTGGAAATTGTTCCTTCTTGCAAAGAAATGAGTATCAGCTGCATGGCACAAATGAACTCTAAGGAGAGTGGTTTCCTATTCTGCTCCTTTCTTTGTATTACTCCGTTCTTATTCTAAGTATTTATTTACTGATTATGAGAAAAAACACATGACCTCACAAGACCCCCAGCAGGTGCTCACAGCCTCCACAGGCTCCTTGAACAACCATGGTATTCTCTCCCTGCCTTATTAGGGTCCTTTCTCGAATGTGGGAATGTGGCATTCAGACCTGCTGGAGTATTTGGGGGGATTGCAAGATATAAATAAGCCAGCTGGGGCTTCAACCCACCAGCTCAGCAACATTATATCGTGCTAGTCTTTGTTTTCACTGTATCACCTATTTTTCGGACCAGCGGTATAACCAAGTTGTAAACTGCACACCTTACAAATCAGTCTATCCTGACATTGCTGGAGTGTTCATTACAAGCTGTAAAAAAACACTAGCAAGGAAGGTTTCAGTTCTGCAGCCCAATTTTCCATTGCAATAACCCAATTAACTGGTGTGTGTTTGTTTTACAAAGCTCTAAGCTACAATAAACCATGCCGATACACAGGCTGCAGAAAGCTTCGTAATTAGGACAAGGTGTACAAATTAAACCACTCTTTTTAAACTTCAAACCAGCTAACTTCTGACATACTGTACTGCTGGGGCTTCTGGGACTAAACCCAATTAACATCTTAGTATTTTATAAGCATCGTTTTAATTGCATTTGTATGCAATCTTCTCTCCAAGAGCCTTTCAAGGTGCTAGCCCTCGTTCAGATTTTATTACTTTAGTGATTTAAATCTCCTCTATCTGTGCTTCCCGTTAATAATGACTAGTGCTACTTCAAATGCCGGCCCAACATAAAACTGAGCTCTCCAAAGAATTATACTTTAAAACAGTTACATTTAACTTTCTTATTACATTTTTAATTTTTTTTTCTCTCTCTGTTTGAACGTTATGCTTTGAACCATTCTATCATGCTGTAAGTGCAGTAACTGCTGGAAGAATTAATGTTTTATTTCTCGGTGCTCTGCTCTGGCACTGTCTCTTGGCCTGCACATGTCTCAGATCCTACTGCACAACATTGTCTTAGAAAAAGAGCTTTTCTAGGAGCAGCTTCATGAGTTGCATGACCGTGGATTTTCAAGATGAGGGGAGGTGAAGTGGGCTTTAATTCTATGAGCGACAGCAAAGCCAGTCCCTCAGGCTGAGTTGCTTTTGTCTTTTTTAGGACAAGACCTGCCCTCCTTTCTTGCCTGGCAGAAGCAATCCCTGTGAAGCTTCACTTGTGTGAGTAGTTTTATTGACTGTAATGGGAATGCTTAAGTTTGGATGAACTAGGCCTCGATGGGAGCAGTGGAACATTCCATGGAAAATCTGATGCACTCTCAGGAATGTCAATTCCCATCACTATAACTTCTCCCTGCATAAAATTCTCACAAGTGCTCTGTTTTTCTTTTTGCATCTGCTTCTTTGGAAAATGACCTGCATTTCAAAGATCAGGTAGTATTTGAAGAAAGCTGTAGGGGCATTAAGTAATATAATGGAATGCTCTCTGACCAATTAATAGAATAGTATATAAAGCATAATCCAAGATTCTTCTTCCAGCACAGCATTTATTACCCTATTTCACATTCTTCCAAGAATGAAAAAAAAGAAACAAGAATTTGTTGGATCTAATTGAAATAAAGAAATGAATAAAATGTTTATTTTTAAATTCTGGCAGTCAAGCTCAAAATATTTTTCTCTTTTCAAAATGCAACTTAGGGTGAATGTAGACTAAAGCTACTCTCATTTAGGATTTCTCCTATGTGGATACAAATATTAGGTCTTAAAAATGCAAAAGGTTCCTCCTGAAATATTTTGAACCTTTTCACTTGATTGAGTGTCTTGTCAAACAAAACTGGCAGCAGATCTCTTGGAACTGCCTGAATCTATGCAGATACGATTTCTATCATGCCCTTATTATGTGTAGTCCATAATAAGGATGAGCATGTATAAATCATTTCTGGCTGGCACTTAGGATGCAATACTCAAAGGAGAAAGACATTTCTGTCTTCAAATGTCTAGCAATTTCTGGTATTATACAGTAAGTCTCCCCAGAACCATCCAATCCTCAATTCCGTGCAGCCCTCTTATGAAAGAATGAGACTTTCATATCTTCCTCACAAGAGTCACCGGTGAGATAAGGACTGTGCAGCTGGCATGTGAGCTGTGCTGCAGCCAGGGTGGCATTGGACTTTGATTTGCAAAATCTTTGCTAACAAAATTTAACAGAGATGAAGGTTTTTTGCCTCTATCATTCCTATATACAATTATCTATGGGTAAGCATTACTTTATACATAGCAGATTATATAGTTATATATTACAGCAACACATTTCCCATGGAATGTTCTCCTGTGTGCATACCTATAAAGTGCACTAAAATTATACACTGTATGGATGTGTTTGTGTTTTCTTGGCCGTGATAATCTAGGCTAAGCCTTGCTATTGTAAAATCTAATACCATATGAAAAGATAAATGATACAAAAAGTTCTAACAAATCATGCCTTTCCCAGATACAGAAATGCAGAGAGCTGGTCAAAATGAAATAAGCCATTTTAAGAAAACAGTATAAAAATATATATGTCATCTGTTTTCCAGTACTGGATTTATAGTTATTTTACACTGCAAGTCTTTAGAAAATACTTTTCTGTAATATATTCCAAAAAAACCTCCAGCCCTTTTCCAGAATCCTTTTTCAGGTTTCTCTTGCCCTTTTTATAGGACTTTCCAAGAGGAAAATATGGGATTTGGAAAACAAATTTTAAAATAATTTGAAACATTGTTCTGATCTAATCTTTAATAAGACTATCAGCAGAAACAGTGTTCTGATCTAATCTTTAATAAGACTATCAGCAGAAACAGACACAGGGAATGCCAAGAAAAATGGATGATGTTAATTAAGTTAATAATTTTTAATGATGATTTTTTTTAGGTGATTTTTTTAGTAAGAGTTGTGCAAAATATTTCAACCACTGTGAACACTAGTTATTTTTTATGAAACAGTTTTTTACTCCAAGATGATGAATGATACCTTTAGTATTACAGTTATACGTAATAAGATGTTTATTTGTGAGGCTCTATGCATTTTGTACCTGATTCATTTATGCACAAATATAAATACTATAGTGGAAAGAAATCTATATTGATGTTTTACTTGACAGATTCTGATTGTTTCCTAATGTGCAAGCAACTAGAATGAAGACTTTAGTTCTCAGGAATCTAAAAAGCAGAGGGCATTTTAGACCAGGAATTTGGTGTGTGGAGCTGTCAGACTTGATATCCACGAATTTTAGGTGAATTGGAGTGTCTTGTTCCTCTGGAGGTTGTTCTAAAGAGGACTAATGTCTTTTGGGAGCTGGGCTCTGGGGAATAAGGGGCAGAGAGCAGGAGAATATTTTATGCAAAAGAACCGTCTGTCGAGAATGGAATAGAAAATTACACTCCTTTAATGACAAGCTTTTTGTAAAATACGAGTAGCCATGGGGAAGTATATTATTCTGTTTTCTTTCTTTCTATACAGTGGAAAATAAGAGGTGTCACCCTGAGTTATCATGTGCAGTGACCACTAAAGCTCCTGTTTAGTGTACAGTTGACCGTCACATTACCCACGTCGTTATTATATTAACTGGGTTTATATTCTTTTCACCTGCCTTTACCTAGCTGTGCTTGCATAATTAGAGTAAAACAAAGAAGCTAATTTGGCTAAGAGAGATACCTTAGATTTTTGTTTCCTGCTAGTTTTATTAAAAATCCTTATTTTTTTCATAATTAGAGCCTCAGCTGTCAGAGGGCAGATCCAACCCTGCCTCTTGGATCAGGCCCTGACCTTGTTTGCCTTCCTCTCAGGTTGAGCAGTAAGAGTTGTTCTTATGCACACCAAAATCAAGCTGCAAGGGTTCTGCACCAGAGACTGTCTTCATTTGGTGTATTGCATAGCTCCGAGCAGAGTTTTGATAGCACAGTCATAAATAAATACAAGCAAATTAATTTGCAGTAATTGACAGAACAATTAGCAAAGCTGCAGTTGCAGAATCTTTATTCCTGGTAGGGATGGAAAGAACCCAAAATCACTTCCAGATTTCAGGTTTAATTTGCAACTGAAAAGGTAATGCTTTGTGGGGAAGCTGAGAATTTTCTGGGAAGTCACTAAGGTCCAGTAGATGTGGAACCTGGCAGTACCATTTGTAGAGCTCCTTTTCAGAACAAAACTTCACTTTCACTGCACTAAGAAATGCTGATTAGGGCATCAGAGCTTCAGGCATTATGGAACAATGGGAAAAGCAGAAATGAGCTTGGTGTTGCAATACTTGCTAGGAATCAATATTCAGCTCCTGCTGTGCAGGCTGGGAGTGTGTGTGTTGATGCCACCCCCCCTTACGTGGCCACTGTTCCCTGCTCAGCAGTGTGTGATCCACAAAGAACCACACCAACCTGGGAGAGCCAGAGCATTCCCTGCTGCCCCTCATGAGCAAGCACTCACTATACAAAGTGCAAAGGGATCTGCTCCCACCTAGCATATGACTTTATCATATGTTTAAACACTAGGATCACAGCATGTGAAGCATCCTGGTAAGTGGTGGGAAGCAGAAGCTGGGAGCAGCTGATGTTTTGCCCCCTTGCTTCTCCCAGCCTTAATTGTGAATGGCAATTCCCACACCACAGTGGAATCTGTCCTGACAGGTCCAGTTCTATGGCAATAGTGCTCCAAACACAGCCCAGCTGTGAGCTCACTCTCATTTCTCCTGTGTGCAAGTCCTGAGTGTGAGGACACTCAGTTTGCAAGATCTTCTCCACTTCTCCTCTCTCTACCAGTGGTGTTACTGGAGTGTTTCAGGCTTCTTTTGAGAAGAAGGCTGAGGACAAGCAAAATGTTGGACAGGAATCAGAGGTGTGGAGGAGGTGAAAAGTCTGATTGCAGTGACCTGGAAGTGTCTGGGAGAAGCAGCAATGGTCAGAGCCATTCATGGGTTGTATTGCCTCACATGAAGCCCTTATCTGCATTGATCCCCAGTCTCCATTACCCAGTCATCTGGCCCCTGTTTTGGAGCCTTGGTTTAACAAGAGCGGTGCAATGCCTCAGCCAAGTGCCCTGGCTCCCTGAGGTGTTGACTGGTTTGTGTTTCCAAGTGTTACTTTAAGAAACCCAGAGAAGTTGAAGTGTGAAAGTTTTTTGTTATGTGAGAGAAGAGGTCAGCAGGCATCTCACTCAGGAAAGAAACAGCAAATGTGTTTTATTTCCTAAGCTGACGGTGAGAGCTTCAGAGGCACTCTTTCAGCAGAGGACTTTGTCCTGCAGACAATGGGGCTCTTCAAGAAGGGAAGCAGGGGGCACACAGCAAATTTTTAGTCTTCCACAAAAGCCTTAGTTTCCAAGAGTCAGGATGGACTTTGGAAAGGTCTTTTCATCCAAGGCTGCTGTCTGTGTGTGCACAGGGTTAACATGATCTTCATTTGTCATTGCAAACCAGGTGATTCCTCCAATACCAGGCTCCTTTGTTTAGGGTGAGGAATGAAACAAGAAAGCTTCTTAGGAGCAACTACCTCTGGTGGCTAGTACACAGCTTACAAACAACAGCCCTGATAAATCCTGCCATCAGGGGAGGTCAGGCCAGTTAACTTGCTCTACTATCTTAAAACCTTGTAGTCATGAGACAAGAAAGGCAGTGGGCAAACGTACACATCTGTCAATGGCACTTCCACAGCTCACTCATTGCAATGCTGAGACAGCATTGCTGAGGTACCACCTCCCATCTTTGGATGTGTGGCAGAGAGCAGGGAATGAAAGAGATGGCACTGTCTGCACTATAGCTTCATGGTTGTTTATTCTCTTAAACATAGCTCTTATTTCTGAGGCAAGTCTTTATGAAATAACAATTTAATATTTGGAATACCTAATAGAGCTTTTGGGGCTCTTCTCCAAGCTCAGCAGCCTCTGCAGCTGGGGTCAACCTGACCTTTCTTTCCATGAAATTCTCCCTCTCTCCCATTGTCCTCTTCAATATTTGTCTGAAAAAGGATTATGAAATACTTGGGTGAATTCATACTGGGCCCAATCCAGCACCCATCCACTCAATGAATAACCAACTCGCTCTCCTTAGTGGGGGTTGGCTTGGCTCTTGTTTGAAATGATTTGCAAGTCACTTCATCACCTTATTTCTTGTTAAGGGCACAACTCATCTGCTCAACAATGTCACTTGAGCAAAACATTGTTCAAAGGCAGGGGATTTTTTTTTTCTCTCTAATAGAGGTTTGTGCTGACAGCTCCTGCCCTTTCCTCTCCTGCAGCCTGCACTGGGCATTTGTCACAACCACCTACTGCACCAGACTGACTGGTAGCTCCCATGTGCTGAGAGCCACTTGGGAAGGCATTAACAAAAAAAAACAGACACAAAACCTGTCTCTACAATGTAGCCTCTCTGCCAGGGCCACAAATTCTGGAGCTGAGCCATATCTAGGAAGCAGGCTGTTGGGCGACGTGTGCCCATTCCCATGTGACACAGGGGAAGCGGTGGCAGAGACGCGGGGATGATGCCACAGAGAGCATTCCAGAGAGCCCCCGGCTGGGGAGTAGTGCTGGCCGTGAGAGCAGGGAGGTAGGTCAAAAAGCTGCCTTTTTTGGGTGCGAGGGATGTTTTGGGGCCGGGGCTGGCGGAGCAGTGCCCGGCTAGATGGCGCTGGCAGCTCAGGAACGGCCTCACCGGGAACCGCGGTCGCCCCGAATCACCGGTGAGCGGCCCCGGTCCCACCGGCCCCCCCCGCAGCCCCCAGCCACCGCTCACCCTCCAACACCTCCCCTCACCCAAATGTGCCCGTGAATCATGGATAGGTTTTAATAGATTGTGTCACACATCTAAAGTTAAAGGGATGTGATATAAACCCACCGCACAGTCATTATGAGTTTAAAACACATTTTGGGGAAAACATTTTGCAGACTTGCCAAGACTAACAGCTTACAAATAAAGGCCCATTGCTGTTCTGGCCTCGAGCTGCGCCCTGGAGAATTTGCACATGCATTTGAAATGAAACAATCCCCGTATCTCTCTGTTTACTAGGGAGAAAAAAAATTCCCTAAATCTTTCCTTCCATAGGTCTTTCTATAAATATGTTCCTGACACTGGGCAGTTTGCAGCCAGACAGAGACTGCTGGTTTTTAATGTGAAATAATGCAAGGGTTTTATGTAAAATTTGGCTGCTAGAATGAACTGGTGTCTTATTTTTATGGCTGGAGCTGCTGTTTGCAAGTGAGGGCCACATGGGCAGTCCCACTGCCCGCATCGCAAATAAGGACTGTGAACAGCAGCTCCCACTGTGTTACACTGGCAAGAAGGAGAGAAGCAGGAAAGAGAGAGAAAGGCTGGAGTTGGAGGGAAAATGGGGAGAAACAGAAACAGGACTAGTGAGAAGGGTCAAAAATTAAACTCAGTGAGGAGTGGTACTATGGGAGAGGGACAGAAGAGAGAGAGAAAAGAGAGGGGATAAAAGGAGAAGAATGAGAGAGAAAAGCCCAAGGAACATGAGGCTGTGCTGGGAGCAGAGAGGAATCTCTCCAGGCTGGTGTGTACTTCTGTGCCCTCTGTGCTGGTGCACTGTGCTGGCCTCTTCCAAGGAAGCAAGAAGCTGTGATTAGGCAACAGAAAGGATGTGAGTTTCTTCATCAAAGGAGAATGTGTTTTACAATATTTGGCTCAGGGACTTTCCATCCAAAGTGGGCTGTGATCAGGGTGCAATGTTTTGATAGTAAAGCATGTGGCTCCTTTTCCCTGCTTTGTAGCCTATAAAGAGTAGCCATGTCCAATAGAGACGATGCTGCTGTACTGTGATCTTCAGACCCATGGGCTGTTGATTCCCATGGTGTTCATAGGAACATTCAAAGGCAAATTAAATCAAGAAAAACAAGTCTGCAGCCAGTCAGCTCACGTGACCCCGTCCTTCTGCATTTTTAGGGATGTGTAGTGAAAACAAGGTTGAGAACCACAAGTAGAGAATATCTCACTGTGAGGAAGAACTGAAGTTTGGGAATGGGACCACTATTTTGTGCTGAAGTGCCCCAGCAGATCTCTCATTCCCTTGCACATACCATTATTGCCTTGAGTGTAGGAACTGCTGATGTATCAGTTCTCTCCTTCCCCAACCTCGCCACATTTACTCAGAGCTTAGGGATGCTCATCCAGAGAATAGAAGTAGCACAAGGACATGGAGCAACCTGAAACCTGCCTGTGCCTTATTTTTGAGGTTCAGGCAGGTCTTTAGTGGTGCCCAGGAATGAGTTCCTGAGACACCTCTTGCTGCTAGTGCTGTCTGTGCTGCTGCTGGGTCGTAGCCCTTTTATGTAGAATTGCGAGCACATTCATCAACATAGCTCTTACAAAATGAAGACAACGTTAAATAGAAAATAATGTCTTTGTTGCAGTTTTGTTCAATGGATAGTTTCTGGCATGTTAATACCTTGTTTCCCGATACATTAAACTGCTTTCTTTCCCAATAGGAAGTGAAAGATTTCTACAAGGGTGTAGAAACTGTTCCCTGCCACAGTCCCATTTCTTCCCACAGTCTTTGCTGTTGGAGGAGGAGGGGAGAGGGAAAAAAAAGAAAAATAAATAAAAAGAAAGAGAGGGAAGTCTGATGGAGTGAGCATAAAGCAGGAGTTGAGACTGTTTTTTCTGGCCGACACACTTAGTGTTGCTGGTGCGTTTGCTGTTTCCTTGAAAGGCCAGTGGGGGGGAAGAAAGAGATTAAGGTCATCAAGATAATGCAAAGAATATTCAAACTGGAAGCAGAGGGGAAATACAGAAGGTCTGTTTTTCCACTAGTAAGTAATCACAGTACAGGAGGATGTAATTTGCAGATTAGGAAAATGAACAAAGGCTATAAAATTAACTTTATGACAGAGAGGAGAACAGTCCATTTGAAGGGGAGAATAAACCAGCCTCCATAAAGCTTTATGGCTGATACAATCAGTATGTTGGTTTAAACTAAATAGGAAATATCGGCAAATAATCAACCATGGGGCAATCTTCTGGCCCTGGTTGTGCTGTGATCTGGACTGGATGTGAGGCACAACTCAAACCTGGGATTCTGGGTCATTGTGCTGCTGTATGGATGTGCTTGGGAGTGGGGAGCCAGAGGAAGGTGCTCATGTGTACCAATCCTGTCGCTGACAGCTACCACTCATCTGTGCTCTGTATCCTGATGACTTTTCCCCAAGAAAACAAAGCCCAACCTTGTAAATGTGCTTCTTCCACAATGTAATCAAATAGACTGTCTCTCACACTCATGCCAGCTTGGGAGCAGCTCAGTGGGTGGAACAGAAACAAAAGCTTTTAATTATCAAGGGGACTGCAAGTTAGCTACAGAGCAGGTTGCTATAACAGGGACCTCCCTATCTCAGAGTGACAGCAACTGTGCCCAGCTCCATGCAGAAGAAACCACAGACATCTCCAAGGAAAGTGTCTCGTTTTCCTCACAAGAGGAACTGTCCTCTTCTTCTGAATCAGGAGGCTCTGAGCTCCCTCTTGTCCAAATGAATGATGCTGTCAAACTGGAGCAGAGAGAGATTTTTCTTACATGAACTTCTATTTCATCCTAATTTTCTTCCCTTCCCTGTCATTCTTGTTTCTCCTTAAACTAATTTTTTAAGGTAAAAGAAAAGAAGGGAGGAGTATCTTGCACTTGATGGATTCTGTTGTTCTTGCTATTCATGCATGTAAATAACATTTCTAGTAACCTGTGAGCCTATGACAAGTTTTATAGGACTCAAATGCAAGCCCTCTGAGGAGCTGTAACTCCACAGCCATGTTCTCCAAAGGACAATTCTCTCCTATCTTTTCTGTTCCATTTTCTATCAGAGAGGAAAAAATCCAGGGCAAATAAATATATCCAAAAAAGGCAAGTGAGGGGCTGATTGTCCTTTCTTCAAAATTGAGGTAAATAGTTATGAGTAGCCCCCAAAGGTTTTAATGTAGTTGCCTGGATGTAAAAGTGCTGTAAGCTCAGTAGTAAATCCCCCGGGTTATTTAAAAATGAAGAAAAGCAAGTTTGCTCAGGGAGCAAATTTGCTCAAGAATGGAATTCTCCTCATTTGTGTGATTTACATCCCACAACAAGATACACAAATTTAAACATTTTTTTTCTTTTCATTTTAAATGAAGTGCCTAATTGTGAGCCATTCCCGAGGTCTGAACACTCTTCAGAAACAGAGAGCAAAACTCTATAGGCTTGGGAAAGGTCAAGTGGCCTCAATAAAATACAAATAGACCCAAACAGTTGCTCAAACAATAGCAGACAAAAGTATAAAAATCCCCTTTTGATAAGAAAGCTGCTGACATTTTTTTCAATTTACTTCACACTTTACTCTTCCTGAAGTTATTCCTCAGGTGTTAAAAGCACAAGGTGGTGGAAGCTTCGTGCTAACTATTTGCTTGAAATGTTGGGTCTGGTCTTTGCAAAGGACTTGTTTTCAACTTTGTGAGTTGGATCAGTTGAAATTCAGCAAAAACCTTTCCCTAATGAATTTTGAATTGCCTCATTAAAACAGCAAATTTCAAATAAATACTCAGTGTGTTCTATGAAGTCCTATTCAGTTATCAGGAAAAGATAATGTGCCTTTGAAAACTTACAACCTGCTTTCCTTTGTGCAAAACTTTCAGCCTTAGTGAGAGTATCTGAGAGTATCTTTAGAAATAAGAATGTGATTGTGTCCCATTGAAGTCTCAGTAAAAAAGTCAGGGCTGCTTTTATGGTTGAGATTTTGAAGCTTTGCAAGTTGTGTTTCATTAAAGGACCACACTTGTCACATGGATGTACATCTTTCTCCTTTAATGGGCTGGCCTGCCCCTGGTGATTAGCAAGTTTGATATATTTGTCAGAAAGCCTATCCTTTCTGAGCCAAAATGAAATAATATCTCTGATATGTAAGGAATTAAACACTGTTTCACTGTCTTGGCTTGGGATCTGATGTGTGTTACTAATACTTAATTTTCAGGTGGAATCAGTAGTCAGAGACCTTAAAGGCAAGGGCAAAATTTCAAGCCATGTTTATGCTCTTGAACACTTTCAGCAGTGTGTGTGTGTGTGTGTGTGTGTGTGTATACACACATATATCATCACATTTATAGTACCACACTGTAACTATCTGCAGTACTCCAGCTGCAATGCATCTGAATGCCATGTGGTCTTCAGTGCTTTTCACCTTCATAGCTCCCCTGGGAGTTTGGAAAGTGCTATTTCTCCTATTTTACAGATGGGGAATTGAGAGGTTTGTGGGCAAGTAGGATGACTGTGACAGTGTGGAGTGTTAAGCACTGCTTTTCCACAACAAAAACTGTGGATGTTTGAGTCTAGTGATCCCAGCCATTGGGCTTCCTCAGTTGGAGGCAGGAAGGGTAATTTAAGAGGCAAAAGAAGTCCAAGGAAAGTTTACCTGCAAGAGACAGATCCCTCAAAATGAATAGCACTGTCTTGGCCTCCCTACTCACTTTCTGTGGATAATCCTACCAAGAGATACCAGGAGAGGTGGGGATGTGCAGTCATAGGGTAGGGAAAGGAAGAACTCTCTCAGTGTCCCAGAGGTCAGTGTCTTTCCTTATTTCATAACCTGGCAGTTCTCCCACTGACCTCAAGCAGAACTGATGTTTATGTGGAAAAATGCATTTCCAAAAGTGAGAATTACAAAAAAGGAGAAAATTGCAAATTCTGATGCTTTTTGCAAGTGTGTGTTTCATGGCTCTTCATGTAGCCTACCAGACCATGCCCTTGCCTACATCATGGCCACTTCCCAACAAAAGCAGCTATTAATGTTGCCCATTCTGAGGCTTGGGTCTCTTGGTGGGGGCAAGGACTCAAGCCTGGGACATCACGAGTGAGCAGGGAATTTTCATGGTGCTGAGCAAAAGGGTTTTGGTGCTCAGTGCCAGGCTGGGCTGAAGAGTGAGCAGTGAGTTGGGACACTGTGGAACTACGGGACAAAGTGAGGGCTTCCATGCTGAGAGACTGCAAATTGAATTCCTTCATTCTGGTTTTAAGGGATATTAACCATTGTTAATTTTTCAAATCTTTCCCATTCTATTATTTCCACTTAAAATGTAACATATCTGAATTGTTTGTGTGGAAATGTACACAAAGCCAAGCCTTCCACCCTGCTGAGATTTTTGCCTCATTTGACAGCACAAAAATGCTTTCTTATTTGGAATGAACCTTACAAACTCCTCTTTCCTGCTTGATTTAGCCCATGCTCATACTGCATTTAGAGCTGTGGCTTGACTGAGTTAGACATAAGACTTGTGTGATGAGTTTTCCCCACGAGGAAGCCTCTAAAAGGATGGAGAGGATGGATTAGCACTAGTTCTCCCCACTGATGTTTCCATTGCCTTTCCCAGTGGCTTAACCTTTCATATGGATGTTGCACCCATGATGGAGCAATGCACCCATGTTGGAGCTGAGTAATTTTCCATAACTGGAGTGGCATTTCAGCCCTCTGCAGTTGGTGGAGCTGACTCTAAAAGTTGGGACCCTGCCCATCTGAGGCTCCATGCTGACCCCAAGCAGTGCCGTGGGTGGGGACCCTGGTAGGGGAATGCAGTTCCCTTTTCTCTTTTGTGGTTCAGGCCACCATGGGTCAGGGACCCGCCTCTTGATCATGTGCTACCCTTGTTAGATGTCCTGGACAGTGAAACCATGTCAGTCCAAGCCCTCTGGTTTGTTTGTATTATACTCACATTATTTCTGCACCTTAAGTGTGATGACTTTGCAGAGAATCAGATGCTGCTGGTTCTGCTCTTTTTTGCTACTTTTGGAGGGTGCAGGCAGCGAGCTGGGGCTGTAAAGGAGGAGAGATGACAGTTACACAGGATGGACTTCTTATATGCAGGGGACAGGGTTGGCACCACGGTATGGATACCTTGAGCTCATCTTCTGTCTTGAAGGAGTTACTGCTGCAGAGACTCTGCACAGCCCAGGTGACTTATACTGTGGGGTGCTGGGTGAGACAGCATCATTGAAAGTTCTTTGGGAACCAGTCAGCACTGCACTTCTTACAGTCTTCAAAGGAGAAACCCACATTTCAAAGCCACGATTTTAGGAACAAAAAAGAAAGTTTTAATTGCATTTTTCACTTAGGAATGTGAAGGAATCACATGAACCTTGAAAGTTTGATAGGTACCAGACCAGTAAATAGATTTGGCTTTGTTTTTTTAATGTTTTGCATACTTTGTTTTTCAAACTTTCACCAGCTCTGCTTTGTTTCAGTTAATGAAATTCTTCTATTGCAGCACTGGGACTTTTAAAGCATTTTCGTAACCTCCTGTCTCAGTCTCCAAGGTATAAACATTATTTTATAATTAGCCTTCACAACTATGTTATACATTTGAAAAGGAGGAAAAAAAATGTTTTCCCCCCATTTTTGTATAGGGGAATTACAGTTTCTATCTGGGGACTTAAAGAATGTGTGTGTGTGTGCGCATGCAGAGGAGAGAGAGAGAGATTCAATCTGTTGAAATTTCATCTCCTGCCAGTTACACATGAAATCATCATTTAGGAGAGAGAATGGGAAATTACTGAATGTATTGGAAAAATCTTCACTCCATGAGACCACTTTAAAATATGATGGGAGAGGGAAGACTTGGGAACAGTTGTGTTCTACCCAAAAAACACAGAGAAAAAGCAGTGGCTTTTTGCCCTCTGTTATATAACTTGGCACTGGGCTCTTGTAGCTGATCCTGATGGGAACTAATTTGTCTCTTGGCCTTATTCCTGCCAATCCCCCATGGTGTTTTCTTATGGCGACTTCGTATCAGGATAAAGCTGTCACCAAGGTAACCACATGTGTATATGCACCATCATGTACATGCACTGTGTAATTAAGTCCAAGTGTAAATAATAATATTCACCATAGTGTGAATGATCCTGCTTAAAAAGCCCTTCTGATGTGGCCTGGGTTGATGGATGCCCTCATAAATTGTACAAAATGGGGAAACTGAGTCATGGAACAGAGGTGGAGTCACCTAGGTGCAGGGAGATACGGTGCATCAGTTGGACCTGAGGAACTCAGTCTGCACCTAGCTTTTTCATAGCACCACTTATTAATAGAGTCAGTGATCTTTAATCTCTAGTAATTTCAAATGTTTTAACCAGATTTACTGTCATCCAGGCAGAATGTTTTGTGCGTGTGATTAGTTGAAGGCAGAAAATTTTCTCCTCCACCCAGCCTGGATCTGTGTAAATATCTTTGTCTTGACTGGATCTAGTCCAAATCATCACTTTGATTTTTGCAGGAGGAAGCAGCCCCACACAAAGGGAAGCTGCCTTGAACCATTTTGGAGTGGTAGTTTTCTTTGCTGTAATAAATTTTCAAGATTATTTCAACAAAGAGAATAAATCCATAGCAGAGAAATGGCTTAACAGGTTTTGAATTCTCTAGTAAGGAATGTGCCAAGTCTTTCCCAATAAAAATGAATCCTTGAATCTTTCTTCCAGGTAAATGACAGACACTTGAGTTACAGTGCATTTCCAAAGGTTTGTGTTGGTTTTTTGTTTTGTTTTATTTTGGTTTTTTTCCCTGTGGAGAAAGACACTCAGCCTAAGCCTAAACTAACAGATAAAATAGTATTCCAAGAAAGGGGAATATGTGGGAATCAAGTAGTTAAATTCTGTTTTCAGCAATCTCATAGAAAAAAGTACAAGTGAGCGTGAAAAAATATTAGTCTATGTCTTTTGAAAGCCTCCAAAAAGATTTGACTGAAGCATGCATTGAAATGGGAAGGATACAGGTGTTTTCAGAGCTCTTCTAGCCTAAGAGCTGGCCTGGGGCAAACCTAAGCATACAGTATAATGTAAGGAGAAGCATTCCCCTATGCTTCAGTAGGAAGATGCAAATAGGCTCATTTCCTCTTTTGAGGAGGACTTTAGATAAGGCTCTCCTGGAGCAAAGTAACCTGTTTGGTGTCTTCCCTGCCTGGAAAATTATGGTGGGAGGGAGCAGCATACACCAAGCCATGCTGCTGCTGCCAGCACTGCGGCTTGGGGCTGTCCATGTGGCCACGTGGGGGGGGGGATGATACAGCCAGTTCCCACCACACTGCACCAGTCATCCCCAAGGTCTGTTTGGTGACGATTTTGCACTGCTTCCTCTTACCCCTCTCTCTTTTTGCCAATGCCCCTGCCTTCATAATGTGAGCTGCTGTCTTTCGGGAACTCCTGGAAATTGAAAAGAAGTTCCCTGAGTGAGAAGCGGAGCAGAGAGCAGCACTCCCAGAGAGTCCTGCCTCTTGTGGAATAAAGCATCTTTGCTTTGCTGTAGCCTTCTGCTTCCTGCTCCCCCCCTCCTCCTGCTCCATCCCTTTCAAGGAAAGGCTCTGAAATATGTTTTGATTTCATTTTGCAAGTAGTCTGCTAAAACCATTTCTTTACAGTCTTTTCTCTAAGTTTGTTATCTTGGCTAGTTCTGCCTTTGGAAGAAACAACAACTTTCCTCTTTTTCCTGTACTCATTAAGAATAATATTTTTTCAAAAGTTTAGGCAGAATCCAATAACATACACTCTGTTGCAAGAGCTAAAATTGAAAGGGAGCTCTTTTGAAATACCTAGTCCTGATTGTGACTGTAAAGCTGTGCATGTAACCAGCAAATAATTAAGGCTAGCACAGAAATTCAGTATCAGTTGGGTGACAAAATTCCCTTTCCACTAAAGAAAATCCCAGGTGAAAAGAAGATTACTTTAATTATACTATTTTTTTCAGGAGGTTTACAAAGTATTCCCCCTCCACCTCTCACTGGATGATTGTAATAACTGTTAGAAGATAGCAATTGCTATCAGTTCTTGTCTTTGATTTTTTGTTGTTATTGTTTTTGTATAATCCATGACCAAAGTAGTTAATATGTTTCTTAAAGCTCTAGCTCCAGGCATCATGTAAATACCCTCTGTTGTGACAAAGCAGAAAGCACTCTGGCAGGGGGAAGAACTCTGGTTAATTCTTCTGCAGCCTTAAAGAGAAGCAGAAAAGGTTTCTAATTTTTAAAATTATATATTTTTTTAAGGAGAGCTCATAAGATTTGAGGATCTGATTCATGATGCCTGAAAACTTGAGCTTGACAGTGCTACATTGAGTGTGATGTGATTTTTGTCTAATAGAGCAGAAAAAGAACTAGACATGAATTCAACTTGCCTAACTAGATGTTGGTGTCTTTCATCAAAGCAAAATACTGACTTTCTATTTAGGGTTACTCAGTTCAGTTTATAGAGCAGTCCTATTTTTGAAAGTTAAAATATTTTTCATATTGCTTTAAAAATAAACTGACCAGCCACCAACCAGTGAAGCGGTAATATGTCTATTTTATACAGACATTGAAAAGAACTAAAAGAAAGGCTACATATTCCCTCTGATAAAATAAATCTTTTCGGTGAAAGCTTCCAGCTGCTTCTGAAATATAGGAAAATCAAAATTATCACTGGCATTCACAAGCCAATTATTGAACTCAACGGTATGATTCTGAATTTCCACTGATTTAATTAAGAGCAACATTTGGCCCTAGCTAGAAGCAATAATAAGTGCTTCTTCATTAGGTGTTTTCAGGGTAATTTCTTAAGGGAAAAGATAGATGCTTCTAAATCTGTCATTTGGTGAACTGTTCCGTGTAATATATTAGAGCCATTGATTAGTGTAATATGGCAAAAAGCAGAGCCTGATCGATCATCCATTGCAGTCAATGGGTGTCTTTGATTAAATCCAAAAAGAGCAATATAAAAATCACAGTAATTTCAGGCAATATAGAGACTCACTCTCGGTTCACATTCCACTTCAGGGTCTATCTATAGGTAATCTGGACTTCCCAGGGAGCAGTAATTCCATCTCACAGAGACTTTGGATGTTGCAACATGTTCTTTTTGTTCTAGAGAGGAATGAAAGCCAGACCAACTGAAGTCACTTGTGCATAACCGAATTTTCTTGAGTCATTTGTTGGCAGTGGTGACTGATCAGGGGAGTTTGTTTCACAGGAAAATAGAGAAGAGTCCTACCAGTTCAGCAAGTCAAATCTCCACCTATTGTGGGCAATCAAGAATCCAGGTCTTGGTGTTCACCAATGAAGATGACTTGCAGCTCTGCAACTCCTGGAAGTGTATTCCAGAAGACTTCTTGGCTTCTGTTCCAGAGCTGACATCCATACACCTAATTTTGCATGGGCAGTGTCATGACTAGTTGGTTCCTTCTTGAACCCTCCTGAGTGCTGCGGGCTTCAGCAAGGCTATGTGTAGTCATAGCAGGCATCAGCATGTCCTCACATAGAATGGGATGTGACTGCTGTGAGCCACTGCCTCTCCACTCGGAGCAGGGAGGAGGGTCATTATTGTTATATAATTAGTTTACTCAAGAAAACTTCAAATATATTTTACCTGGCTTTTTTTGCTACCCCATTTCTTGGATGGCTTTGTTTTACATGAGCACTTGGAGTAACATTGTTATCCCTTCTGCCAGTGGATAAGTCACGTTTTTCCTATGTGCCAATGGGTCTAATTTTTCTTATACAATATATTGACACCAATGAGCACTTAAAGGTATTTGTGGAAGAGTTAAGTGAATTAGGTGCATGATTCCCACTGCTCTTCATTTAGGATTAAGCATTTACTCACCAAGTTGTTTTTTTACATCCTGCTGCATCCTTGACTACCTTAAGACCTTGATAAACTGGCTCTGTAAGCTTTTGATCTGGCCTTTGTATTATTCTCTCAAGTACAAAATGTTCCTTTCTACTGAAGCATTGGTATGTGCTGACTATCTGCCTGGATATTGTGTGATGAGGAGGGGAGAGAAATGGCCGGTGACAATGATTTCTCCTGCTGATTGTTTTTTTTTTGCCTTTTTTTTTTTTCCTCCACATAATTTAAATCAAAATATCTAAACCTCAGACCTGAAACCAACTTCACAGTCTTACTTTGTATGTAAAAATATTCCATTTAAATCAGCAGTAAAGCTAACATGAAAGTGCCAATAAATAATATATGCAAAGAGTTTTTTTATCAATATATAAAGAAATGTGGAGTTGTGAAGCTGCTGAAAACAAGCATTAGGAAATGTAATGAAGCAAGAATTAGAACAGCATAGTTCCTCTGGCCATTATAAATGAGAACGCCAGGTACCTGGAGAACAGGAAAACTGATGAGTACAGTCTGTTCAGGAGAGAAGGAGGAAAATTTCCCCCAGGAACACATTTCAAATTACTTATTTATGAACTGATGAACTGGGAGACCACCTATAGAGAGACAGGAGCAAGCAGTCTGCTGCAGACAGCTACAGAACTCCAGCTAATTGTGCTGCTGTTTTCTGTTATAACTCCTGCTCTCCAGCTGGGCTTTGGAGGCAGGAAATTTAGGCATTGACTAGAAGTTGCACTTTCCCTCCTTCTTGTCGGCATAAATATATACACGTATATTTTAATCTGCTGGAATAATTCAGCAAAGGCCTGGGAAAACAGCTGCTGCCTTTGTCATGACAGTGTTAGGGAGTTTTTGGGATAGAGTTTCCAAGGGAAAAGTTCCTAAGCATCGGCCCATCCCTTAGCAAAGGTCACTCCCAAATTTGCAGATGTATGGCCTGAAATTGAAAATGTGGAACCTGGTCTTTATTTTCTCACTGTGAGGATATTAACTACACATAAACAAATAGACACATGCCTGCATATGTAATAACTAAACACATCATGTGTTAACCATGTAAATGCATGGTGAGTGCATACAGATATACTTATGTCCTACATAAATCCCTGTTGGCAGATATTCTTTTCTCTGTCCATGCTCATATATAAACAGAATGTAGCCCAAGTCACAAGAGTTGTTTAGCATATCAGAAAAGAAAAAGATAGCTTTAGGTATTTGTTAACGTGATTTAATAACATAGAGGAGAGATAGTTAATTTACTGTAAATATTCAGTAGTTGAAAATTAATTTCAGTAAACCTCATATCAGTTGTGGCACAGGAGCTCTTAACAGGGAATTCAGTTTATCAGCTCAGAAAAAAAGAATTTAGATGTCTGGCTGGTAGGAAGTAAAGAGAGACAGAGGAACCTTTATCAAAGGACCATGAGGCTCCAGCATAATTTGTATGGTTCAGCAGTTGCAGTCTATGTTGTGATTTAGTACATGGGCTTTACAGGGTAGTGTCCAGTGACTTGCATGTTCCCCTAAAACTCCCCCAGCTGGTGGCTCACAAGACATGACATGTCTGACCAGCTTTAAGGTCAAACATAAAAGTGAAAAGACCAATGGGTGGGGAAGCAATGAACACAAGCCCATATTTCCTTCCATAAGGAAAGCAAGCTGGTGAAAATCAGACTGAATATTTTGCTGCTCTATCACTAAGGGTACTGTGCATCCTCATGTAGTCAGGGAGCAGATGAGTGAAGGGCTGGTAGTTGTGTATTGGGACCTTAGACTGTTTCTGGCACTCATGTGATGGCCAGCGCAGGTCACAGAGCACTGATGCAATGTCCTGCCTGCTAAGAAGTTGTCTGCTGAATTTGCTGTCACCTGCAGCTTTCAGATGCAGCTCATTCAGAGTGCACTGAGTTTAGCCCTCTGCAAGATGGTGAAGGCAAAGAGTGAAGGCACCAGAAGCGTGTTTGAAAGAGGAGGGTGCAGGATGGAATCATTTGCCATGAACTGAGTAACAAGGTGTGTGTGATGAATACTGATACTTGGCAATTAAAAGGGTTTTAGAAGAAAAGTCAAAGATTCAAGCCTGCCAAGTACCAAATATGGTTTCAGTGGGAGCTGGGAGTGCTCTGATACAGCACAGAAGCTATATTTTTTTCTTCTTTCCTGTAGGTACGTTGGTAAGTCAATATACAGAAAATGCACAGTCCTGATGCTGGTGCTGCGTGTGTTCCACAAATACAGAATTCCGTTTCCCCTGCTGTCATTTATTATAAACTGCTAACAAGAGTGGCACTGGAGTGACACAGGGGATCCATCCCTGCTCTTCATTAAGTTCGAAACCAAGAACTTTTAATGGTTTCCTGCAATAAGACCTAGAAAAACTATTAACCCAAATAAAACCCTGGTAAGGATGAGTAGAGATAAAAGGGAACATCAACAAAGGGGGAATTTTTATAGCTGTGAGACAGAGTGATAGAAGGGCATCAGGATTTTACTGCAAATGACTCATAGCAAGAGGTTCAAGCATTAGCTAATTTTTATTTGCTTCTTTTCTCATAAAAGTAGCTGAATTTAAAATAATATATTAACACGATGCTATTAACATGGCTTCAATGAGGAAACTCAAATGCTTTCATTTTTGCTTCTGTTCTTAAAAAAAAATCCCTTCTGCTGAAATGAATATGTAACAGCGTCACACCTCAGTGAAACTTTTTTCTTTAAGTATTCAGAACATTTTGTGAGGCTGATCAATTGGGATTAATTTTTTTTAAAATACCTAACTTGGTTACTCTGGCAGGTATTCACAAGTGACAATTATTTCAACATTAATTTGATAGCTCCCGACAGCCTCAGAGATGGGATAGAATCACCTGGAAACTGGCATTTTGCATTGCACCACTCTGTCTATATAGTAACTGTCATCTTCCATTCAATATGGTAAATGCTATCAGCATACAGGCTTCTAAAAAGTTTTAATTTCTTCTAAGTGATTGAAACTCATAGATCTCTCTCTCTTTCTCTTTTCCTTTTCAAGCTACACCTGAGAGGTAGCAATGATGACAGGCTGGTTTAACACAGCTCTTGCCGAGATTAAGTAGTTGTCAGACAGATATCATTGGAGGCTAAGGGATTGCTTTTGGAAGTCATTCTGAATTGCTAACTAACGGGGAGCTCGCTTCCAGACGGTGTCGATTCTTTTGTTTCCAGGGATTGACACATCTGCAATAACAATGGAGCCCGCACTCCTTCCTGATGCAGGATTTGTGCTGGTCACTTTTCTGTCTGGAAAAGAGTTTCTAATGAATGCCTCCTTCACCACTGATTTGCAGAAGGAGAAAAATGCCCAGAGCTGCTATTTTTGGACCCCTGGCTTAAGAAATTTGATTATTTATAGCTAGGTAAAATTGTTTGCAGCAGTACCATTCATCTCTTAGAACAGATTTAAATATCAGATGAATCTGTGTGAAGGTTCAACGATAATCTCCCCACTGTCAGTTTTGCCAGTTTTTAAGCAGGCTGTTGGGCAGGAATGTGCATATAAGTGCCTGTTGTATTCTGCTCACCTCCCGTTTCATATACATCCAGTGACAGACAGACCCCGATGAACAGGGAGTAGCTGAGGCTGACAGGTCAGCTGTAACACAACAAGTTGTCACTGTCATGGGAACATGGCAAGTGAAAAGGAGATGAAGTTGCCTAGAGGATGTTTTCATCAATTTAGTGTTATATACAAGCTAATAAATCTGCAGACACTCTTGTTTCACTATACACAATGTGTGTGAGAGAAAATAACTGAGCTTGAGCTAGCTTGGCATTTGCTGGACCAGCTGCAGTAGCCACTTGAGGTAATAGTGTGAATGATTTAACTCCTTTCACTCCCCACCTTTCCTAACAAAGGATTTCCCATGGGATTTCAGAGTGAAAAGCATGGGAGAGAGATGGACTCCCTTGAGAGCTTTGGAAGGTGCACGTAGCTGCTTCCTAAGAGGATGATGAATTCAGTGGGAGATAAGGACATGCCTCCACCACTGGAATCAGAAGAAGAGGCAATTTGTGGGACAGGGAAGAGCTCATTTGTCATAAACCCTGGAAAACACTGTGGACCCCAAAAACTGCCCATGTTGGCTTGGCTATCATTCTAAAATTGATGAAAATTTCCAGACATTTTGCATGAGATATTGGTGGGGATGAGTAGTTTTCATCCTCACATCCCCTAGATATTAAACGATGAACCCCAGCACAGCAGAAAGTAACAAACTGGGGGATACAGATATTATAACAATTATCTAAGGAGCCCTGATGGATATTCTACCATTATTCTGGATTATCTGCAACATGCCAGGTGATTAAAATCTGTTCTTTATAGAACACAGTGTTTCTTTACATTATATGGTGAAGTGGTCTCCCTGTATGAGCAGCTGGTGGATAATTTGAAGCAAATACCAAAACCATGCAATGTTGTGTTAGTTTAATGTTTTGTGCAGTATCATTTCTCTTCCCTGCATGACTAATTACAGTGCAAAATCTAAGTGACACAATCAAAAAGACAATTTCAATAGGCTTTCATTGACTTTTGAATGTTAATGCATGAACATGGGAAGACATACTGCTCTAGGTTACATTTCTGTGCTGTTGGGTTCAGCCAGCACCAACTAATTTGTAGTAGTTATACTAAGCAGCACTGGTTTTTATCTATTGTAACTTTTAATGTACTGGAATACCCTGATTATTTCACTAGTGATAAAACATCCTCTCATCTGTAGAAGGATCTTGACTGAACCTTGCACTGGCGTCATGCAAATGGTTCCATTGATTTCAAATAGAAATCACTAATACATTCACTGTGGCTTTATAACTTTGTTCAAAAGAAATCTAAAATAGCCCATAATTAAAGCCTCTTTTATATCTGTAACTCTCACCTCAGTGTATTCTTGGTACAGAACTTATGCAAGTCATTAACTCTCAGTTCATAGCTGTGTACATTGAAGAACTTTGTGAATAAGGCTGAGGTTGCAGTTAAATATGTAAATTCAACCTCAATATTCTCAAAATGTTCTAGTAAATCAATGTTAATGATAGTGGCTTCCCATAGAACACATTTAATTCTTCCTCTTCAAAGCTTTTTACAAAGAAACTGCATTTTACAGTAAATACACAGAAATACAGAGCACATAAACACAGAGGGAAAAGGGAATTGTTACCTTGAAAAAAATAGGTTTAGAAATAAAAATTTTCTCATGATGAAAAATAGGAATTTTGAAACTTTAGGAAATGTAACTCTCTTTTGTAAAAAAGGAGAAAGTATTAAAAAGAAATCTGTAGTTTTCCCTGTTTCTACCTTAGAACCTAATAAACATGTGAGGCCACAGGTATTTCAAGCAGAACTGTGGTTTCAAGTGGTCATCAACAGTGACAACAAAACACTCCCACTGCCTGTAAACTGGCATTGCTTTCTGTAATGTAACAAGGTCAAATAAAGGAAGGAGAAAACCACTCCATACCTTAAAAATATCTGAAAATAAAAGCCATCTCTGCTACAACCACTGTTTTACACTTACACACCCAGTATTTCCTGTACCCACCCTGCAGTAATGAAGCCTCTGTGAGGTTGCAAAATTCAGTGTAAATATGAAACCAAGACACTACTCAGGGACTCAAATGCTGCAGCCTGACAAAGCCTGGCTGTACTAAAATATTACTGCTCTGTGTAATATTACAAACTATATATAATCTGTGTATGTCAGTTGACACAAGACAATAAGTATAGTTATTAAAACAAACAGGCAAATTATGTGTGCTTAAATAGTCTTAAATAAACCTACACTGTCACTGAATTTTGTGACACCAAAAATTGATCAATCCATCTACTCTCATGGCAAATTGTTCCTTTAGATCTCAATTCTGAGGCAAGAAATGGCATTATGGAGTAATTTAATCTGTCATGTAGTTATGTTCTCCCAACCCGGTCTTTAACCCCCCCTGACTGAATTGTCTTTGTAAGTCCAGCACCACAGAACAGTTACTCCAGTGGAGACTTTGTCCCCAAAGTATATAAAATCAAGGGTGTCGAAACCCCAGAACATCTATAACATCAACAAGGAGATGCATTTAAAGCCAGCTAAGCTTGTGTATTTTTGGATTCCCTGTCAGATGCTGCATGTCAGAAAAGATATAAGGCTGTGCTAACTTTTGCTTGGGTCACTTTTTGTCCCCACTGGCTCATGGGTTGAACAGAAGTGATTACAGCACTGACATAAAGCCATTTATTCTGCTTGCCCCTCTTCGTGCACCAAGCAAAAAGCAGCTCATGAGCCCTATATTTAAACTTCTGATTTTTTTTTTCACTGATCTTTCCAGAAAAATCATGTTGTGGCACATGAAGCTTCCTAGGGGGATTTTTTGGCAAGGAGAGGGTCTAAAATAGGTCAGTGGCAGCTGAAAAATCACATACACTTCATAGTCATTCACTGAAGGAGACTGAAATTTCTCCTGAGCGCTGCTTCAATTTCACTTTCTCATTCTTGCCCCAAGTTTCCTCCATTAGGACTTCTTATGGCAAGAAATTACTCAAAATGCAATCAGTGTGGGACTTGTATAGTTAAAAACCAGTTTGCAGCAACAACAACAAATGGCTGGTTTGTATCTCACTGATAAATGGATGTCTATTGTTCTTCTACCCTGGAAATTAATAATAACTGGACCAGTTGCCTCAGAGACAGCCAGGCAGCCATAAGCAATCAGTAAAAATTAATGTACCAGAGGGAATTTAGCAAGGAAATGTGTTTAAGTATGTAGGGGCACCTTAACCAACCATTCAATATGGGTGAGTGCTGGCAGTCTCCAAGCTGCTGCCGTTGCCTCACTCTATGGATGCTCTTAGATATGGATGAGATATTCATAACAGGAGAGAGGAGTCCCTGCTAGATGGTGAGGAGAACTGGGTTTTTCTTGCTTTGAAAGCATGCCTGCTTCTTTGGGCAGTGTCACCATCCAGCATTTTCACAGGGAGAGGTAAATCTGGGAAGGCAGAGAGCCTGCCATGGCAGCAGCTCTTTGTTCCCCCACAGCGGTGCTCTGGCTCTTCCCGCCTGCACGGCTGCAGCTCCTACCCTATGAAAGGCTCTCTCAGACGGGTTAGCTGTGTTTTAAAAAGTCCCTGAGCACTTTTAAAACTGTCAGCACCATTATCATTCATGATGCAACAGGTTTCCAAGCTCGGCTTCTGTTTTTCCAGTGGGCAGCTAAAGTCCCCCATGACAATTACCTTGGTTGTGCAGTAGCTGGGCTGGTTAGCCCAGGCCAATTACTGTAGGTTTCGTTGTGCCACGGATGCAGAGTGGCTACAAAGGTGACTGACACATTCAGCAGGGGCAGTGCCTTCCCCAGGATAGTCCTTGAGGATGCTCTGGATCCTCCCAGCCCTGTTCTCCAGTGCAGGACTGGATTTGCACTGCAAGGAGTCTCCTGCCTGGCGGGGCAGCAGCTGAGCCTCCTGCTGGTGTTGCTTTTTGCTCTTGCTTCCTCTTGTTTCTCCATCCCTGATATGAACATGATTGCACACTGGTGCATGTTCACTGTCTGGAAAGTCCATCTGAGCCTGAGCATTTGGTTTCCTGGTGGTGGCTTTTCTCTGGTAGAACAAAATATTATGGACTGTAATTAAACTGTCTGGTTTGCCAGAGGACAGACTCAACCAGCAAGGTAATAACCACTGCATGTGCACTAGGCTTCCTCTGCCTGCCTTCCTCCCCTCTTTCCTGTGGCTTTGCTAAGGGGATTTGCCTCCTTCTGCTTCTTCACTTGCAGAGGAATTTCACTACAATGTTGGCTGTGCGTGGATGTGGGATATAATAAATGTACTGGCAAGTGCCTCCTGTGAGTAATTCACTGCAGCACAGGAACTTTGTACAGGTCTTGGTCAGAGCTAGACTGATCCATCACTAACACATGCATAAATGCTGTTGAAGTCAGTGGGAATGGTGAATCAGTAAATGAGAATTGAGTTTGACACCTTACTGTCATGGTTACAATCATGGTTGGTTGATGGGAGGGTAGAAGGCGGAGGTCTGAGAACTAAGAAGACAAATAGAGTGTGCAAATGCAAAACACTGATGAGTTGTTGGCAATCATAATTTCCTGTGAAATCTGGCAAATGGGCAGGATGGCTGAATCAAATTATTTTCTGATTTAAAATATTAACAGTAGAATGTCACCCACACTTCTCTTCTAACACAGCTGCAGAATGGCATCCAGAAACTCCTGGCTTTGACAGTTGGAGTGTTGGAAAGTATATCTTCAAAAGTGGATGCTTTTCTGTCAGACACCATCAATAGATCAGTCACTCAAGGATGCCAAAAGGACCTAGACTCAAAAAAGGGAACTGTCCCACATCCTTCTGGCAAATGCACTGATCTGAGTGGAGATATTCTTGAACAACCACACTTTTTTTTTAGAGTTTCTTGGAAAACTTCTTGTGTTGTTGGTGTCAGACAAACCAGATGGGAGTTCTGAATTGATGATCACATTTTGAGGCTGGAATGCAACATCTGGACTTGATCAGCATTCCTCACAAACTGATCAATCATTAGGTGGAACTGATTACTGCCATCTCCTCCTTTTACTCTTGAATCACTTAGTACTGGATATTTTTTTTTTTAAATGAAAAAAAATGAGACAGAAGGCATGAAACACAGCTGCTTTATAGGGACTGCGGTTATGTGAGTCACAGTGACTAACTCATTACACATATCTCTTGTTGCAGTATCAAATGGAGTGGGGATGAGATAGATCTGCTCTAGTAAATATAAAATACCATGGGTCATATTACTCAGCAACAATGATTTTGCCACAGAAGCAGTTTTGAAGTAAGACCTTTTCAATAAGTCACTCTATATAGGAAAATTAGCGCTAATGCTGCTAGCGTCAGTGTCTGAGATCAGGGTTATTTAGGAATATGCTACATTTGGTCCAACCACATTTGCCATGCCATGCTGTGCCAGCCTTGCCACAAGCTAATATGGAATTCCAAAATATCAAAATAATTTTCCAGCCTCTGAAAAGTCTATCATCTTCCTTGCATTTGTCTTCCAGGAAAGAGAAAATGACAAGGCAACATGCAAACCAGGCCATATGCTGCTCCACTGTCCTCACATGTGTTTCATACATCAGTGCTATTGTCTGGCACTGGAAACACTTCCCAAGTGGTGGTAAAACCAGCTTCATCACTGCTGGGCAACAATGAGAATTGTTGCCCTACCTCTCCCCATGCATTCCAGAGGTATGCTAGACAATCACATATGCCATAGAATCATAGAGTCATAGAGTGGTTGGGGTAGGAAGGAACTTTAAAGATCATCTAGTTCCAACCCCCCTGCCATGGGCAGGGACATCTCCCACTAGACCAGGTTGCTCAGTACCTTGTCCAACATGGCCTTAAACATCTCCAGAGAGGGAGCACCCACATCCCCTCTGGGCAACCCATTTCAGTGTCTCCCCACTCTCACCATAAAGAATTCCATGCACAGTTCAGATCTGTAGTCCCGGTGTTTCCAGTGCCAACATGTGGCTCTAGGAAGTGAAAGACTGTAAGAACATCCACAAGCCAGGCCTGATATTTGAATCCCATGTTCACATCTCTGAATTTGGGCCTGTGTATCCCAGTGGATCTTCCTGCACCCATTATGGTTTGTGGAGATGCAGATAAACTGCTTAAAAGAAAATGGACTGCTATTGAAATTGTGAAAAACAGTTGTGAAACCTGAATGTGTCTCCATTTTAGGACTATCTTGTTCTGACTCTTTTACTTTCACTATTTTTTTTAAATCAGCAAGAAACCCAGAACATGTTCCCTGCTTAGTTCCTGGGCACTGTTACTGTGAATGTTCTTTGCTTAGCCTGGCATAAATCAGAAATTCCCCACTGAAATCATCAGAAGGCTTGCTTAGGATCTTTCCTTAAGCCAGCTGATGGTTTTTCATAGAGAGTATTAGCATTTTGTGCATTTTTCTGGATTTAAAATAAAGACCAAACAAATGTGGTGGTTTCCAGTGAGTTTCATGTTGAGATCCTAGGTCTGTTTATCATTTCATGCCCAAAATGAAACAAGAGAAGTGAAAAACAGAACTTGAGTCATGAAACTGAACAAAATGTTCCCACAGACTTTATGTGAGAGAAGGCATGGGGTAACCTGTAAGCTTTAGAGAGGTGACCAGGCAACATGTTCCTGCTGCTGAGTAAGGGTTCCTACAGAACACCGCAGCCTTGGAAATGGACTGAATCTCTGCCACCTTTGCTTCATGCTCTTGACATTAACAATGAACATTTTTGGAGTTCTGCAATGTCTGAAACCGGATCCTACTGACTGAATATAGAGAAAAGCACTCCACAAACATCCAAAAACTTATACTCTTCCCATCAGTAAGCAGTTATCTGAATATTTTCCCTCATAAAGTCACAGCCATTCAGTCTAAAAACAGCTGAATACAGGTGGAGACAAGAGGTTATTTATCTTGTTCTTACCAAAGCAGGAAGAGTAATTAGCATAGACACATTCAATGATTCACCTTGGGTCAGATGAGGAGGTTTTGGCAATACCAAAAGCCAAACTGTATTCCTTGGAGTCCCTGCCTTGTCAAGGAGCATCTCTTCAGCCACTTCAATTCTAAAGCTGAAGCTATGCATTTTCAGTTCTGAAACTTTTAACAGCTCAGCTTTCCAAACTGTGTAGTATTAAAGCAAAACAACAGCCCTGCAGCAGTGAAGGCTGAAAGCTGTAAGCAAGGAAATGCAGTGCTGTTACTGTGAATTCCTGCAGCCCATTCTGTCAAGGTCTTCATGTGCTTTCCAAGAAAGAGATGAAATAAACCATTTACATCAAAGTTTGGATTTTCCCAGGGAAAAGAAAAGGGTTATGCACAGTTTTCTCCCTTTTGAAGTGTCTTTGTTTGTTTACTATTCTAAAATTATTGCAAATGCTTTTTAAGAAGGGATAATGAAGTAGCAAGGAAGATGACACAGCTGATTATAGATAAAAGCTCCTTAACAGCAGCATGAGCTAGAGCAAAAGGGGGAGAATTGTGTTGGCAATTGTCAGCATGCTCCTCTCCAGAGCTTTGATCCCATTCATGCCTGAGCTGGTGATTTCCCTGAGAGGGGAATATGTCCCCATGGACCCTGACATAAGCATCTGCCTTCTCTTCTAGCATCACTGTACACCCACGGATTTCCTGGCTGGGAGTGCACTTGGACAACTCACCCAGGACATCCCAAAGAGCTTTGTATTTCTGTCAGCCTGGGAATTAAGCAATTTAGGATTGACATGGTGAGCAGGTTCTCCTGAAGGGCAGTAAGCCCTCCACTGCCCCGCTGTGGGCTGGAACAAAGGATCTCTTAGATATGGAATGAGAAGATTTGGGTGCATTTACTAAAGAAGCAAAAATACACATGAAATGTAAGCAGTAATGTGCACAAACAAGATACAGCCTAGAGAGCACAGCACGTGTGATTCAAACACTCCTTGCTGAATGCTTTTACATCCCAAAGCTCCTTCAGCACTTGTATTCATAGTCATACTGTACGTGAAATTCATCTGAATCTTGTTTCCTTGGCCTATGGGGTATTTTCATGTACAAATTAGGCTGGACAACATTCCCTTTCTGCAAAGATTCCCAGGAGTGCAACTTAAATGTTATTAAAAAGCCTAATAAAAGAAGAGTGCACATTTAATAATGTTAGAATAACACAGCCATTGCAGTGTGGTGTGCCTGCAGTTCCAAGCTAAGTGAGAATATAGAGGCACTAATGCACTTATTTAGAAAAAAAACCCCATAATTATCAACAGCCAGGAAGAACCACTGATAGCATGCAGAATGCACAGAAACATTTTCAGGACTCCCAGTTTGGAGCTGTCTTTGCCCTGCTTGTTTGGCCATGATCTTGGTTTAGTCTCAACTGAAAGGGGATTGTCCCCTTCCTGTGAGTAGCCCATGAAAAGCACTTGAGGCCAGTGAGATATCACCTCCCTTACCACAATTAGCCCTGTCAAACTTGGAGGAGAGAGCTGGTTACTCAGAGTGGATGGTGCAGATTTGGCACCTTTGTCAGCGACCAGGATGTGACATTTCTCCATGCAGTTTTCCTTCCACTTTGCCCCGTGACTCTAATGTCTCTTCCTGACAATTATTCTTCCTCTACAACTTGCCACATTTTCATCCTACTTAGTTTCTTAGGATGACTTTTCTCAAGATTACTGGTCTAACACAAGACCTGGGTATCACCTTAGGCACATTTGTTGGAGGGATTAAAGAGAACATTTCTATGACATCCATTAGCTGTCTCTCCTTCAGTGAGGGCAATGACACCATGCACGAAGCATGGTGGTTTGACCAAGAGGATAGGAAGATGCAAGGCATGACCTGCTCCAAACCACAATCCAAGTCTCCACAGCCTCTACCCAACTTCTCTATCCACCAGCCCACGCTGTATCCCCAGAGCAGAAAACAATATCCTTGGAAAAGTAAAGCCTTATGAGCCACGAATTAATCCACTGCAAATAAAACTCTCTCTCTATATATATATATATGTTCCAAAAAAGCCTTTAAAAATCAAAACAAAACCTGGAACAACAGGTCAGTAACTGAGTTTTGAATAAAAATGGCTTTAGCTTGGCTGTGGCACAAGGACAGCAGGAGCATTCAAAGCACTGGGAGCCACAGGCAGGGAATCTGGTGGGGACACTTCCTTGGAGGCAGGAATTCTCCCTCACACAATGGCTTTGTTTTGCATTAAGTAATTTTTTTTTCCCTTGGGGTGCGGGGGAGGGATGGGAGAGAGGAAGGATCTCTGGCTCTGCAATGTGGTCACAGCCATGCTATGTTTGCTTGGGAATGACTACTCCTCAGTTTATCACCAAACTGGTAGTTCGTTCAGTTAGTTTTATGTTTGGCTTTTTTTTTTTTTTTGCCCCCAGGTTAAACAAATAACAAGAGAAACACAAGTGGCTGGCTTTGCAGGAGGCAGGCCCTACATGCTGGTGTTTCAGACCCTCAGAAATGTTCTCAAAAAATTTGAGAATGCAAAATGAAACATTGCAAGAGAAGGGGAGAGAGAAGAGAGGCTGGGATGATGAGAAGAGACTTGCTTTTTCGTATCACTTTCTAATTCAAAGTGAAGAAAATAACGAGTGGCATTAGAGGCTGTCCCTTAGTAGATGTTTTTCTCTGACCATCCCTCACGCTTTTCTTGTCCTGACCTGTGAATAGCGAGGCTCCATAATTCAGGCTATGACAAGACCCTACAGCCTGTTTTTCTTGTGTAATTTCATATGGCTTTTTTCTGTCCAGAACATTTTTATCCTATTCTCCTTCTGACCTGCTAGTTATCTTCTGCAGAAAGTTAAAGAGAATTTTTGAAAAAATTAGAGGAAGCTGATCAAGGTGGGTTTGAATTACAGGTCATTAAAGTTCACTCTAAGATGAAATTTTTACTGTATAAACACCGTTAAAACCCAGAATACCAGCCAAGTGTACCCATAAACTATGGGAAACTTAGGAGGAGTGGAGGCAGGTAAACCTCAGCAGATCTATATTAGAGGTTTGTGTAAAGCTCTCCTGGTTTGTTAAAGAGAAAGAGCAACTGAAGATACTTAAACATTAACATTTAACAGAATTGAGTTTGGTAGACACCATGCTACCTCTTCCCAGTAATAAATGCAAAGGTATTTTCTGTCTTTTAAAAAACTAATTTTGCAAGTTCAGAATTCTTTGAATGCATTGCCCAAAATTTTATTGACTAATCCTCTAGGATTATTTAAAATCCTTTAGGTTTGAAGAATATGTTTTCAAGTGTTTTTTTGTAGTAAGCATGGGAAAGAAAGAGTTAATTTTTTTTTCTATATCTTATATGTAAGTGAAATGACATTTTAACAATCTCTTTAGTATAGCCTTGCTGTGCTGGGACCTCTGCTGCCTGCTGTCTTACTTCTTGGCCTCTAAATAGAGAGTTATTTTCAATTTCTCCAGTTCCTAATGTTTTAAATGGAACTACTGTTCCCCTTAGAGCAGCCAGTGGCTGGCTGGAGACCTTTATTGATATATATAAATTACTTCAGTCCCCAGGGCTGGCTACAGATCCAATCATATTGAGCTAATGTGCATATAAATAAAAACCTGGAAGTATGGTTTATGGCAATAAGTAGTGCAGTAGAACTTTATACCATCCTGCAAAGACACCTTGATACATTGCTGATAATCTCTATAATGTATTTAAAGCAGCAGTCTGTAGATTCAAGGCTGAAAATTTCACTCATCAAAGCCATAAATCTCAGTGAGGTTCTGATGATTGGCTTGGAAAAGAAGGAATTTCCCCAGTCCAGGGAAGAGCTAAAATTAAAGGACTTTGGCCTTTTGGTGGAAGGCACCAAGTGTGTAAGTCAGGTGCATGAAGTCCAGCAGCTGGGAAAGGTTAAAGACATTCCCTGAGGTAGTGATGTTTGTCCAGTTCTCATTTGATTCCCACTTTTGCGTAGTATGATCTGTTGCCCTCTAGACAAAGTGATAATAATCTGATGTCCAGCTGATTGAGCTGACAGCAATTGAATTATTCAGGCAAGCAATCATTTCTCTAGGCAGGTGAAAACAAATTTGAAGGGTTCAGCTGAACTTTCAGACTAAACCACAGATGGAGGCTGTGGCAGGTGACTGTTTTCCACTTGGGGCATCACTGGGACAGATATGTGACCCAGACAATTGCTCTATGGCCTCTTACTGCACTGGGAAGGTAACTCATTGCAGCCTTGGAAAGGGACATCTCAGCATCTCCCACACCTTTGCTGAGTCTCACTTGAACACTTGTTAATTAGCTGTTAAAGCTAATTATAACTCAAACACATCAATAGTAGGACAGTGATATCCTGGGCAGAGCTAGTCCTTTTGATTTAATAGTGTCTCTTCTCTTCAGTGCTTGGCCCTGGGGAAGGGTCTGTCTTGCTTTTCCCTGCAGCATCTGGCAGAATGACCACTGTGCCTCGTCACTGTGGCTCTGCACAGAAGAAAGGAGAAAACCTCAAATTGCTAATGGCAATGACACTAATCCAGTAATCCCTCTTAGTAACCAGGAGTGCCTTGAGCAGAAAAGATAACAGAAGGTCCCATTATCCATTCTTAGGAAGGTCCTAAGCAAGCATGGGGGTGACCAAAAGGCATCAGAAGGGAGCAGGACAGGTACAAGTGTGGCAGCCCAAGCCATCATCCCACACCTGCTCCCTCTTTGCTGCCTTGGAGTAGCCAGAAGGAGAGCAGTAGCTTTATTAATAAGCTACTGTAGCATGGCACAGCAATAAGGTCTTGAGGCAACTTTGGCAGATGTAAGACAGGGCATTATATATATAACTGATGCTCGATGAGCACTGTGAGGTACTGCCAACTTTACACAACTTTATTTCTTCATTTTCAGATCCTTCAGGCACCAATTTTACTGCTTCAGAAAAATGATTGTAACTTAAAGGAAAACTGCAGTATGAGTTGTCAAAGCAGCCTTTAGAAATACTTGTCACTCTTCTAGTATCATAGTCTGTGGAGCTGTCATTGCTGTCTCTGGGTGCTGCCATTTTAATGTTACCTCTTTGCTTTCCTTCTCAGAAAGTCAAACAGGAACCAAAAAAAGAGAAAAATTTAAAAGTTCCTCTTAAGTCTCCTGGAGTGTCAAACCCAGCAGGCTCCAATGTATGTGAGAGCTTCAGAGATTTACTCTAGAAGACCATATTATCAGTAGTCCACTGAGTACTTAAAATTGTACAGAACAATTAAGAAAGCAAACATATCAGATTTTGGAAGTGTTTCTAATGTTGAGTCTCAGTGGGAAAGGGTCAATTTGTTCAGTGTGTTTAGCCAGGTGCCACGTCACCATGTGATTTTTTAACAGTTTTCCTGTATTTAAGGCTTTTTCCGCACTTGCATGTAAGGTGGTTTGACTGAAATTGGGTTTAAAATTTGGTTTAGTTAATCTTTTGCATAGCACTGTGTGGCTACTTGCAGAACAATTTAAAGTTAGCAGAGTTTAATTTAGTAGGGAATCATGAAGCAATTCAATTTAAAACCATTAAAACAATTTTCGAGTGTCTGCCCAAGGGTTCTGCATGTTTTCACTAAATGAGTTTTAAAAATACATTTAGTTAAACTGATGGAACTTTAAGTATCAATAAAGGCTTTATCTTACAAACACTAATGCTTGTCTTCAACGAGTCCTTTGCATCTGCTTAGATGTCTGTCTCCAGGATCAGGGCATTATCATTTACTGTGTGTAAGAAAGATCCTGGGTTTGATCTCTTTAAAAGAATGTCTCTCCTTTCCTCTCCTGTATTTTTAGGGAAAGGTGATCTGATCTTTGCCTTTCTTCTGTCTGCAACTACAGGACATTGTGCCCATCAGGTTTTTCTCTGACTGTCCCACAGACTGCTGGAGGTAAATAGATGGAGCAAAGTCTCTTCAAACCAAAGCAGTAGCTGCTCATCAAAAAGGTGGCCAGATTCATACATCTATTTCTCCTCATCAAAACCTCCCTGTTTAGAGTTCCATTTAGTTCATTTAACCCCACAGTTAGACTGGAAAAGATTTTCTAAAGTTCATGCATCTCATTTTTTCTTCTCTCACCTGCTGCAAGTAACATGCTTTATTCTCTGGGATGTATTTTTTAAGTCTAGTCTAGATGAGGTGCAGGGAGAGTGGCACTTGTAAATCTGGATCTCTGTCTGCTGCAGTGCTATGAGCTCTGTCGATCACACTGCATGTACTTGAGAAGGACAATATCATGAATGCCATGTAATGTGTGCTTATGAAAAATAGCATTGTATCTCACTCTTTCATGATCCCAGTTTTTTTCACTTCTGGAAAAAAGGGGAAACTGAGAAGTGAATATATGAGTTTGAGTTTGGAAAGAGTTTTCTTGTCCCAGGATTCTTGAGCTCCCATGGAAACCTTCTGCAAGATCTCCAAGGGATTTGTGTATGATAAATGTTGAGGACAAGGGAACCAACAGCTTTTCTTTCAATTAGCAACACAGCAGCAAAAGACTGGAAGGCACCTCCTGAGCCACTGAAGCTGCTGCTTTGTGGTTGCAAACAAACAATGGCACATAATCCCTTTTATAAAATGATCACGTTCCACCTTGAAAGCCACTAGGTTGTGGGAGCAGGACTGATCCCTACTGCTAACCCTGTGAAGCACAGAACAAATATCTGAGCTTAAGATAATGCTACTTACAACAGGATTAATTGCCTGCTGGGTGCCCTATAGCTGCAACCACAGGGGAACTCTGCCAGTTGCAGCACGGCTTTGGCACTCCATGTCCATGTAAGGCTAAAATTCACTCTATTCTTCCTCTTAATTAAGTGCAGTGACTAGACCAGGCTTTATATTGCATCACACTTGCTTCTATGTTGGGACAGATGCAGCATTAAATGGAGGGCTGAGCAGCTGCATGACATGAGGACAATGTGTGGCACAGACAGCACTGGAGAGATGCTCCTTTTGTGCCCTCCAGTTGTCTCTGCTCACTCTGGCTAATGGCCATCAGTGGAGATTTTGTGCATCACCTTCCAAAGAGCACGGCTAACTTGTGGTCCTGGGAGAGATCTGTATGCTGGGTGGGGTGCAAGTAATGGGAAATACTGGCTTTCCCCTACAGGTATAACTTTTTCTCCTCCTTCTCTCAAATGATCTGATCCACATGCCACTGAAATCTACCAAACTTCACTCACTCCAGGCAGATTTAGATCAACTCCTGTGGCTTCAACAGTCACTTAAAGGCTATAAGGAAAACCCATATTCTCTATGCTATTGGGTTGTGTACTCTGTCCTGAAAGGGGTGGAGAAAGGTCTGCACAGCCATACCTCCACCAAGGACTCTGAGCAGGAGCATCACATGGGATTGGATCCTAATAGGATGCTGCAGTCTTTATAGCTCTGTGTCCCTGCCCATATCCTGGACGGTACAGGGATGGGGTGATACCACCCCACAAAAGAGAGCTATAAGGAGGAGAGAAAAGTGCAGGTGGTTCTGGATGCAGGCCAGTATCAGAACTGAGCTCTGGTCTTGCTCGTGTGGCTGCAGTTAAGCCCACTCAATAAGAGTTTAAAGGTGCAGAGTGCAGCAAAAGCAGCCGCAGGGCCATAATGTCACCTCATGTGGGAGTCCACACAGTTTCCTTGGTTATCAGTTCTCTTCTTCTGTTTTTGATGCCCTAACCTGCTGACCTGAGCCTGCCCTGATCTCCTCACTTGCCTTTCTTGATCTGCCGCCTCCTTAGTTGCCTTGTTTTCAAAGGTAAAGGGCTTTGGACAAACAGAAGTGCTGTTCCTTCTCTTCCATCCTTAAAATTGTGGTCCTGTGGTGGCAGTGGGAAGTGTGTGTGGCAATTGCAGCAGCAGGACCTGCAGACCTGATCCTGCATGCTGATGGGGCAGCTTGTGGGCTTTGGGACATTTTGTGGGGCTTTGGGGCAGTTTGTAGGGCTTTGGGGCAGCCCTTCACACTGCAGGGAGAGAGACATTCATGCTGGGAGACCTGCTCGTGCTGATGGGTTTGCTGAGTTCAAAGTGAGGTGATGGATGTGGGAGAGGAGAGCAAGGGGTAGGAGGTATTGCCTTGACCACACATTTGGCTGAAGAATGAGCAATTTAGTGAAGACATGGTCCAAAAAGAGAGAAACACAAACCCTCAACAACTTCAGTGGGGGCAGTGTCACCCCATCTATGTTCCTCACATCGGAAGGCCTTTTTCAGTTTCTTACATCCTCCACAGGCATTAAATTAATGCAGAAGAGGGTAAGATGGAAAAGAAGAATATTATACACTGTCTGGATTTCAAAGATCCACGCTATGTATCTGTATCATAGCCATCACAAGCAATCTATGAGCATTCTCCATAAGCACACACAGACCTAACCATTAACATAATTCTCTCTTTTATTCCTCATCATTGTGGTACCGTATGCTACAATCTTGAGCATTATTTGTTTTATCCACTTTTCAGCATTTTCAGCTCATACTATGTTGGCTAAAAAAAAAAATCCCATTTTTATCTCATCTGATTTGATATTCATCTGTCCCTCGCTGATTTTTTTCTCCCTCTTTACCATCATTTTGGTTGGTGTTTTTTTACCTCGGAGAACATTGAGAACTCTGTCTCAAGGCTTCCAGATTAGACAGAAGACTGATAGGATAATGATGATAGTATGTTAAATGCTATCTATGTAAATCAGCTCTCTCCATCAATGGATACAAGATGCAGCTACTTTAGATCCCTTTTTGACATACATTTTCATTTTTTAAGGAAGAGAATATTGGATTGTTATTAAGCTACTTTAGAAAAATCTTTGCATTACCAGGCACATTACTATTGTGCATAAAGTCATATTAAATTTTGGGATGATGTACAACATCATTTTCTTTTAAAGGCTGCTTTTAACCTCAAAATATCTTCTTTTTAGCTTCTGCTGAGGGATTTGTTTATGATAACCGATGACTGGGGGAGGGGGGAAAGGGTGTTTTTTATTAAGCTTCTTGTAGTAGATAAATCTGAATTTGCACCTCTGATAGGAAACTGGCCCTGGCTAAGGGGAAATACTGCTGTTATGTCTCATCTGTTTCAAATGCCTGGGAAAACAGCTCAGCAGATAGCCAGAAAGTCAGATTCAGACTGCCTTGGACTCAGTTGGAAGCCAGTTGCAAAATCAAGACCCATTCACTGGAAACATCTTGCCAACAAACCCCTCCCACTTTGACACTTTTAAAATGTGAAATGTGATTTTAGTTTTCCTCTTTAAATTTGAGGATACAGGAATAAATATATTCTCAACAATAATCAGGAGTAAAGTGGTGAAAATCAGCTTTGCTTTGTTCATGCCTATAGACTCATGCTGATTTTCCAGTAGCAAAGGAACTGGCCAGGTAAAAATATATCATTAAAATTCATCTTCAGCCTGTCACTACTATGATGAATTTCACCTCAAATATAGGGTGGACTTTACTTGCTAAGTTACAGAAGAATGTACGGGCAACTCCTATTTTTTTTACAGTTATCTTTGGCTGCAATGGCCCTAGGCACACTAAATCCAGATTATACACTTTTTTTTTTCTACAAGAAGCAGGACTGATGAGCAGAAGTTCCAGCATTTCTTTTCTATGTTCACTCTCTAATGTCTAATAAAGGAGGAGTTTATTAGCATTTTCTCTGTGGGTGACATTAATAAGAGCAGTTTCTCCTGTCCAGGAATGCATTTTCATAAAATCTGCATGAACTTCATATCTCTGAGACCCCAGTTGTTCTGCCAAATTTTCTTTGAGATTAGTCATTGCATCTGAAAGTTATTAAATGGGGACTTACAGACATCAACACACAGAGTTCCACACTGTGTGATAAATCTCATTTTTCCATTAAGAAGAATGGTGAGAGCATAACAGAGAGGAGAGAAGCTGGTAGTGTGGTTGACCAGAGGAGCAATTGTCAGGCTAGTGGTGATTAGAGCAGACCTGAGAGTGCAGGCCCATAAGTTTCATCTTTCAGGGACATGGTAAGGGTTTGAGTTAGTGTTTTAAGTGGAATTTTTATGCCTGCAGAGTCTCCAGTGTGAACAGAATGCTGAGATTATCAGAAGAGGAGATACTAATTCATAGCTTTCTGGTGGAGCTGTGGGTTTTTTCAACCAAGCAGTCACTTCGAAGCCTTCCAGCCTCTAGATCTGAACCAAGCTTGCAGTCCTGTCCATTACAGCTGTGTACCTGGTTTGCTGCTATGGGCAGGTACATATGCACTTAAACTGTGGCCCACCAGTGCTGTTATGTTAGAAGGGATCAGAGCTGGAGTCACTCTGAAGGCATAAGTATTTTTCTTAACACGTCCTAAATGGCAAAATTCACATTGAATAATTTTGGTAATAAATGGCAACCTAAATATGTCAGGAATGATTTAGTACTCGTGAACCATGTAGCTGAAATGTAGATGAGGCTAATTAGCTGATTCCTTATCCCAGCTCCCCTTTTCCTCTGCCTTTCTCTCCACCAAAAAATGTTCTTTTTCCTCTACCCTTTTCAGAACAGAGGGCTGAGTTACAGCTTTGGTATTGCTCTGGTTATTTTGTCCATGTGTCCTTTGCTTAACACAAATAAGGAGAGACAAGAGGCTTGAGAGCAAGATAGGCAGCCAGATTCAGAATGAGTAATGCAGGTGTCGAGGCAAAACGAGGTCAAAGAGAGCATTTGCAGGCAATGTCTGCAGAAGGGATGCTCCACTGCTACCTTTTTGAAAAGCCTCTGCCATTAACCACACAGTAACTGGACAAGGCATGAGAGGATTATATGTAGAGTTGAAGCAGGATCAAAAATCAGTTGCTGACTAGGAGAGATTTTTTAATGTTCTTCTTGGGCTTGAACCACACTGTGTGGTTTGTGCTTTAGAGATGTGTGAATAATTAATTTTTTTCAGCTTGTTCACCATTTTCAGAGAATACAAGGCAAGTTTTCTTCTGAAATAGCTCTCACCACTGTCATCTCTTCTGAAAACTAGCACTTTGAATTATTCAAAACATGTTGTTTTTTTCTGTTTGAAAAAAAAATGTATACATCTATATATAAAAAGCCTGAGTTGGAGCAAATTTGGTCTCAAAACCTTCCTGTTGAAATATGGAGCTGTAACATCTACTTTTCAAAATGTCAAACAAAATGATTGGACTTTTTCCTAAAAAATATTGCATTATTTTTTTTAATATAGAACTGTCTGAATAACCCTTAAATGTATTTTTTGGATGAGTAAACTAATTAGCTGAGAATTTGGCACTGCTTCCACACACAGAGCTGGAGCTCTCACCTGGCTTAGCTGGATGTGTGGAAGCCCCAAAATGGTGCACCAGTGGGGTTGCAGTCTCATGACCTCTATGTTGTCAATATGCACATCATACAAAAAGATATCTAGAGTAATTTGCAGTGCCAAGGTGAAGTCAGCTCCAGCTAGTAACTCTCAACCGAAGTACACAGAGGTTTGGAGACATCTCTGCATCTGCATCCCCAGCATCTGCTTGCCTAGGGAAGGGAGGTAAAATCAGAACTCTAGAAAGTGTGGGGGTGAAAATACAGAGACCAGGAAGAAACACTATTTGTATGGTATGAGGCACTTTTCCTCCCCTGAGAACTTCCCTTTCAGGTCTGACTCTTGGTCACCTGTGTGTGAGCATAGGTACAACTTGACACATTTGTATTGCACTTCTGTGATGGTCACTGCCAACAGCCAACAGCCAACAGCCACTGAACTTTTGTTGTAGCTGTGCTGCAGCAGGGCAAAAAAAAAAAAGCATCTGGCATGAACTGGCTGAACTAATGGTGTATCTTGAACCATAGTAGGATGTCCCATTGTTCCTCTCCAGTTTATAGTTGCTTTTAGGCTTATTCTTTAGCTGTCTGGAAGAAGGGAGAGGGATGAAATAGCCATGACATGATGCTAATGCTGCTCTCTCACAGACTCAAGAACTGGCCTGACTAAGGCATTGAAATTAATAAGAGCACAAAACAACTCTTGCCAAACAGCTGGCTGGCATAAGGAGGAGCTCTTGTTGGTAGGAGAATTTAGGAACAAATATTAGTCTTGTGCCATTTCTGCTGAGCTACACCACTGGTTCCATGCCAGCTTAACAGACTGGTGCAGTGCTACTGACTCCAGACTGTATTCTGCTTGAATCATGTCAAAGCATGGAGGTGGGACATGCCAAAAGTTTCCCAGGTAATCTAGATCAGAAAGTAACTGATTGGTATCTGCTCACCGTGACTTCATATAATAGAAGCTATGTTATTTGGCTTCTTGCCATATAACAAGAATGGGGCAGCCTGGCCTTTGCCCTGACTACTGCCTTTTTTTCCACAAGGGCTAGTGAGCCACTGATGTATCTGGAGTGTTAGAAGCCAACTACCTTGTTGGCTGCTGGTAGTTCTTTAACAGGGAGCCACCAGGATCCATGTTGCCTTGAGAAGGTTTCTCTGATGGCCTTAGCTCCCAAATCCCATGCGTTGTGTATCTATTCCAAGCTGTGAAAAGAAACGAGCCCAGGCAGAATGAAGGGCCTGACTATGAGATTTTAGCAACATGCTGCTGCTTCCGCCTCCTGTGATTGGTATTTCTAGGACCTGAGAGGCTTGAATGTAAACACAACTGTATCATCTGATCCTTCTCAGAGCATTGTTTGTTTGGGATCAACTTATCTCCTTTCCAAGAACAGGATGTTTAGGGAAAAAAGATATATAAAGCCTATCCGTAATAGTCTTAATTGCAAACCAGCCTCTATACTTTCAGACTGGAACCTAATTAATCATTGGCTGTTCAGGGAATTGATTAATTGCTTTACTGCTCTAAACTCATATAAATCTTTGATTTAGTGATTACTGCATTTTGATTTATCACTTACTATGCAAGTAATCAATATTTATGATGAATGGATAAATTCGAGTACCACCCATTTTGCAATGTTATATATATAATGTGATATATAAAGCACACATTGTTTTCAATGTCCTTTTCTAATTATCCAGACTGGAAATATGTATCTTTTCACCCATAAGGATGTCTGTTTTCTGACAGTGTCTTGCAATGATGTGAAGTAGGACTAACCCTGTTAGAACCAACTGTGAAGTAATGATAAAGAAGAATCTTGGTTTGAGATAGAGAAAACATTCAAAGGGAAAAGAACTTGTGTAAATAAAAAAACTAACTGAAGAAAAGGCCTCATTTTTGCTAAAAACCCTTACAGGGCCAGACCTTTTACTAGTGTAAACTGGTATAGATCCTGGCCTAATTTTTGTTGCGTATCTTTCTTCAAAGTCCTTCAATTCAATGTGAATCTGATCTGAGGGATTATTACACAGGAGTCTGACTGTCTGCAGTCCTTCAGAATTACAAACTAATTGTGGGATAAGAGCTATATATAATTTACTAGCTATGGATTTGTTTTCCTGCTTTCAGAAGGCCCTTCATCCTCCACCCCCCACTCATCTTCCCGCAGTAGCTGAACATGGTTTGGGTGAGCATGGAACCACAGTTGGGGCAATACATCAGAAGCCATGGTCACTGGGACATGGTCCCCCCAAACTGTGGGTAGGGAGAGAACATTAATAGGGAAGAGCCCTATTCTGGGTCCTGTCATGTTTAGAAACCCTCTGTCAATAAACCACAGTTGATAAAGCTTTTGCTGAGATCCCGTGAGTGCTGAGTAGATAATAGAGTACATAGAATATGCCTGGCCCATTGCTTCATGAAAAAACACAGAGGGGTCTTACTAACATAGACATCAAACAACTCTGAGAGCAGCTTCCTTCTGTGGAGAAAAAACCCACACCAGTGAGTCATTCAGCTTTGAGCCATGGTCTGGATCCAAGGTCAGCTGAAGTTGATTGAAGGACTCTTGTGGCCTTCAAAGGCTTTGCAATTGGGTTTTCGTAACACCAACTGTTGTCCCTTCTTTCAGTAGGGAAACCACCCCAACTCTTGTGGCTGACAGCTTTTACTGAGAAGTCTCAGGCTCTGGAAAGCATCTTGAGGTATGATGTATAGAGCAAGAGTGTCTTCTACCAGTTTCTTCTGATAAAACTGGGAGGTTTACTGTAATCTTCACCCACAGATGGTGGCAGAGCACTTCTGAAGGGTGCAAGCTGTGACAAGGTTGAAGGGGGTACTGAGAAACCTGATTGCAACTTGTAGACCACAGTTGAGGCACTATCAAGGAAGATCTCCATTTTGTTTCTGGTTTGTCTGTCTAGATCAGGTCTTCATGGGAGCCTCGTAGCACCTTGATTTTATTGGAGATTTAAGAGTGGTGATATAAAACACACATTGAGAAATGTGGCTCTTATGGCTCCCATGGTGCTCCATATTGGTCTTAAACTATTTTAGCAAACAAATCTGATCCCCTGATTGAAAAGGGACCTTTGACATTTTATATAGGCCTATTTATCACCTACCATACCTCAGTATAGCTCCTGTGATGTTCACATCACTATGGAAAATTAATCTGACACTCATTTGGAAAGATACATTGTTCTTCTAGGGTACTGTATTAAATTTTTTTCACCTCCCATATCTGTTTAAGTTAAAACTCAATGCTTACTGAGAGCAGGAGGGAGAGAGAACCTCCTTGTCTGCTTCATGCTGAGGCTCAGCTCTCCTGCTCCAAGCAGCTGGTGAGCCCTGCACTCCTCATTATTTATTTTGTTCTGGGGCACTGTCCAAGAGTTATGACCAATGTTCTCCAGATACTGATATATATTACATGTGCTTAGAGGAAACCCATTCATCTGTCTCTTGTCTCTCTTCCCCAGAGCCCGGATTTCCTTGATTGTAAAGCAAGATAAAGCTGATATCTTGACTTTAAAGACTCTGGGAAGAAATGTGTTCATGTTCTCCCCTTCTCCCCCTCTCTCTCTCCAGTGTACTATGCATCCCCCTCTGTGATGGACACATTTTTTTTCTCCATCCAGCTTCCTCCATGCTTATCTAAACATCTCAGAGTTTTCCAGCTAAAAAATTAAGGGTATCTTTACTCCACAGAGGGATACATTTCTCTCACTCTGGATTTTGGATGATGAAGGTAGAAGGTTGGCCTCATCTTTTCTGAATTATATTTGTTGAATCAATGAGGAGCTTTAGTCCAGCATGTGCAATGGTCAGGTTAAGATTCTGGGGAAAGAAGTGGGATATCCAAGTTTCTGTTGTATTTATGGTGTCCTACAAGCTAGAAGACAAAAGGGCCCTGTATTCTACCAACTTATTGCACAAAGCCTGACAGCCACTGCTGCTGTAGCTAGGACAGAGCACCACACATGCCTGCATAGGTAGAGTTAAGGGAGGGAAGGGGAAAAAAAGTGGAAACTGTTTGAGAAGCTTTTGCAACTGGAAAAAAAAACCCTAATAAATCCATGAGCTATGCATAGCCCTAGGGCTTTATGACCACGAACAGGCATGAGGGAATGACTTGAACTTAACCAAAGCCGTTAATTACCTGGCTGAGATCAAAAGCATAAGTAAGGGAGTATATTTACGATGCACCTTACAGGATATGTTTCAACTTTCTGGATTTTTTTTATTAATTGGTTTGATTAAATAGATTTAAAGAGCCTGGGCAAAGGCTCCTAAATCATACTCCGTATTGATCTAATGAAATACTCAATAAATTTACTAATATGGCTCCTTTGCTTTGCGCAGTCTGAAAGGAAATGCCACTCTAAATGGTGATAACTCAATGTGGAGCCTCAGCAGTGACTCATGGCGAGCAGGGAGGATGCTGGGAAAAAGCTCTCCTGCAACTTGCAGGAGAGCTGAGTTTAACAGCAGATCCTTGCTCCTGCCTGCTCTGCCCCACACACAGCTTCCCTACCAGTTTTCCATTGTACTGACCAACCTCTTCTGTGACTTCTGCCTTTCACTCACATTCACCACCTTGCTAAAGTGTGTGATTGTTCAATATATGGCTCAGCTGAGACCTCCCAGAGCAGAACTGCATTTCAGGGGTCTCTGCTTTATAAATACACCACACAATGTGTGGTCTAAATAAAATAAATCCTGCACAGCTCAGGGAAGTTCTAATGTAGGAAATGTAAGATGTTTATTCCCCCCTGATGCCATAAATTGGGAATGGCTGGATGGAAAGCTCAGTTTTCCACAGTTCTCTTATATTTGAAGAAAATCAAGTGTTTGGCCAAGCTGAAGCAAGTTCTGCCCCTGATCAGAAAGCTGTTGTCACTCTTTTGGCTGCCATTTCCTTTGGCTACCCTCTTCCAGATCCAGCTGCTTCCTTGAACAGAGTTCAGCTATTCGTATAGAGAAACCTTATACCTGTTTCTGCCTAAATTATCTAACTTCTTAAAGGTTACTTAAAAGGCTTCACCAGGATGCCATCACACATGTGATCCAGCTGGTTTATCTGCCAGCAAAGCAAAAGAGGAGCCTGGTGATGGTGAGAGGGCACTAACACATCTATGATCTGATTCTACCTCCAGCCCCAGCCATACAAGGCACCTCAGCTGGTTCACCCGATTTTTAAAGCTATTTAAACTTCCTTTAGCTAAATAAGTTCAGTGTCCATTTCACATGTGCCTGGGAAATGCTAACAAATCTGCTAAAAGCCAAGTCTAAACACATGCCAATCTGTCCATGCAGAGCTCTGGCAATTTGGAGTTGAATTTCATCAGACAATTACAGGACTCCCCAGCAGCTTCTGTGAGCAGCCGTTGCTTCTGGCTAACATCAACAGTTTCATTCATATGCTATTTTTGTGTCATGCTGGAATATAGTTTTAACAGTCAGTCTAATATGGTTCTTAATTTTTTAATATTCTCTGTATTTCAATTAGTAAATTGAGAAGAGTATTTGAATACTGACTCAAAGCCAGTGCATTAGGGTTCTCCCCATAAATTGGGGTAATTCTTCAGTTTCATCCAAACATCTGTGCATTTCTGGCTTATTCTTTTTATCATCTTTCTTCTTTTCTCTTGCACTTTTCCCCTTCATCCTCTTTTCTGAAATGAAGTTGATTTTTAACTATAAACATAAATCCTAGAGAAGAGATCCCACTGGTGATGTATTTACTAGTGGCTGTGAAAATCAGAACCAGAGGGAGGAAGGAAAGGAGGAAGATGGCAAAGACAAATATATTTGGAAACAGCTAACTGAGGAACAAATTAAAAATGCCTTTTGAGTAAAAACAAAACAAACAAACAAAAGAGGCTCCCCTCTGAAGAACATAACCTCAAATCTTTTGTCTGCCTTTATTGAATCTCCATCCCCGGATCTTGGGAACTGCTTATAACTTTTGCCTGCTAGAAAATAACCTCTGACATTAAACAAAAAAAGCCAAAGCTTTCTTGGTCTCACAAACCCCATGGTTTTCCTATAAAGGGGTGCAGGTTTGTGTTATGTTGTAATACATCTCAGATTCTGAGAGTGAAAACTTTGGTGTTGCTTAGTGTGGGAAACTTCTACCCTGTGCATTTATCCAGTGATGGATTTCCTTGCTTCATCCTCCCAAGCAGGCAAGACCTGAGTGTAACCACAGTGAGAAACCATTTGAGTGCAAGAAGCCAACTCCTGGAGCAAATGTTGCAGATCTTCTGGTTGAGGGTCTTGCCAAAACTTGTCTAGACTGGACTAGGATGTCAAGAGGTATGGATGTCACCAGGCATATACAAGTTGGCCCAAGAAAGAGCCATGATTTGGCCTGACCCCCTGATCTTTTCCTGCTTTGTCTCCTCCTGCTTATTGCACACCTCATGGTGTGTGGCACTGAGGGCTAATGCACATCCCTCTAAGCTATTTCTCCAGTTGCTCTTCACAGCAGATGTCTCTATCTCCACGTGTTTAGTTTTCTTCTTTCTACTTGCGTTTTTTTCACCTCCGTGAACAGTAACTTACTGTGCTCGTGTTCCTTTTTAGATAGTTATGACTCCCAGGCTACTGATGCTTCTTGTTTTCTAGCTTCTTTGCTTCTGGCTTATGGAAACATCTACTGCCCTTCTATGTTTTCAAAGGGTAAGGGAACTTTGGCTTTTTAGAAAATGTATTAAAAGCAAAAGGAAAATATGATCTTGCTAGCACAGCATTATCCACTGATGGTAGAGACTGGGAGGAGGATCAGAGTCACCATGATATCCTGTTCCTTCTTTGGTGATCATGTCCTCATTTCTGATGTGCTGTGGCACAGCCATTCAACTCCCACCAGTATTACCAAGGGCAGAAGGGACTTCAGTGTTTTCAGGAAGCAACATGAAGAGAACTCCATAAATACCTATAGCTTGCTATTTGTTACAGAGAAATCTTAAGCTTCTGAGAGAAAAAAATTACCCAATAGAATGCACCTGAAAATAATTTCTGAGTTTACAAGAGAACATGCAGCTTCTCAACACATAATCAAATGTTGCTGTAACACAAGAAAAAGCATCCAGGAAACAATTGGTGAAGTTATCAGTTTTCTGCATGAGAGAAACCCCAACAAAGCAACCATCACAAAAACACCACCCCGCAAAAAGTAGAATGCTCTAGCCATGACCTTGGAGTGTGTGACTGTTGTGTGGGTCACCAGGGGTTACAACTCCCGGGTGGAATGTGGGCCTGAGGAATTCACTGCTCGCCTGTGAAAGGAGCCAAGAGCTGTAATCAACTTACCCGCTAGATTTGCTCCTGCTGTTCGCTAATGAGTGAAGACAAAGCAAACAGCACACTTTCTACTCCATCAGTCTGAGATATTTACCTGTTGCCTGTGAGTCCCTAATCAAAATTAAAGCAAAACAGGCGAAATTAGCTTGTTAGCATTTTTCTCTGTTAGCATTGGGGAAATGTCACTTCTTGCCTGGGGCGGTTTTGGTAACTTTACCATGAAGGGAAAAGCTATTTTGCCAGCTACATCCCTAAACGTTTAGTCCTGGGCATTCAAATGTAGCAAGAGTGATGATGTGACACTTCTCTATTAATTTATGCAGAAAAGGAAGGAGGCTGGGGACAGTGCAACCAGTCTTTAGCTCAAAGCGTAATACAACTGCCAACTAATGAGTGCTTTTTAGTCTTCTTTGATGTATGGATTTCTAACTTTTTTCTAGTGGAAAGATGACCCTTTGTAGAATAATTTTAAGCCAACTGGAAATAGTTTTACTTCTCCTAATTATCATTTCTATGTGCTTTGGAAATAGTGCCCACAGGCAGGTTCCCTTTCTTGTTTGTTGTGACAAGCAGAATCCAAGTTGGGGTTATTTTGTGTGCTGCTTTCTCTAAGATCCCTCCACAGCCAAAGCAGAAGGTGTTTATTGGAACTTAGGAAAAGGCCATATCTTGGGGAAGGATGGTATCTTGATTCAGAATTCAGAAACTTGTAAGACTTGGGTTCAGTTCCTGCCTCTGCCACAGACACACAGTATCACCTTAGGACAGTCCCTTATCTGCTCAATATTTAGCTTCTTCCCTGTAACATGAGAAGAACACCAGGTCCTGTCTCAAAGCTATGTACTCAGTAGATGAGCAAGTGAGACATGATCCAGGAGTGGGAGATGGGTGAGTAGATCTGTTGATGCTGAGGATGACTTTTTAGTGAGTAGGCTAACAGTATTCCTAAAGCTACAGGAGATTTTGAGGTTTTGGGCCTGTGCATAGAGAAACAGGGAGATTATAATTCAGCTTGTTTGAGGTGAAGCTACAGAAAGCAGTGTGGCCTTGGGAAACCCACAAATCTGGGTTCAAACAACAGGGAATAGTCTGTGTGCACAGGAGCACTGTCAGAGTTAAGGTAGAGAGTCACAACCAATCTGTAAGACATTATAAAGGACTTTGACACTGCACACAGTCATCTACTACCAGAATGGTGAAGATAACAACTTTAAACAGTGGACAATTCAATTGTTAACTGTATGAGGGACTTATAAAAAGGTGGTGCAAAGTCCCAGGTCCTCCCTTCATAATGCCCATGCCACAAGCACATTGACTTTGTGTGTATAGCTCAGATCACCTCCACAGTGTACAAAGAGTAGCCATGACTCTCTAAGCAAATACTGCAGAAGTGGCAGTGACCATTGTCACTGTGCTATGGCTGTAACCATGCCAGTGTTACTGGTGCACTTCCAATGCCAGCAAAAACATCCTGGAAACAGGAGAATGAGTATGAAATGTAATTCTTTAAAACATTATTGTCTGCTTAGCTACCTCTCAACAGCCAATTCTTCATTAGTCAGGGTACAGGTGAATTGAGAACAGTGGAAAAAACCTATGAATGCTCTGCTTTTGTAGGACAGGGCTCCTACAGCAGAATAACACCAAGAAACCATTTTTACTGGTGAGTGAAAGGGAAGCACTGAGTTCATAAACCACTGCATCTGAGTTAGCATCAACCCTAGTGAGACCCCAGACCAGCCAGGATGGGGCAGCTGGAGTGCTTGTATCCCCTGCCAGGCTGATCTAGTCACAAGGAACTCCCCAAGGACAGTAGAGAGTTGATTTTGCCTGTTTCTTGGTAGTTAGCCACCCAAAGAGGCCCACGGTCTATGCCAAATAGCTTTCCTCCAAAATGAATCCCTGTCTTTATCATTTGTCTCAAATACAACTCTGGAATCAGCATATGCCTCAACATTCCTTGTTCAATATATTTTAAATAACACCACTGATATAAGACACTTTTGGAATAACATTAACATCTGGGCTGACCCCGCCTCCCTACCAAGTTTCAGCCTGATGTTAATTAAAACAGGCAAGTTATAAACCCCAGGAAATGGCAGCTGACCCTTGACTATGAATGTAATGCTGTAATAATATGCAGTAAAAAAGAGGCACAAACTCCTGCCCAGTTCCTTCCTAGAACGATACTTGCTCTTTCTCACCATCCTGTTCCCTCGCTCTGAGAAGTGAGACCATTACCTCATCCCCACCTTTTATGATCTGCTCTCCCTTGTCCAGGTGGTAGGTGGCAGAGGGGCAGCCCACTCTGAGTCACTCACAAGAGAATTACCCCAGCCTGACAGGAGAAGCTGCATCGAGGAAAACTGAAAAGTCATTCCCGACCACTAGTGATTGCTGAGGTTCTCATGATGATCCTTGTCAGGACAGTCAGCCAGAGCAGCCCTAATGTCTGTAAAAATATGGAGGATTATTTTCTTCTTTCCACTCCCTATTCCTAGCTAAAGATGAATGAGGAGGATGGCCCAGGGAAAGATGGATGTAAATCCCACAGCTAAGGGCAGAGTGGAGGTTTGAGGTGTGCCACCTCCAGAGATACCACCTTGACTCTGTGCCAGAGGAACAAGAGGCTTCAGTTTTCATTTTCATGTGTCCATTACTGTGAATGGCCTTTCTTTGGTGGTCCCTAAGGGAAGGGTCCAGAAGGCTATGATAATGAGCCAGCTGATGGCCAAGGTGGTGAGACAGAGTAAGGGTAGAACTGGAGAAACCCCTCAAATGCATCAGCTGGAAAATGCAGTTCTTCTGAAATTGCAGTTTTTCCTCTGAAGCTATTACTTTTTGTCAAGCTGAGAATGAAAACCAAACAGACCAACAAAACCCCCTTCCCAGAACAAAGCAAAACAAATCAAACCCCAAATCCATAGGGCTCACTGTCTTGTAAACCCATCTGGATAGATCCAACAGGTTTCATTTCCTGTGACACATTAGAATCCATTCCAGCAGCGTTCACAGGGTCCCAGAAAACATGTCCCACTGTTTGTAAACAAATTAAACCAAACTAAACCAGCTTTTTGAGCAGATATATTTTATCTTCTCTGTGAGCTGATGGAACCAGGATATGAGCCTACGAAAAGCTGGGTTGTAATGGATACACCCTGCCCCTTCTCTCTTTGAGGCATGGGAAAGGTCAACTTTTGTCCTCTAAAATGTGTCACTGCTATAAATATGACTGCATAATTTATTGCAAATTGTTCAGCAAATTTATTGCAAACTATTAATAAACCTCCTTGAAACAGCACAATGAGCGCGTGCAATAAACAAGGAAAATATTTGCTTGATTCAAACCACATTGGATGATGTTAAATTAATGTTGAATAGATACATTTTGAAGGCCTGGAGGGATGAGTGCAGCCAGAGACCGGATGCTGCATCGCTTGCCCAGAGCACACATGTCAGAAAATGTTGGGGAAGTGACCGAACCTTTTTGTCAATGGCTTAAAGCTGAGATAAGCCCTGAGTGTTTAAATTGGCAATTCTAATAGCTACCTGAATCCAATTCAATTCACAGCAGCTCTGCTTGTAAGGCAATCGGTGATACAGTGTTAATGCCAACTAATCTGATAAAAATTGACACAATGACAATGTTGGGCCATTAGTTACCAGCAGTTTTTATGTCTGTGTAAATCCATTGTGTTTTACAAGGTACGGGGGATTCTGGGAGTCGGGGAATCTTTTTCATTTTTTAAATTTTTTTCTTTTCCCTGGAAGCATGGAAATGAAGTGGTTTGGCCAGTGAAACAAACTCATCTTCTTGCTGTGCGTGCTGCCTCTGAGCACGAGAGTGTTAAATGGCAAAATTCATCACAGCTAATTTCTATTTGCCGTCTATTAGGCTACATTGTTTTGTCCTCAACGTCAGGTTAAATAATGAACCTCTCGGAATAGAGTAAATTAACCTCCACTTTATGTTCCTGTCATTGTCAAATGGAAACATCACTTGTACAAATGAAAAAGATTCATTAGTAAAGCTAATGCATAGGCTCCACTCCAGTAAAAGATAAGAGCGATTGAGGCCTTGTCATAATGCGGTGTTGAACCACCAGCTTGTTATTTATGATGCCTGCCATAATCTTTGGAGATTATTTTCAGCAATGGTAATTAGCACACAATGCATCAGGAACAATTATGGAACAATGTCTTAGCTTGACAGGTATGCCACCCTGCTGCAGGCGAGCTGTGATCCATGAGAAATTCAATCAAATCTGCATGCTGTGGGGAGTTTATTAATATTTCTCCTTCCGAGGCAGTTTGAAAGGCAGCTATGCTTGACCGGCCACCCAAAAATATTTAGCAGCGTGAGATGAGTGTGCTCCTTGTTAATACACACCTATCTGCACAGAGCCTTCCTATGCTCTTCCAGCTGATTAAAATAATATCTGTGAGTTTGCTGTTTGCCACGGTGAAGAGAAAATTGCTACCTTGCCTGGCTGGCCACGGGGCCTCATTCAAGGTGGACTGCTGCTAAAGGAGCTCTGTAGCGAAGTGGCAAATTCCTGTATTGACACAAATCCTCTAAGTCTGCTAGAAGCAGAGGGACTAGGCTGATTTACAACTCCTTACATCCCAGCTTAGGAATCAAAGCGTCCCTGATGAAGGCAGTTTTCCACTGAATAGCACAAATGTAAGAGCATGGCAGTTTCTTGTTTCAGGCATCCCAGCCACCCTGCCTGAAGCCTCTCCAGAGACATCTGGGGCTTCAGCAGTGCACAGAGAAAGGGGGTTGAGAAGCATTGCACGTGGATGGAAAGAATGGGGTATTTTAAAGGCTGGGTATTAAAGGAAGTGATCTTCCCTGGACTTACAGTGATTCTTGGGCTCCCCAGGCAGGATCAGGTTTGAGCAAGGGGAGTCTCTCCTTTTTGCTACCCTGTTGGAGCTGGAAAATGGTTTATTGCCAAAAGAATTAAAAAGCCAGTTAGTAGGTGGCTGAATGCAGCTACCATTGGAGGATGCAGGACCCCAGGGTGCATCTGTTGAGGTTGCCAGCTTCTATGGAGACCTATAGGAGAATAGTGGGGTTGTGCCCTGAGCAGGGACAACTTTACAAACCTTTACAAACATCTGTGGCATGTGTGCTGGTTGTAGCTACTCCTTACAGTGCAGTTGTAGCCTTCTGGTAATTTAGAGATAACCTCCCAGACATAATTTTTGTTTTTTCCCGTGATAACATGAGGATCTTCCAGCCAACTTCTAGAATTGCCCAGAAATACAGAACAGTATGAGGTGAGGCCAAGCTGGAGTAAGGAGATACACAAATCATACACCAGTCTTTTGAAATACAGTTGTTTAAATATGACATTGCAAAGATAGAGAAACACCTTGGTCAAGTCTTGTAGGACTTTGGCTTCATGTTTTCTAGGTATTGGGATAACTTCCTGATAAATATTATTTAACATCGTCTTTGATTACTGGCAGACTGGGGGATACTTCATCATCCCCATTTATTAAAAATACATCAGTCTGCTTCTGTCTTTCTGCAGAAGTAGAAGTGCTCAGTGCACATTTCAGGCCATTCTACATTATTATTAATGATTTATCATTGTCATCCTTTAATAGGCTTATATCATGATTAGGATTTCTTTTGTTCTTAATAATGCTTAAAGATCATTAAGAAAGAGAATTCACGTGCACGTGTCAGCGGGTGAAGAGACACTTAAAATAGAGGGACAATTCTGGGTGTATGGATAGCAGGAGCGTGGGAGGGATGGCTGGTTGCACTTAGCAGCATTGACCATATTATAAAATCATCAGTCAGAAAAGAATTGTTGCTTTTTGTTTATTTTAACGTTATTTTCCATGGGGACTGCTGCGAGGGGCTGAAAGGCATGTCTAAGTTGTTTTTTTTCTAACACAAACATTGTTCAGTATTTCTGTTGCACACAAGCTCTTTCCTTCCTCTTGTTTGGTATTCAAATGTATGGATGGCTTGTGATTAGGAGCAGGTGGAGGGGGAGAACAGGACAAAGTGATTTTAAGTCACTCCTCTTTTGTGCCACCATCTGTTCCTGGGCTGGAGTGAAACTGAATGCACAAAAACTGATCGGCACCATAACTTTTCCAAAGAAAATGAGGATGATCAGGAGAATCCCAAGGGACGGAGGCCTGATGGGAGAGGTCACACCCTCCTCCTCTATACCCTGACAGATTGCTGTGCTGCTTTTCTGCTTAGAAGAGACAAGCCGCCATTTATTAATTACACGTTGTTCTGCTGCTGAACCTAAAAATGGGGACCCCCTTGTGCTCAAGGCTGTATTAACACAGAGCTCAGCGGCAGTCATTGGCCCCAAAGACCTTACAGTTTGCATGTGAGAATAAAGAAAACAGATGGATACAACAAACCGACTGCAGGAGCATGAAGTAACCATGAGACAATTATGATCTGTTAAACTATTCAGGTCAGGAAATGCACTGCAATACTATCCTCAATTGAAACACTAGAAGGATGCTAAATGGGCAGAGGGCAGAGTGTAATGATTAGATTTGGGACAATGGATCGAACGTTCTATTGCAGAGATTACCACAGGATTTTTAATGACCAGTTGTAATCAGGGCTTGCTTTTTACATACTGCCCAAGAAAATTGTGTCTCCAGTTGTCTTACACTTTCTCAGTGTGCACCCTGTGAAGGCCCAGAGGGCTGATATTTAACACTTGCATTAATTTTGGTGAGATAGTGTGCAATAACAAAGCAGCAATCAGCACTAACTAGCACTAGAGCACAGCTTTTCATTACTGTAGTCCTTCTTCAAAACTATCTACCACTCCACATGCTTAAGTTGTTTGTGTATGTGCCCAAGATGTTCCAGTGTGCCTGTGAGTCAGTTCAAGGTGAGGGATCTTTGGAAGGCACTGAAAAATACCTAGCTAAAATGTCTTCTAACTTCTGCAGTGACAGTACCGTGATTGTGGCACATGGCAGAAGGAAGCCTAGTGCTTATTTCCATCCCAGATTTAGCACTGTGACTGTACTTGACTTGAACAGAGCCTAAAAAGAGTGCAGGGTACAAGCAGCTAGCCCAGAAGCTGGAATAAGTGTGGTGCATGCAGGTATCTCCACCTCTCCTGTGCTGTCCCTGTGCACAGGGACAACCTACACTCTCCCCAGCCCTCTATCCAGCACCTGCCTACTCAGTGCAGAGAGACACTAGATATTGTGCTGTGGCACCCAGGGGAGAAGATCTCTGTGAACATTCTTGAAGTTAGTATCTTCCAGCCTGTCTCATGAGCACTTCCCACCTCAAGAAAGGCTGACTTACTTCAGTAGCTCCCAAGTGGGCTTCCTTGGGAGTGATGCTGGCCCGAGATCTCCAGTGATGCCTGATCTATCTGGTGTATAAGGAGAGAGCAATGATTGTCCCTTAAGGGCTTTGAATAGTTCCTTGTTCAGAGCAGTGTGCCTGCCTTTTGCTGAAGGAACTCATCCAGGCAGCAGGGTTCGCTGCACTTGCATTCACCTTCTGTGAATGTTTGGCTTTGCTCCAACCTGTTGTAGCTCTCCAGAGTTTTACATCTTTCAATCAAGTATTCAGTGCTCTTCAGATGCATGTTGGCTCATGCAGCCAAACCCTGACAAAGACTGTGTAATGCTTTATACAAGTATTTTCTTTTTAACAATTCCGGCCAGAGATGCTGAGTTGAAGAACCAAACTAATTTCATGTGCTTCTCCAACACCCCATTATGACATTTATGACATATTTTTTGGTTTAGAGGGATGATTTTTTCCAGATGCCAGCACATCTAAAACTACCTAATGAGATTTCCACAGATGTAGAGCTTAAAAACATCTACAGTATTTTTATTTTTCTCTCTAAGTGATGATGCTTTCCAACTGAAACATTTCCCATATAAAGCACTAGAAACAGTTGGATGTGTATCAGATTCATAGATAGAAAAGCTTGTTCATTGGAAGGCAGGTATTTGTGATTGTGCCTTGGCTTTTCTGCCACTTGATTTGAAATGAGTTTTATTTTCTTTGGAGTTGATAAAGATTTAAAGACAAAAATTCATAACTGGAGTTCAAGGTGGTGGGGGAGTAGTTCAAAGGCCCTGTAGCTCTCCTCTGGAATAACAGCATCTCCCTGCACATGGCAAAGGAGGTGTCATTGGCCACGCTTTACTGTGGGAAAAGGCAAGAGCAGGAAGATGAAGTGATTGGTTTCTCTATGGGTAAAAGAATCTTCTGTTCCCATGAGACAGTTGATGCTTTCCATCTCTTGTATTTTTATCCTTTGGGGGATGGTGATGATGAGTGGTTTGTGCAGGGATGGACTCTACCTCTCTACTCCATGTTCTTCTTCCCTTCCCTAGCCTGCCCTATTAGGAGGGAGTTAAACATGCTGACAAGCATTACTGCACCAGATGAGGCACTGTGCAAGGTCGTTCAGGGTCCCCAGAAGCAAACTGGGAAGATGTAATGTGGTGGTTATTTGATCTGGGCCTCGACAAGGCAAGATGTTTATATTGCTGCTGTGTGTTCATTTTCACCACTTTTGTTCTTCACACTTTTCTTTCCTAATGCAGCTGATGAGACCCATAGTTTGTTTGGGATCAGGAAAAGCATCTGACTTCTTGAGAGCCGCCCCCCTAGTGAATATGAAATAACACAGGGAAAGGATCCTGTGTTATTCTGTGGAGGGCACTGGGATTAATGGCTTGGGTGTAATACCCAGGATGCAGAGACATGAGAAAGCTGTTTAACCATGTCGTGGGTTGATGTGAGTCTTGTTATCTACTGCTTCCCCTCATCTCTTCTGCTTTCACACAGAACAGTTATGATATTCTTCCAGTGAAGAATGACCCCTATTACACTTAAAATAAATTGCAGCGTTGTCTGGAAATATTTAAGCTGAATCTCACTCTTGTAAGAACAGAACACCCACAACCAAGGAAGGGATGCAGGGCCGTTCCAGCGCTGAACTCAGCCCTGCAGATGTCTGTCACCTGTTTCTAAGGAAATGTGCAAGTGTTTGGGAAAGAGCTGGGCTTCGTTGTTATTGTGGGAATCTGAAACTACTCTGAACTTTGGCCTTCTATCCCCTTTCCAAATTTCTTCTTTCTTTTTTTACAGCAGAGAAGTTGCTAGACTCATAATTCACTAACTGGTTTCCATTAAAGGCTCTGCTCTGCAAAATGCCAAGTGTTCTTAACTCTTGCCCAAGCCAAAGTTGCTCAGGACCTTGCCAGAACTGAACCATAAGATTTAGATTTGGGCCATGAGCTAGAAAGTCAATCTCTAGTTTGTGTAAACTGATCTCTTTAGAAAACGCCCCCACTCCTGGCTGGGCAATAGTGTCATTCAGCATGACACATGGTATTAATTCATAAGAACAGACTGTACCTGCAGCAGCTTTTCCATTCATGGGGCCCACACTTCTTGCTCTGCTGGGTGGGAAAACAATGAGTAGTGGACTTTCTACCTGCTGGTAGGAGCTACTAAACAAAAAACTGATGGACCCCCCTTTTGGAGAAAGGAATAAGCTGGATGCCTGCAAAACAGGAGGGGAAAACTCATGGTCTTAATCTGGCCCCCATCTTCTGGAGTAAGTTACCCTCCTTCTACCTTCCACATCCTTCATGTGAATGTTCACAAAAACCCCATTCTTCTCTCCACCAGCTTGGCAAGTCACTGTGCTTCTCAGAAATATGAATATGACAAAGCTTTAGCAATTGGAAAGCATGGTGCTCATGATGCTCATCATGAGGAATTTTCCCATACTCATGCCACTCATGTCCTTCTCAGCCTCAGCACAATCCAAGCAACTTGGAGAAGTTGCTTTCCAGGCTCCAGATTGTGTGAGCAGAGCTTAAGTAGTTCCATGTCTCCATGGGAAACAAACACACTGCAGTTGGATGTCATTTTATAGGAGAGGTGCCCTGCATCTGGTACAACCTCACTGACACCAAATTTAATAAATTAAGAGCAGGATTTAGACAATCATCCAAACGCTGTATTGGGTGGGACTGCCAGCTGAGAAGGCATTGGATCCAGAAGCAGGTTCATGTCTCAGTTAACAAAAGAGGTATGGGTGTGCTTGGAGTTAAAATCAGTTTCAATATCTGCTTACTGCTCACCAAGTGGAATGTTGTGGTGCTAGAAACTATCTTGAACAGGGTGTGAATACTGTGCACCTTTGCATTTTGTGTAATAGAATGGTTCCTGGTCAGCCTGTCAGGTAAGAATTACACATCCACTGCTCTGCATGATTAACCAGATGTCAGGATGTATGTGCTCTCCCAGCATATCATCCCATGGCAGGCAGTAGAGCATTTACAAATGTAGAAAAAAAAAAAAAGGCAATAATAGGAAAAAGAATTATTTTTATGTGTACTTGTCTTAAGACATATTTTTCCATTTAGTAATTTGAAAAAAAAAAAACATCTGGAAAAAATCATATTATGGACAAGGCGTATCATGACATTTACAGCAAATATTTTTGCTGCTAGCATCAAAACCAGCTCTTTGCTCTATCAAGGGCAGAATGTCCATATTCACATAAATGTTCAGCAAATAAAAAGGCTCTGAAGAAACTCAGCGCTGAGCAGTTCTTTGCTCCCAACATTCACATTCTCATTTGTTTATACTTTTTTCAAAACCATATTTTTTCTGTCTCAGATGTAAGTGCCTGTTGTCCCTTTCCCTTTGCCCTTTTTTGTCTCAGGAGAATGAAAATAAATGACACTACTGTGGCAGAAGTCCTGATGTACGTAAAGGTATCAGGAGGTTATGAGGTCAGGAGCAGAAACAAGGCAAAGTTTCCAAAGAAATCACCAAGAGGATTTATAATCATGGGCAACTTATTTCAACCAGAAGAAATGAAATGTGTGCATCATGCACCAGGTTTTGAGAGGGAGCAGTGAAAGAAATTGGAATGGCTTTTGGATTAAATGGAGCCTCATAAAGATGTTATTGGTCTCTGCAAGCTGCCCTCTGGCAGTGACAACTGTCTTGTCTTTGGCCCTCCTGTTGGGGTAAAAGAGCCTTTATTAAGGCTCAGGATTCTTTTCAAGTCTAGAGGCTGAGGTGTGGCTTACATGTGTTGGAAGGGTCTCTTTGCATAGGCAGGTTGCAAGGTCCCATTCCCACTTTGGGTTCTCTGAGGCCTGTGCATCCCATGGAAAGTTTTCTCTGTTGAGGTCCCAGAAACACATTTCCAGGATGCTGCAATGCTCACTGCTGTCAGAATGGAAGTGAGGTGTCAGCATCTGCTCTGGGGTGGCAGAAAGAAGGAAATGATGGCTTCAGTTTACAGATCAGGGACAGGAGCAGCGGTGACACTGACGGCCAGATGTTCCCAAGCTGTGGGTGTTTGAAGGAAGATGACCTCTGTCTGTCAAGAGGTTATGGGATGTAACATCCATTATCAGAAACCACATATACTATGAACTCATCTGCTTCATAGTCTTTAAATTGCCCTCTAAAAAAATAGAATTTAAAATATTAAACAGAACTATAGAAACTGTCAACTACTACTGGTTTTGTGTATTTCATGTATTATCATGCTTTTAAAATTCAAAAGGTTCTAGAAATTCTTCCTCTGTTTTGCATGGATCTTGAACATAATCTACTCATTTACACGAAACATATTATTTGCAAATATTATGGTTAATTTTAAATACATTTGCCTTTTAGCATCTTATGAATGCTCTCTCCTAAGGCGACTCCACAAAACATGGAGGTAGCAGACAAGCAACTGTTCTGTTTAGTTCAGACTTAGAAACCCTGAGTGTATCAAAATCTCCTTGAAATATTAACAGGGTTATTCTTAACCTCAGCATGTTACTGCTTCACCTAAAAGGAACAGTGGTTCTTTCTCTGGGAGGAGGGTCAGTGGAATTGAATCCTCTTAACAAAAATCAATACTCCAAAATTTGAAATCAGTTGATGCAACTATCTGCAATTCAACTTGCTCATTATCAGACACAACCAATGAGTTCTCTGTGCTCCCTGTTGCTAAGCTGCCTTCATAAACAAATTGATTAATTGATTTATTTTTTTTTCCCAAGGCCTTTTAGTGTATGAACAGGTCAGGCAGCTATGATTTCATTTTGCTTGTCTACTCAGTGCTGGCTTTGTAAATCTGTTTGGAATCCCAGTTCTTCATCTCAAAGATCAGTGGTGTCACCTTTGAGCTTGAATCCACAGAGAGACTTCAGCTCTCTGAGAAGACTGAGTTTCAGTGTGGGAGCGGAAATCATCCACCCAGTCCCTGAATTTGGAGCACTTGGGTCAGAACCTGTCCATATGGCTTCAGACCTAGGTTGAAGTGGAAAAAAAATAAAAAATAAAAAGATGTTTATAATTTGGCTTTTTCTTACAGCTGTTTCTGAGCAAGATCTTGACCGAGAATCTATTTGAATAGGCTAATATTAACCTACTTCAATGATTGAGGCCATATCTAGTGAGAACAATGTCTAAGATTTTAGAGATCTCATGTGTAGCCCTAGGCTTTAGTTTGCTACTAAATTTGTATTTAATCTTACCTTTTGAGGTCCCTCCCAATCCCTGACATTCTATGATTCTGTAAGAGGAGTATCTTGCTGAATAGTTTAGGAGAGTTGTTATCACTGGCAGAATGTTTAACTCCTTAGCAAAAGTTTTCTCGAGTGCTATTTAACTTAATTAGTCACAGTTGCATAAACTGAATCCCTACTCTTAAAGCTGAATGGAAAGGGGCCAGGTTCAAGGACTAGGTATGACAGGACCATTGCAAATGGCAAATGGCAATGCTGCTGTGGAAGTATGTGAAAAACACTCCCGCTGTGTTGAAGGTTGTTAATGGGGAAGCTGGTTAATGGTACTGGTTTAGGAGACTGGCAAGATGGGCTTGTGTTCACTGGTTAGCCTGGTAAAGAGATTAAAAGCCAAATGTTTTAGCCAAACTTTTGAATGCTTTTAGTTTTGAATGCTAAATCTGGCAATGCAAAAGAAGTTGGGTATCCAGTGGGTCTTTTAGTTTAAAACCAGCAATTTCAAAATGTTAATAGTTTATGTATTGGCGCTTCTTTCCTTTCTGTCCCTTTATACTCCACTTAGATGAAGAAGACAGAAAATGCAACAACAAGTCATATCTTGTTGGAATAGGTCCCCATCTACCTCACACATTTTTACGTCCCCCTAAAGATGAAAGTTGTGGGTTTTGTGGTAGGTTTTTCTGGAAAGAGTTTTGTTTGTTTGTTTGTATGGTTGTTTGTTTTCCACAATTCTTCAGCTGTACAGAAACTGAAAAACAGCATTAACAATGGAGAGAAAAAGACTGGGAAAGTATCTGTGGTTCCATCACAGTTAAAAAAGTTTTAACAAAGTTAAAAAAAAAAGAAATTAAAAAAAGAAAAAGGCTTTAAAAATTACCCCAAATATTTCAAAGTGAAAAGTTTTGGAAGGGAAAAATGAAGTATTTTTTAACAGTCTTTCTATTTGTTTAAATCAGTTCCAATGCTATTAAGTTAGCTTAAAAATATAAGTGTTAGAGTCAAGAGGTTCAAAATGTAACCTTTTAAACAGAAAATTGAATTTCCAGAAGGATTGCATGATCTTTGGTAGAGGAAGATTGATGCTTTTTGGGAGTCAAGTTTTGGACTAAGCTTGGGGTTTAAGGCTGAAATCTTCCAAACTGTGTTTCTGTAGATTCTGGCTGCACAGCAGCAAACATCTTGCTCCATTATCTGTTTGCAAAAGCACCCCAAAAGTAGTTGCTCTAATAAGCTGCTGGTCCTTCTCCCATTTTAGGTTAGATGCAAAATCAAAACACTGGTGATTGATTCAGACTTTGGGAATTGAGCCTGAACTTCTCCCAGAATTTAGAAGCATTGATCATCAAGATTTTGGCTTTTCCCTATCTCCAGTCAAAATAAGTTTTGCATGACTTCATCACTTAGCAAAGTAAATTGAAGGCAGTAGCTGGTTTGTTTGTTTCTTTATTCTCAAAGTAATTAAAAGTTAATTCTCTCCATAGCGGAAGCAATACTCTGAAGCAGAAAAAATTAAGTTTTTTATTACAACCAAGGGTTGAGTTATTGATCCTACCAATACAGTTATGTCTATCTTCAAGGTGATTCAAGGTAATAATGCCTTTTCTCCATGGATTTGATGTCTCACCAAACATTAATTGAATCCCTCACCTAAGTAACAGGATAGGCTGAAGCTTGTGTGCTGTAGTGGGTATTTGTATTACATCAGTTCTAAATGTAGGAAACTAGGGCATAGCATTGCCAAGGGATGCCTGTAAGTATTGCTTTCTGCATCATTACAGCCAGCTAAAGCTGTGCCATTGTCCCAAGGCCAGTACTGCTCTTGCCCACACCAGAACCATACTGGTGGCCTGAGAGCTGGTCTGGATCTCACCAGCTGGGACAGCCTTGGGCTATCATAGAGAAAATGGGACCCCAGAGCAGAATGGAACTGAAGAGTGACAGGCCTATATGTGTTTAAGAGTAAGAAAAGAAAAACTTCCAATTTCCATTTGTGCTTTCCTAGGCTGTCAGCAAGAAAATCAGTTCATCAATGGGACATGGCTTATCTCTCCTACCCTGTGAGACAGCCACGGTCTTCCCCTGGTACTTGCTAATTTTTATTAATTTTTATGGTTGTTTCGCTCCTCTTGCCACTTTGACCCTTATATACGTTTCTTCACTGTGCTGGAAATTTCTTTTATATATCAAAGTAAAAGCCTTAAAAGATCCCTTCAAATGCCAGAACCTCAGAAAGTGTGGAGAAATGTAATGTGACATTCAAGTTTAGGCATGTTTTTCCTTTGACTGCCACATTTCATCTCTAGAGGAAAGAGAGACCTTTTAATATGGGTCCTGTTGGGTGTTCATTTTCTTTTCAGAGGTAGGGCACAAACTCTGCCATCCCCAGGAGTGTATGACCTCTATCCCTCAAAAAATCTGACAGACAAAAACACCCATCATCATTAATCTTAAACTTTATCTCTGATTAACGGATCAACAAAGCAACCTTTTCTTATGCCACCGTTTGATATGCTGGACATATGTCAGAAAGACATGGGCCATCCATATCTTATCTTACATTAAGAAGAGTTATCCAGAAATGTACCTTCATTACTGCGACAGTCATGTCAAAAAGGATCGATTTATTGTCAACGCATCTAACCTAACAATGTTAATGGACTCTTCAGACATCTTCTCCTTCTCATTTGTTTCCTACATGCCTATCAAAGAGACAAAGCAAGAGAGTTACCAAGCTCTGGGGAGTGGTGTGTGTATGTGTTAAGAGAGTCCATGACAGCTCCTTGGGCTGCCTATAATGAAGTGAGATGGGGGTGCAGGAGGAAGAATTTGGAAGAGGTTTCTCCAGCACTAGGATGCACCTACAGTAGAACTTCAGCTTCCTCTACTGCTGTATTTTCTCAAATTTTAACAGCTCTTTGGGGGATTAGTTAACAATGGGGTTGGTTGCTCCATGGGTTAGCAATATCTGGAAAGGATTTACCTGCATTTCCTCTCCGCATATTTACTTGTGGCTTTGATGCAGCCAAAGGCTTGAGCCACTGATGCTCAGCACTGCTGTGAAGGATAGATGTCCTCTGGAGCTGTCAGAAGGTGAATGTTTGATATTGGGCAGGAGTGTTTTCTATGTTGTGTCTTTGCCAAGTCAGTCACTGGGAAACCTATTCTGAGAAAGGCTCTGCATTCCTGTTATGAATGAACTTCCCTTTTGCCAAAGTATGACTGGCTGTCTGGGGCTAATCAGTGGTAACAGGATGACCTTTGCAAGTGAATAGAGCAAAAGGCAATTTGTCTTATAGAACTTGTACAACTGTTTTGTTTAATGAAACAACGCGATTATAATCTTCCCACAAAGGCACATAAACAGTTAGAGTAAATCTCCCTCACATATTGCGAGATGTTTACATAACTCATCCTTCTTTCTTATCAAATGTTGTGTACAATGCACTCCTGACTCTGGCAGAAGTTGGATCATGTAAGCATTATCAAACCTGATAAACAAATGTGTTTCCTATAATGCTGGAACCACATCAGCACAAGGCAGCACACATTTATGTATAGGGCCAGGTTCTGTTTTAAAAAAAGAACTCCAGTCACCACAGTGCAGCGTTTAAACAACCAGAGGGAATGCAGAAATGTGTGCTATTACAAAGGGCATAGATACTACACTTTTGGTGCCTATTATATTCTTCACTGTCTCCAAGCAGCCAATTTTGGATTTGAGTTTGTTACTTGAAAAATGATTGAGAGGGCCTGGTTGCTGATACTCGTATTTTAAAATTTCAAGTAGAGGCTATAACAAACTTATTTGTTTGCAAGCATTTACTAAGCATACAGCAACAAAAGCTTGCCTGGACTTCTGTTGCCTACCTTGACCCTGTCCTGATGTGTCTGGTCTTGGTTTATTCAAATGTCATTTCACAGGGACTGAACTGAGTGATCAAACTGCTCAGAGAACCCTGAAGGTCTGGGTCTTATTGTTTTCTCATTCTCTCTCTTTTTTTTTTTAATCTTCCCACTTTATGTGAGAAAGCTACAGAACCTACTTTCAGCGCACAGGAAGAAGTGTGTTAATGTGCCAACATCAAGTGAATTCCACGACTCTTCTATTCATTAAACTCCCAGTTCCTCAGCATGTAATTTATGTCAATTCAGTTGTGCTCCTCCAGGGTGTGCTACTAAAAGAAAAAAGAAACATGTATTTCGGCAAAAAGAGGTGTTTTTGGCTCCAGAAATCAACTTGCACCTACTGACAAAGGAAAAACAGACATGTTTTGCCAAAAAAAGCAAATAATCAGCCCTATTTTTTAAAAGCCTGCCATTTGAAGGTAAAACATTACACTGTTCTTTAGTGATTCCCTTTTCCTAACACACAAAACTAACAAGCAATATCCTTATTTCTTTCTGTGATCAGCCTTGTACATACATGACCCTGCTCATAGGATCTAGAGTTTGTAGAGGACTGTTAGGTGACAAGACTGACCCAGACCTTGGGTGCGAAGGCAGCACCACAGCTGGCAATGATTAACTCTGCGCCCAGGTTTTAACTCGGGTTCCTGGATAGTGAAGTTTACCGTTGGATAGTGTAGGGCAGATCAACTCCAAAACTCTTAGCCAAATACAGTAATGCTAAAAACAAAGGGCTAAATTGCTTCTGCTCAAGGAGAAGTACTTTAATTGTGAGCTTAACTTTGAGATTCCTGTTCCCCCTCTCCCCTTGTTCTGGCCCCCTCCACAAAACGAGCCTCAAGGTACTCCTGGGTTTCCTTGAAGCCTCAGGTTTGGGGGCTGGGGAGAGCCTGTGAGACTGATTTGCTGGGAAGCATCGGGTTGCACAGTGCCCTTTGTTAGGCTCTCTAAGTTAATTATGCTAATTGGAGCCCTGAGATTCCTCAAACCTGCCACGTTAAATAAGTCTGCTTCCTCTTTGGCAGAGCCCGGACCTGGTGCTGTACGAGACCTTCTGTAGCTGTAGGGATGGAGACCTGTGGCTGTAGGGATGCAGGAGCAGATTTGTGTCAAGGGAGAAGGACCAGCCGCTGGTCTGCCTTGTGATGGGGTTGAGGAGGAGACGTGCTGTGAGAGTAACTGAACCTGATTTCAGAGGTCCTGGCTGATTCCATGCTACTTCCCTCCATAAATTCTGGCAGGCTCTGAAGCTCATCTATAAAAGAAACTGAGAGACAGAGAAACTCTGAAGACAGGCTCTGAGTGGGTGGGAGACTTGATTAATTGCTATGTCAGGCAAAAAGAGAAGGACATATTTTAAAGTAACAGCAAGACCTTTCCACTGAAATAAAGTAATTCTTAAATCTGCTGCGCTACATGGACATCAATCTGGAGCCCCTCCTAGAAAGCCAATGGAGGTGATGAGGGTTGGCAGGGGGAAGTGAGAACAGGATCTGGCCTGTAAGCATTGAGAGGAACAGGGCAAAGGAGAGGAACTTTCTCTTTTTCTGGGGCATTTGTTTGACTGGCATTCGGATGCTCCTCCCTCTGTGGGCTCTCCTACTAATGCCTTGTGTGTGCATTCCTCTCATGCCACTGGTTCAAATAACTAAGTTAGAGAACTTTTGAGATTAATATTTCACAGAATCTCAGGATGTCAGGGATTGGAAGGGACCTGGTGAGATCATTCAGTTCAATCCTCCTACTGGAGCAGGAACACCTAGACCAGGTCATACAAGAAGGTGTCCAGGAGGGTGTTGAATGTCTCCAGAGAAGGAGACTCCACAACCTCTCAGGGCAGCCTGTTCCAGTGTTCTGTCACCCTCACTGTGAAGTAGTTTTTCTCATATTTCTGTGGAACCTCTCGTGTTCCAGCTTGCTCCCACTGCGCCTTGTCCTGTCACTGGATGTCACTGAGAAGAGCCTGGCTCCAGTCTCCTGACACTCACCCTTTGCATATTAATAAACATGAATGAGGTCTCCCCTCAGTCTCCTCCAAGCTAATGAGACCCAGCTCCCTCAGCCTTTCCTCAGAAGCGAGATGCTTCATTCCCCTAAACATCTTTGTGTCTGCATTGACTTAGAATTTGGAAGAATCACATAGAAATAATAATAGGGAGTGAAAATTGTTCAAAATTGTCTCCTCTATCAATTTCTTCCAGGGGAACCCTCTGATATAGAGCATAAGGGAAACTATATTGTGAAGAATTTAACTGTTGAAGTCAGACTGCCCCTTCCTTCCCACATCTCCCCAATATTCAAAGGAGAAGAGGGGAGAGACACCTCTCTTACTTTTACTAGTTGTGTCCACAAAAGTCCAATCCCTGATATCTCACAGGAGGAACTAAGGAGTAGCTCTTTGTAATGTTTAGAGATTTATAGAACTGGAGACATTGAAAGCATTTACTGCTAATGGGTGGCATCATTTGCAACAATTGTCTGTACTTTGAGAAGTTCTGTGAGTAAGTCTCACTAAACACCAAATCCCATTCCAGTGGAAACAGTGGTATAAAGTGTTGAAGAGAAAAATACCCTATGGGAGGGAAAAATGTGTTGAATTTCCAGAAACTTTACCCAAACTTGTAAAGATTAGGAGGTTTACAGTTTAAATGCCACTTAGCTCACTCAGGTACCCTGGTTTTGATTTAATTTCCTTCTGATGCTTTTAAGTTAAAACTGGAGATAAAAATCATGGTTTGGAGATCATTGGTGTTCATGGGAATTGCTTCACTCATTCACTAGGCTTTGGTATCAAACTTAAATGCAGGGATCTCCTGAACTGGGATGAAGCCTGGAGCTGATTGAGGACAGTGGACACACAGGCACTAATTTTAACGAATGTTAAATTCGTCCCTAAATGATAGACCAAAACAGACTGCTTGGGTGAGTGGAATTGAAAGTTCTATCATGTGAACCAAAGTTTAAAAACATACCTAGAATGAAAACTTGTATGTAATGAAAGCCCAGTCATCATCAGACAGATAACTCCTTTGATTTCAATTGAGATCACCCTCAATTGATGAAGAGTCAGTTTGGCCAAATTTTTGAACAGTAGCCACTCCTTCAATAACTGTTCATTAAAATACAGTCTCCGGACTAACTTTCTGGTTATCAATATATGGGTTCATGATGGGTTTTCTCCTGTTTGTGCTGATGATAGGGTACATACTGTAGTGCTGAAGGAAGTGCAGAAAAGCGCACTCCTTTAGCTGTTAATCAGCTTACCAGTTCCTGCATGGAAAAAGCCATACTCTGGACTGTGATCCTGGCAAATAACCAAAGGGGAAGTGGATTTTCAAATGCTTATTTTATTAATCTTTAAATATCGCCTCGCTAGAGCTCCAGGTGCTGAGTGGTTTATAACACTCTAAATTGTAATCATGGATAATTTTTAATCCTGTGCGTACATTCCCCAACTGTAGCTGAATGGGGATCTCACATACTATAAAATGGAGAGGAGCTGCCTACCAGAGCTTCTCCTAGTCTCTGGCACAGCCTCACAAAGGAAATTTCCTGCTAACCCATCAAGCCCTTGAATGATTTGTAAAATACTGTAAGAGTCTGTGAGCATTTAAAAGGAGGAGAAAGATACAGAATTGCACATTCCTGCCCCCAGCACATCAGCCAAGTGGGACCCAATCCAACAACCCCCTGTAGTTAAATGAAGAACTTGACTAATTTTTGGATCAAACCCAGGTAACTCACTGCCACACATTTAGAGCAGTCCCACTTATCTTTGAGTTTTATTTGTGTTTTTTTGGTTCTCTGCACATAGTTATTTGCTTGAGGGCTGGAGTATTTGAGTTGTTCACTGCTATCTTCCTGTTTCGGGTACATTTTAACAAGGAACTTGGGGGTGCTGTATTCAGACATTAGGATTATTAGTTTGGCACAAGAGTTATTTACTGGTGACTTCAGCTCACCCTCTTTTCAACTCGGTTACAAGGCACAGACCTCGTTCACCTCAATAGACTGTGGTTTCCTTCCAGCAGAGAGATGTTGGGGTGTTTTTTTTGTTTTTTGGTTTTTTTTTTTAAATTACAAAAAGGATTGGATATAGGTCTGTATGACTGAAGAAGAAGTGTTGATGCTAAGGGAAGGGGGCTGGCAGCTGGCAGGGTTTGGGGAGATGGGGGGAATTTAATTGCAAATTGAATTATAAGAGGATCTATGTGATAAAAGGAAGCCTCCTAATGGAGGTTAGTGCTCGTTGCCCGTGAAAAGCCATCAAAGTTTGGATGGCTGGCATTTCTAATTCTGTTAAGTGTCAAAATCAATGCTTGATGGGTTTGCAGGAGCCAGGCAATGGGCACGCCTGTGCTGACATACCAATTTGGTACAAGAAAGGGACGAGGAAGGGACTTCCCAGAATAAGAGTAAGACATCTCTTGAAATTTAATTTGCTTAATAAGGTTTCAAAAGCATTAGAAAAAAAAAGAATTAAATAACAAGCCCATTTCCACCCTCCCTCTAAAATAAACCTCCAGCTTCATTTGCAGTTTTCCACTTGTAAGCAACACATGTAAGCGCAGGGCCTGTTGTTGCAACCCTGGAATGCTCCCAAGCAAATGATGCTCCTTTATTGAAAGCAAATGAAGAAAAAAGAGAATCTGTCAAGGGGAGAGAACAGTTTAATTGGATTAAAACCTATGAGCATGTACAGTAGGGGAGGAGAGAGCTCCTCTATCCCTGATTCCTGTGGAGAAGGCAAGGAGATTACCAGGGGGGTGAAGTGAGAGCTATGCAACACAGCACAAGCAGCCATCCAAAGCCTGGCGTTAGCCAGCGCCCCTGAGGAATTGCTGGCTTCTTTTGGGTGGCTGGGGAGTTCTCCCTGGAAAAGGGTGGCTGGCAGTGCTCATTAGAGGGACTGTGGGTCTCCTCTGGCACCGAATGCAAATTAAAGAGCAATGTTTGTGTTTGTGGTTCATTACCAGTCAAGTGGTTTGTCCAAAATACATTTTGCTTTTTCTCTAGAAGGACAGCCTGTAGATTCAAGCCTGAGATTTCTTATGCATTTTCAGATGGCTTACTCCAGCCCCAGTCTTTCATCCCCACACTGTTATTTGAAAGAACCCTGAGTTTTGGATTCTTTTTCATCCGCTCTTGGGGAAGCAGAGACTTTGCAGCAGAAGGTACAGTCATGCTGTACAGCCAGGGTGGAAGGATGCAAAGCCACATGGCACCTTGTTCTTGGGTTAAAATTGAGATGAAGATCTTTGCAAATTCAATCCTATTGAAAAGGCACAAATAATGATGATCTGGGGTCTAATCACTCCACCAAAATGTTCCTGAGCTCTCAGGCTGATATCTCAGTTCTGGACACCATAGATGATATTTCTGAAGGTCTCAGCATTTTAAATGTTCAGCTTAGGAGTGAGCTGTGGAAATGGGGATCCTGGAATAATACTTGGACACGTGGTGGGCAGTGCCAAGCCTAGATCTTAATGTAGGCTAAAATTTTGAGGCCTGAGTTGTGGTGCTGAATATTCCCTGAAATACTGCTACCCCTCACCCTACAGAAGGGATGGAAAAGGGATGGAAAGTAAAACTCAGATGGCCAGTCACACTGCGAGGCAGGGACAGGAAAGTGAGGAAGTTTTCAGGTTGATTTGGGGGCAGGGGCTTTGATTTGAATTCAAAGAAGCATTTGGAGCCAAACCCACAGCAGATTGTGGTACCTTCTTAATTCAGTCAGCCACACATGAATGACCTTTTTGTCTGCCTCCGCCTGCCTGCAGTGGGGGGTTCTCCCCCCTACCTTTCCCCACCACACACACTCATTGATAATATACATGTGCTAAATAGGATTAACTCTCCCTCATCTGCATGAGTTGTTTCTCTCCCTTGCGCCACTCAACCTGGCTCCCTCCCCTCTCTCCTCTCGCACCCTTCAGCCCCCCAGCTCCTTCTGGAGCTCCATGTGGGCCTTGTGTGTAGCTCAGCTCCCCCATTGTAGGGCAGCTGGTAATGGGCGCGGGGCTGAAAAGCCGGCTGTCAGGCTCAGTGCTCGGGAAGAATAGGCGGACGTCTGCTCCGCAGCTTTCCCTTTGATAGACGAGGATAATCCCTACTATGAGAAGGCTGAGTCAAATGGAACGGGAGAGTGAGCCCTGTGCCCTCCCACAGCCCCCGGAGCAGCACAAATTGCAAATCCTGGGATTGGAAGGGAGACGGCTCATCCCGCTAAGCACCTTGTGATGAATCCATTTCTTCCTGAAGATGTCTTTTTCTGGAAGGGAGGGAAGGCCCAAAAGCTGGCTCTCTGCAGGAGAGGTGCCCTTTTTGCAGCCTGAGCATGGAGCTGGGAATAACTCTTTTCTCCCCAGGAGGCAGAGACAGCGTGCAGGAGGAGAGGGCTCTGCCCTCTCTATTCATGCTTTCATCTGCGACCTTCCCGGCTGCCATGTGTAATTAGCCTGAGAGGGGAGATTTGGATACAAACTCACTCAACACATCCAGGATCAGACCTCCCAGGTTTATCCTTTAGCAGGAGCCATCCCATCCATTGTATTGGGAAACCAGCGAGGGGACATGTCTCCGTGGGGGAAATATTACTACAGAGGTGGGAGCTTGTTGGTTGAATCTGGGTCCCATTGCACAAGATGAGATGGTTTTGTTTTATCCTGTCAGCTAGGGACTCACTGTAGGAGGCAAAACCAAAAAGTTCAAGGTCCCTTTTCAAGTCAAACAGTCTGGAAACTTGGATTCTCGTAGCTTAAGTGGGTACCTCACCCTCAGTCAGGCACTGGCTGGTTGTCTCTAGTTATATCTCACTTTCTGCAAAATGGTTTTGGTAAGGTCTTGATTTTTAGAAGTTCATCTGTCAAGAAATGGCAGCTGACATTTAACTCAGAAAACATCCTTTTTCTTTTTTGCATGTAAATTGTATGAGGCTAGCATTCCCTTGAGTATACCCAGAGGTTTAAGACAATGTTCAGGCAGGATGTTAAATAATTTTATTCACTGATGTTTACAAAAATCCATGGTTTAGGACTTAGGCCAAGTACTAGCCATGTTGCTTGGTAACACCCATCGCCCACTGAGAAAAAGAGCCAGACAAAAATCAAGAAAATAAAAGCCAGTGAGTAGGAAGCAGAGCTTTTTGGATGAACTTTGAATTTCTTTTGCCTGATATGTGGAATCATAGATCGGTTTGAGCTGGAAGAGCCCTTAAAGATCACCTAGTTTCAAACCCCTGCCATGGGCAGAGACATCTCCCACTAGACCAGGTTGCTCAGCGCCTCATCCAGCCTGGCCTTAAACACCTCCAGGGAAAGGGCATCCACAGGCTCTCCGGGCAACCTGTTCCAATGTCTCACCATCCTCACAGTAAAGATCTTCTTTCTTATACCCAGCCTAAATCTACCCTCTTATAATTTGCATCCATTAATCCTAGTGGCTTATCCACTCATGGTGCCTCCGGTCCTTTAGATGTGTAGAGTTTAGCTCCAGATTAAACACCCTGCTCCCTCACATGCTCCAATGTTGAATATTACCTGTACTCTCTGAACTTCTCTGATGCAAAAGCTTTGTCTTAATGTTTCCACAAAACAGGTTTCCTACAAACTCTCTCCCCTTCCAGCCAGCTTTGGAGGCCACTGGGAGGAAAGCTGCTCTCCCAGTGTTTAAGGGTTTGCTCTTCATAAAGGATCTGGAAAAGGAGCAGCATAATAAGTAAAAGGGTGGCACTAACTGAGCATTTGAGAACTTGGAAGGAACTTTTGTTTCTAATTCAGCTTTCAAAAAAGGCAAAAGGCCAAGGGCTTTCACATTATTTATTCCAACCTATTTTCCCATCCTTACTTGAGGCTCAAACAAAAGTGGCCCATGCCGAGCCTTGCAGATGGATTAGCAATCAAGCATATACAGCTGCACATACCTGGCACTGCAGTGCTCGTGCTAGCCAGCCTCCAAAGAGAGGATCTCCGTTTTACTTTTTGGGTGCTGGAATGTGGGAGTGGGTGGAAGGGCCAGGATGTGAGAAGGCTCCACAGATGTTTTACAAGAAGGAAATGAATCTATAGTTTAGGCAATCTGACTTGAGTTTCCAGATTGTTTTCGTGGATGTTTTTTTGAGTTTTACTGGAATTTCTGATGGAAAGTTGGGCTGTAGCTTATTTTATTAGAATTGATTTTTCTATATCTCTTTATCTCCTCTTGAATCTTCCTCTCCTCCTCTTGAGATTACCCTAATCATCTGGAGATGAGGAGCTGACCTTACTGCATAAGCAATGAGAGATATGGCAGCTTGCCTTCAACATAAGAGTCTTCATCATAATAATTTCATAATAATGTAGGTTGGAAGGGACCTTTCAGATCATTGAGTCCAACCATCAGCCCTGCTCTGACAAGCCTTACACCTGGACAGGGACTTGAACCCTTGACCCTCAGATTAGGAGTCTGTTGCTCTCCCAACTGAGCTACACAACAAGGTCGTGTCACAAAAAGCTTTGTCTTTAAAAACTTAGATATATCTTGGAAGCCTTTCCCTAATTCATTTCATAATGCTGAGCTTCCTTATGAATAAGGACCTACCCAATGACTACCAGCTAACTGTGGGCAGTTCAGTCTGTCACCCTGCTGTAACAGACCAAGGGAACAGACTGCTGAAGAGCAAACTCCTCACCAAAGCATGAGAGAGCTCAAAATATTGACAGCAGTTCAGGTGAAATTCATAGGCTTGTTAGAAGTGTGAGAGTGACAGTGTTGAAAGGCTTGCATGTGAAACCTGGCTGTTAGCAGGCTTCAAACCACACACACCACATATGGTTCCACCTGGTATGGACAAGGAGCGCAGCAGAGGCTGCCAGAGTGGAGCGAGATTTCAACTGAGATTTTGGCTCTGTTCAAATCCAGATTCAGGGAACAAGAAGACTCCAGCCCTCTGATGATCTTTGTGGCCCTCCTCTGGAATCTTTCATAGAAAACTAAGGGGCAGGTCTCCCTGTAATGCAAAGCAGCCTGTGTTCTGTTTGCACTTGGAAAGCTTGGAAATCAGAGTGAGGTCTGCGTTGGCGAAGGGAAAATCTTGAATCCTCACAGCCAGCAGTGCTGGCAGCCGGAGATGATCATTGTCAATAATAGGCAGGAAGATTGTGCTTCATTGTTGCGGTTTATTATTAAATTACATAATTTTCATTTTTTCCATCCCTAAGCTTTACCACTCAAAATGGTTTGTCCTATGCAATCAAATGTGATCCTCGAGCCTCAGCTCGGAAAGCCATTAACAATAAGCATTCTCTGGAGTGGAAAAATGGAACATAAAGGGACCATATAGTTATTTGCTTAAATATGTGTATAGAATCTGAGAGCCTGATAGAAAAATACTGAGTGAACAGCATCCAGACCAATGCTTTGAAGGCAGAGATACAACATCTTGGAGTTAGGACCAGCCCAATCTCCTTCTCTGGTGTGGATGTTGGTATCAAGCAAGACAATTCTATCAGTCTTTACTAGCTCTCTGATGGGAAATTTATTAGTAGTTTAACCTCCCCAGTAGAGTGTATACAATAGGCTTCAAGTTTTGACATGGTTGTCATTGTGCCTCAGCTGAAAAGAGGTAACTTTCAAAGTGAAGCTCATGAAATTCATGATGATGTCAATAAAAGCAGGATGGGGATACTCAAATATAGTGAGTTCAAAACTGATAGAACCTTTTAATTCCTATGATTGCTTTTTATAATACACCAGGCAGCCACAGGGGGAAGTGGGTTGAGTACTTAGAGAGCAGGAAAGAATCTGAACTGACTAGTAACAGCTCTAAGAATCTAAACCCAGTTATCCTGCTCCAGCAAGAATTAGATGCTAATGGCTCTATGAGAGTGGCCAGATTAATTTTTTCCATGCCAGCAGCTCTCTGTATTATGAATTCAAGCATGCTGTGAAATGCTGCTGCAATTCATTGCCCTGAGACTTCAGCTAACCACCAGACTCTTGCTGTATTTGATGCCTTTGGGTGTTCTTCTCTTTTTTGGATCATGTTTGTATTTGTTTTAATTTGGGGATTTAAATCCCTTCTCCCTTAATACTAATAGTAGGTCTGACAGTGTCTGGGTATGGATTTGCAGCCAAGGTCCTTTCCTTATTGAAGAAAACAGTGTGTTGTCAGCTGGAGAAATATTAGAAAAGTAGACTCTAAAGATTTATCTCCAGCCTCTTGATGGATGTTAACCTATACTTGGCGTGTTCTTTCTTTTGTCCGTCTGGAATGGGAGATGTTTAGAAGTGTTTCTGTGGAAAAATTAAATATGCATCCCCACAGCCCATTTAGAATAAACCTTGTGGTACCTTGCTGACTGTGTCCATCTGGAAGAACTCCTTTTTGCCCTGCTCATCTAGTGTGCCAAGGTCTGAGCTGCAACCTGCCATATTTTGGTACTTACACTTGCCAGAGTCTGGCCTGTGCTGACCATTGGGAATTGTACACATTGTCTTCTTCCAAGCCAGGTCAGAACTGGTGAAAACCAGCAATTAACAACAAAACTAAAACAAAACAATATTTTTTGCAGATGCCTCGGACCAATCTTTTTTGTTGAGTAGAGATGACAAGAAATGTGTGAGTACTCCCAAAAGGCACATCAGGGATTGTATGAGTTTGGGGTTTTTTTTGTTTGCTCTTTTCTGAGCAGGGAGACTGACCCGAACCCAAATAGCCCAAGTGAAGAGATGAAGCAAGGGAGTGAGCCCACACACACTGAAGGGGGTAAGCAGGGGCAGGATTTCAGCAGACCAAGCCTCTGCATTGCAAGGATCTACTTAAGAACTAGTGATTCATGCTGGAAAAGTTGTTCCTCTTTTTTCTGTCTTTCTTCTCCCCCCTCCTGCCTCTTTGTTTGGTTTTGTTGCATTGCTCCTGGGACGCTCAGAGTGACAATAAGGCAATTGTTCCTTCATGAAGAGGGCTCAATGAAACAGTGCAGAAAAAGTGACATGGCAAGAAAATATGACAAATATTCTGTACTCCTGTGCAGAATACTGCCATTTCCTCAGTATGTATTCCTAAGAAAAAAAAAATCCATCAAGATACTGATTTTAAGCAGGGAGTTGCCATTTGTGTTTCTCCTCTTTCTGAAACATAAAGCTCAGATCTCTCCCTTGCCTGCTCTGTAAGGAGAAAACTCACCTAATATCAATTACATTTTTAATCTCTAAGACCCAGTCTCCAAATGTGTTTGTGTCTGTGTATACACACAAACTGTTTTCCCTTTGTCTTCCCATCCAAAATGCAAAAGCATCTCAGATGTTGTGATTCCTCCAGGTTTTTCCCCTGTGGGAGGATGGAAACATGTAACATTATCTTCTAGCTGCCTACTGCCTGTCTCTGAAATTAGCATTTCAGTGACTGAAAGGTAGTTAGTTTCCACACGAAAAAAAAAAAAAGAAAAGAAAAGAAAAAGAAAGAAAGAAATGGAGGGTTAGTACAAGGCTGACACTAATAGTAATAGGAGATGAGGGAGAGGGTACGGGACATGTTGGATTACAAAATGAAAACTGTGATTTTACCAGATGTGCTAACAGAACAATGAAAGGGATTTTTAGAGCATAAATTAACTCTTTGGGTTTCTGTAATTAGCTGCCAGAGAAGGAAAAGACTAACAGGGCACATTAACGCAGAGTTAAAGAAAGACTCTTTTGCTATCTTATATCTCTCTTCTGAAAGTATTTTGGTGATTTCTGGGATAGCCTCCAGATAAGCAAGGGCAGAGTAGATGCTACTGGATGTAAAAGTGTGCAGCAGTGCAAGTGCTCTGATCCATGTTAATTAATGCAGTCTATTGTTTATTTCTGTCAGGCCAACAAATCTCTCCTCGTGCAAAAATTCATCCTGTCTCCTGCATGGGGCTGTGGAGCTGAGTGGCTGTGGAGCTGAGTGGATGAGCGTCACCAGTCAAGGCCAGAGCTGGAGGACTCACCTTCCATGAGGGGGAGCAAGGGCGGGAGCAATGGTGTGGCAGCTGGCGTTACTAGACTCAGCTCAGAGGGACAAGGGTTGGAGGGTCACTAAGGAAGAAACTAGCAAAAGAAAACTTTTGTCCTTTCTATTTCTCCTTCTTTCCCATAAGATTCCACATTTTCCCTGTGTCTGAAGGTTCTTCTGTCCCAAAACATGAGGCTTCCAGCCTTCCCCTTTCACTGTTCTAAAGTTCATCTTGTGCCACCATTCAGTAGAGAGGGAGCATGGTGGAAATCTTGGTCTTGGCTTTTTGTTCCCTGGGTGAACTCTGTTCAAAGCCTGTAGCCAGAGGGAAAGATTTTCTCCATGCTGATATTCTGATCAGGGAATTGCTGTTGGCCTGAGGGACAGCTCTGGTGTGCTGGTGTCCCTCAAGAAGCTTCATAGATTGGCATTGCTGACTACTAGTGATGTCATGACAGATATGGAGCAGTTGAGTGTGAACATCCAAGTAACGTATCAAGGATGAACTTACGAAGCTGTACTTGGGAGTGACTTAGTCACTGGAATAAGGGGAGTTGCAGAGGAGGAGTGTCCCTGTGATCTTTCTTTTATTTGTTTCCAGCTTTTAATTTAAAAAAAAAAAGCCTAAAAAATCTCTGAAAAAGTGAGTAAATCTGTAAGGGAAAGAGAGTTGAGGGGGAAAGGAACTATATTTTTTTTTTTTTAAATGCCACAAAAAATGTTGCTGACGTTGAGGGAGGCAAAAAAACCCCAGCTCTTTTCCCCAACACATTATTAATTAGGTGTTTTCAAGATCAGGCCTTGCACAATCCACCCTGCTCCAGCAGACTTCAGACACTCTACAAAATAAAATGTCATGGTAGGAACAGACAAACAGGGTAATGTTTCTACTCTTGGATGTTCCAGTTCCAGCTGGGTTCAGATATGGGTAGGAAAGCTGGGAAGTGTTGGCTCCCACTGCTCTCTGTTGATGGTCAGACTGAGCTTGTTCTGCAATATATGGAGTACAAGCTTGTGGGTATTTTAGGAAATGAATTAGAACAATAATAAATTTACTTGAACTTTGAAATATTTGGAGGCTATGTCTGTATACAGATTTCTTAGATTGATTTATCTCTTTATTCAGTGAGCTCCTGCCCAGCTGAAGTGAACTGTTGGGTTTTTAGGTTTCCCCAGAACTGTCTGTGATCCAGGAGGTGGGCTGGTGGGGAGGAGGGGTGAGGGGGCACAGACTGTGCAATCCATATCCAAAACAAATATTCCTGCTTGGAAAGTGATGTGAAACATAGGAGACAGAGTGGGGAAAACCCCCTCCCCTCTTTATTTAGTCGAAATTGAAGTTTCTCACCTGTGGTGGAGAAACAATGAGTTTGGCCTTCCCTGTTCAGAACAGGGAACATCCATTTGGTTTCACCACCATACTGTTTGAAGCCTAAAATAGATATTGGTCCTTACTGTGGCATCTAACATCAGGCTGGGGAACAGCCTGGTAGCAACCATGTGGGACCACAGAATGCAGCACGTGTTATCCCTGCTGGGACAGTGGCTTCCCAGATGGTTGTGGAAGAAGCTGATGTCTGTTAGAGCTGAAGAGTGGGTGAACCAAATTCCTTGCTGTCTCCTTGGCCTTGGTAGCTGTATGGTAGCTGACTTTAGCCTGTTGTAGGCACTCTCATCTGTGTTTGTGGTTACATTTTATAGTCTATTTCCGTTTTTGTGGTTGTTTGGAGGAGATCCTGCCACCTCTCCACTTTTGCTGGAGGTTCCCATCCTCAGTCAGAGTGGCTGTTTTTCACAGGGGCAGATTCCCAGGAGGGAAGAGCAGGAACAATATTCGTATGTTGGAAAGGGTCCAGAGGAGGGCCACGAGGATGATCAGGGGGCTGGAGCACCTCCCCTATGAGGACAGGCTGAGGGAGTTAGGCTTGTTCAGCCTGCGGGGTGACCTCATTGCAGCCTTTCAATACCTGAAGGGAACCTACACCCAGGAAGGGAGTAAACTCTTTGAAAGGGCTGACAATAGCAGGACTAGGGGAAATGGATCCAAGTTGAAGGAGGGAAGATTTAGGTTGGATGTTAGGGGGAAGTTCTTTACTAGGAGAGTGGTTAGGTCCTGGAACAGGCTGCCAAGGGAGGTTGTGGATGCCCCGTCCTTGGAGGTGTTCAAGGCCAGGTTGGATGGGGCCCTGGGCAACCTGATGTAGTAAATGTGTTTGTTTGGTGGCCCTGCTAGGCTGGGGGGTTGGAGCTACATGATCCTTGAGGTCCCTTCCAACCCGGGTCATTCTGTGATTCTGTATGTTTAGGGTTTTTCCTTTGCTGATTTTTAATCTTGGTTACTGGGGCATTCACAAGGGAAAAAATAACAGCCTCAGCTGATGGGCATTAAATCAGTGCAGGTGTCTGCTGGCTGTGGACATTTGGCCTCCACTGACAGCTGGAGGCTCAGGCAGGTGCAGGGTAAGTTCATCATATCCTGCCTAAGGCAAACCGTGGCATCAGAGGTGGGGCAGCCCAAAGGCAAGAGCAGAGCCCCTGGGGGTGGTTCATGTGCTTTCCCACAGAGGGTGACCTCCAGGGTAAGAAATGTGCCTGCTGGGCACTTGGCACAGGGAGTAGCATCCACAGCATTTGAGCATCCACTTTAGAGGAAAACTACTATTTGCCTCTAGCAACTTGGTAAGGAATTTTGGGGAAAAGAAGCTTTTTGAAGAGCACTTGTCTCACAAAGAATTTAAAAGTAAATTCTTCTTTGATGCTTGAATCCTGTATTTAAACAATAGATTGTGCATTTACATATACATTTTTTGTAAGGGGATGCTGCTGTTTGTTCTGCCTCTAGCCCAGGCAGCTGGGCAAGGAGCCAGACTCAAAAGCAGTGGGAGAAAAGTGCAGGGTTTGAGCTCTGGTCAAGGTATAAAAGCAGTCCTTTACTTTCAGAGGCTCCTTCATCTCAGCTGGACCATGGTTCAGATACCTGACTTCAGGCACCCTTTTTGGGAAGCAAATGGCCCAGCTACAGCATTTGCCACTTCCACCAGTGTCCCAGGCCCAACATGAAACTGAAACTCTGGAGGAAGGCTTTTAGCCGCTCTTGCCCCAATTAACAATGCTGTGTTTAATATTAAAAGCGCATTTGTTTTTAATCCAGAAGCCTGGCTTTCTGTTCTCAAATAACCCATTTGTAATGGCTTCTTCATCCAAGCAGGGGAAAGAAATACTTGGTCGTGGAAGCCAGCTCCATAAAGAAACACAAAGAGCATGTTTCTGAATAGCACACAAGTGTGAAAGGAAACATGCGATTGCTGGAGAAATGGAATCATTTGTACTCAGTGAAGGGAAAAAGAAAAAAAGAAAGGCTTTTCAAAAGAATATCTGTGACTGAAGCTCTCCAGAACTGTTTAACCTGTTGGGGATATTTAGCAGATGAATTCTGACCCACGTTCTCCACTTTGCTATACCCTGTGACAGAGTGACGCGGCATCTGCTGCTTGTGTTCCTCTCCAGACATGCTCACAATGCCGGAGGAAGCAGGGGAGAAAATTATGCAAATTGCTGCAAGCAGATTACTTTGACCAGCTGCTCTTCTTCCTCCTCAATCAAAGGTCTGCCTGGGAAAGCCAATCTAGATTATATATGTCAGCCATACACTCCCAGCCTGTGCCCCAGCCTCCCTCTTTCTCTCTCCCCAAACAAGGATGCTTCTGACAGGGAGAGAAAATGCAAAACACAAGGGATATCAATTGCTTGAGAGAAGGCACAGAAGGAAGGGAATTCCTTTTGCCTTTCATGCAGTGGCACCTCACCAGGCTGCTTGCTGGTTTTCCAGGGCTATTCCCAGAGAAAGCGGTTCATCTTCACGCTAGCAATTATTGAATTTTATTATTAAGCATGATGAAATGTGGCAGAGAGAAGAAAAAAAGAGCAAATAGGCTCCCTAGATGGTGTGTTCACAGCATGGCCTTAGATGGTGTTTTAAGCACATGGGCTGAAAGCTGAGTAGCTTCACCCCACGCAGCCAGGGGTGTTGCTGGCTCTCTATTTTTAAATTTTTTTTTTAGTTTCTCTTGCAAAGTGAAATTTATTCATGAACACAAATCAGAGGCCAACCTGCTGATCTGTTTCTCAAACCTGCCAGATGTGGCCATGATGTTGCTCTCCAACAGCCTGAGAGCTCCAGCTGCCTTTGGCCACTCTTAGCTGAAGCTCCTCTCCCTCCCTGCCCTCTCCTGCCCTGCGCCTTTAACAATATTCTGAGTCCAGAGAAGATTCCACAGCTTCATAAATGATTAATATATATTTCATTTAAAAAACAAAAATAAAGAAAGGAATGCTGCTGCACCAGAGAGCACCTAACCCTGGAGGAAAAATATATGGTCTTGTCACAGTCTTGTGGCAAGCCAGATTTCACTGTGGTAAATCACCATTAAGGATTTCCCCAAGTTTGATGGAACCTTTGAGTTTTTCATCCCATATACAAATCAAAGAGAGTCCTATGTTTTCATGTGATAAAGCACACACACATAAATATGTGACAGAATATTGCTGCAGGTCTGCTGGGATACATCCTCCAGAGGGTGCAGTTCCAGCAGAAGAGCCCTCACTGTGGTTTATAGAGATCAATAATTCTCTTGCCCTGCTTTATTTTTTATTGGTCCTATCCATTAGATTTTTCCCAGCCAACACCAAAATTGCTGAAGATTTTATCATGTCAATATACATCCTCTGCCCAGAATTTCTAACCTGATTTCACTTCAGGGTGCTGAAGAGCTTCACCATCGGGTGTGTGGTGAGGCTTGAAGCTACTTTGCTGAGCTGAGGTCTCATGATGTAAAGCTTTAGCAAACTGGCTCACTTTTTGCTGCTTTTACCTATTTTATGTTCAGCCAATTAGTTTGGGAGTGGGCATGATTAGTGTAAAAAGAAATTAGTCAAGCAATTTTAATGAGTGGGCCAAGGCTTTCTGACAAAACTTGTGAATGTTGAGGTGCTGAAGGCAGTTTGCAAGAATGCAGAGACTTCTCCCTACTTCCCACATCAATTTGAATCTCCACAAATAATTTTAATTTTATAATCAAGTGATATGAAAAACAGGCAAAATGAGTTAATGCAAGTGAATACAGAATTTTTTTTTCTTCTTCTAGCCTTAAGGTGTTTTTTTTTTTTTTAAGAATCATCCTAATATTTTTCCAGAGTTTAAAACCATGGTTTGTTTTTAGCATGAGAAGTGCATTGGCATCATCCAGTAAAATTATAATTTATTATGTATTACTGTGTACCACACTCTTAACATTCTTTATAGGGAATGGTTTTAAAAGGGGAGTGAGACAAATAGAAGCCACTATAATTCTCCCCTAGTATTTCAGGACTGCCTGGATGGCACAGACACTCACTGAGAACAGAGGAGTCTTTGGGACTTGCCATTTCCTCTGCTGGATAAGTCTCAGCAGGCTGTGTCCAGGGAAAAGCTGCAATTACAGCTGGGATCTTGACACCAGAGTTCACCTTTTTGGGAGAAGTTTGGGAACTAATGAGCTGCAGCTAAAGCAGGAGGAGCTCTGCAGCTACTTCTTTAGAGGGGTTGAAGTTCCCCTGGGCACCCCGTGTAATTCAGCTTCTCTGTCTTGCTCTGGGCCAACAGAGTGGATGGTCTCACTTTATTTCCCCAAGCCTAGGCTCTACTCTGCTTTATCAGCATTGATGGAATAAAAGTTACCAGTGAAAGAAAAAAACAACCCTTGAGATATGATGAATTAACTGCAATTTCAGTGGTAAAAATGGTACCTCGTTGCTGGCTATTAACTACACTCTGGTGAATACATTTTCATGCAAGAGATGGTTTGCTATTTCAAAGAGGTCTCATTGCAACTTGATCGAGTTATTTTCAAAAGTTTTAAATATTATTAGACAGTAAATCCTACTGCTCAATTTTGCAGTCACTTTTTCTTTGCTTGCTGTTGCTTCCCAGTGTGTGCTCGGTGAAGCTGTCTGGTGGGCACTGAAGGGAAAGTGAAGCTAACTACTCCAAAGAAACTAGAAAATAGAATCATAGAATAGGTTAGGTTAGAAGGAACCTTAAAGATCATCTAGTTCTAACCCCCTGCAATGGGCAGGGACACCTCCCACTAGACCAGGTTGCTCGATGCCTCATCCAACCTGGCCTTAAACACCTCCAGGGTGGGAGTATCCACAACCTCTCTGGGCAACCAGTTCCAGGGTCTCACCAGCATCACTGTAAAGAATTTCTTTCTTATAATACAAAAGTACCTTCCTGTAACTCTAGTTTAAAGGAAATGTGACCTTGTATTTCATGGCAGTGTGGAGCAGGCTGGAAATCATTCTCTGAGCAGCATGCTTGCATTTCTCAGCGGCAGCCAAGGTTCTCCTTATCTTTGAGGGAGCACAGTCACTGATGTGCCATTATGGGTCATTTGTTAAAAAAAATTGGCTTGCTATTTTTGACACATGGTCAAGAGGGTTTTATTTTCTTTTTTTCCCTTTGTTTTTTTGGTTAATAATGAAAGGAGGAATCTAGCCAGCAGAGTAGCTAAAAAATTAAGTAAAATGAGTGCCTGCCAGACCCACATCTCTAAAAGAGGAAAGAGCAACAGAGGTTGCTGCCTAAAAGCCCATCAGTGGCAAGTGAGGAGTGACTAGTTCTGGGAGATGGATGTTATTCAAGAGCAAATGATCAAAACAATTTTTAATTGGCAGTTCAGCAGAATGGCTGATGAGTTGTGTATGAATCACCTCTCCTCACCTGAAGAAAGAAGTTTCTTTGCAGATCTGGGCTAGACTAGAGAGTTTCTGCAAATCATTTGAGGGCATCTCAGGTGCACTAATGCCATCGGAAATTTGAAATCTGTAAGGTATTGGATCATCTTGTATTTACTGTGTTTCTTCAGGGAACCTTAATTACAGAGAGGAAATGACTTGCAGGCATTAGCACTACCCTGCTTTGCCATTGAATTCATCATGGTCAGTGTTTTCCTTGTCAGCTTCCAGTTTTCTTGGGCTGCAACTTCAGTGGATTCTTCAATCAATGCCAGTTAGCCCAGGCCATTGCAAGGCAGGGTTTCTCTAAAGGGAAAACTCCAGTGCTGAACTGATTTCTCTTGAATCAAGGGTATTTTTGGGGCACGTTCTTACAGAATCTGTTGCATTTTGAATGAGAAATGGTGAAATTCTTTTCTGCATTCAGTGACTATAGGAAGAGTGTTAACTTTGCCCTAAATAAATTCTAACTCCTGACCTCCTCAAAACCTGTAATTTCAAGTGGATAAAGCGTCTTTCAGTGATCGATGGCTATTTATTCCTGATGACAGTTTTTCTTTGTCTTCCATCCCCAAATTTACTGCATTTCACTATGGAATAACTGCTGTACAAATCCATAATTGTATAGAGACAAGTGGATGATCTCATGAGCTCATCTATCTCAGTACACACAAGCCTTAAAAAGTCAGATATTGTTTCCATGGCTGGTCTTGTGGAAGGCCCTGATTTAATATAAAGCCTCCCAGCTGAAAAGAAGTTTTGTGAGGAACCATGGGGCATGTGCCCAGGAAGGACATGAAAAGGGAGATCAGTTCTGTGGCAGTAAGGCTGACCTGATGCCCCTTCCCCATTTTTCTTTCCTTTAAGGCAATTCTATCATGATGCACACAGTTCTTCTTCTCGGGATGTCTTGAGAGCTGGATCTGCAGAGTGAACGAGGTTTTTTGAAAATGTAGTCTGTGGCACTTCCAGAAGCCCAGAACAAACAGTGAGAGTGAAGAGCTTGCTGTGTTTTGCTCAGCCTGTTATACTTAGCTTTGCTTCCTAAGTTCAGCTTTCATTTAGTCCTGCAGAGTGATGTGGTTTATTCTATCTCATTTTCAGGTGCACAAGCTGAACTGAAAGCTGCAGTCAGTGGATGCAGCTTTTCCTTGCCTGCAGAGTGAGGTGGTTTGACAGGAGCATCAGTGAAAGAGAAGTGCAGAGAGACACTGTGTGATAGTAATCACTCCTAAAGCTCTCCTCCTTGATGCTTCTGAGCAGTATATAGGTAGGAACAAGTCAGCAAGGGCTTTTTCTCTCAGTCCTTGGTCCTGTAATCCCCTCCCTCTCCTTTCTCTCCCCCCTGCCCGAAATCCCCAGGAAAGCAGTGAAATCTGATAGGCAGTGAAATCAAAGCTCTGTCCGGTTACCAGGTTACCCACCACTAAATCTGTGAGGGACTTGGGGACATTCTCTATGACTGAAAAAGTGACTGCTCTGTCCTGGGAATATAAATCTAATGCGAGCTTGTCAGCATAAACCGTTTATATTTATGGGGAGCTTTGAGAGGAACTAGACGGGATCAGAGTTTCTGTTCAGCTCCGAGGCACAACAACCCCCAGCATGCCTGCAAATGGAGAGGCACATCTCAGGCACAGGTTGCTGCCTCACTGCTGAGCTCCAAAGAGCAGCCATGCATTTATACTGATTTGTCACTTCTGGAACTGGTGTAAGAGACCTGGAGTGGGAGCATGAAGGATGGAAGTGACACGAGGCTAAGGGCAAGGAACATTCACACTATATTTAGGGCAGAAGCAGATAGTGGTAACAATTGCAAGGATCATATATAATGCAGTAAAACTGTCTACCCGAAGTATAAACAAAAGCCCTTTCCTGAGGGGTGATCAGTCATGTTGACAGTCTCCTCAGCTAAGCAGCCAGGACATCTTATTCAGAAAGCATGGACAGAGTGTAGGGCACTGCCTATTCCTTTAATAGAAATATGGAAACAGCACCTTTGCTCTGGTGCAGAGTAATGACTCCTCTCTAGACACTTCACATGGGCTTCACAAGTACATGGGAAGACTTTTGGTATTTGCTACACCCTGAGCAGCTCAAGCATGGTTTATATGCCAGGATGCAGCAGAATATTGGAGAATTTGACCTACTTTAGAGTATGCTCTGAGCCTGAGTAACTTGTTCAAGGTTATATGTTTAACATCTGTATTGGATCCCAGATCAGAACATGTTAATTTAACTCCGGGATGCAGTCACTTTGCTTCTGGGATACTGCCTTTAGTAAACAAAACAGTATAAACCTCAACAGAACTGAGACCAGCACAAATGGGTCTCAGACCTGAGGAATGGACTCTGTTTTGTCCTGCCCTTTCGTGGTTTTTTTCAGCCCACATGGAGTAAATATACTGGAAAAACACAATATTCTTCCCATAATATTTTTTTAACCTTTTCTGAAGACTTCAGTTTTTGGCTACTCTCAGTAGCCATCTGGGTCTCAACTGATACCTCTTTACTTATATTGTGCTAAGAAACATACTGCCTTCATTTCTTGAGAAGTGGAAAGTAGGCAGATGCCAGCTTCTCAGGGTAATTCCCACATTCTGGAGAGCATCATCTCTTCTGGGCAGCACCTGCAGTGCCCACAATAGTGACAGAAAGCTCTGTGGGCTGCAGGCTGCTCCATGTGCTCCCTGTCTCATGTTAATTCTTTACCCCAGCCTACTTTTAAAAGTCTCAGAAGAATGAAATTCCACTCTGAGATATCCAGATACAATTCAAAAACAAACCCTTCAAAGTGGTAGATGGAAGGTAAGAGATACAGGGGGAACCTGATCTCCAGCCTCTGCGCACAGGAGGAAGGCATTTGATTGCAGTTTTATTGTTCTCCATGTCAAAACTGACAGACTGGTAGGAACAAGGAGCATTCTCCAGGGAAAAGCATCCCACGGCTGGGTTAGCACTGGTTTCTCTGGGTCCAAGAGTGAGAGGTGGGGAGAGGCTGGGGCTGGGACCGGTGGCAGCTGTGTCACTGAACTGCCACACGTTACTGTGGCTCTAATTAGCAAAGTGCCCCCTGTCCTATCTGTTCCAAATCTTGGCTACAAGCCCTTCATTTGCACTCAAAATAAATTCACATGTTAATTAGAAGAAGTAAATATGATGAGCTTTTGATACAGTTCAAAGCCACAATAGCCAGTTTCTTGTCCTGCCTGCGTGCCCCAGAATCAAAGTGCAGCTCTTGCTCCAGCAACTGTCAGGTTTTTTACATCTTTTGATCAAGAGGCTGGCTGCAGAAAGAAGAAAAAAAAAACAACCAACACCCAACTGTTTGGATCTTTATTTTCCCCACTACAATTATTACCACATCCATTACTCAGCAGAAGCCTGGGATGCCCTTTCATTCTTACACAAATACTTTCTTTTGGGATTCATTTGAAGTTTCCTTGTGCATGAAGTGGTCACTTGTCAGCTCTCCACCTGAAGGGGTGAGGCAGAGAAAGCACAGTCAGCTAAAAAGGAGCCCTGACTTCAAATGAATATTGACAAAAAGAGAGGGTGGGGAGGAGTGGGAATCAAAAGCTCAAAAATTGCTGATTAGGTGAAACCTGTCTGCCTATGAAGGAATTGGCATCATTAAGAGGGATGCAGCAGGGCTGGCATTATGCAACACCAGGTCAGGAGCACTGAACAGCACAGCAGTAACTCTCACTTGGACCAGAAAAGTAGAGGATTGCCTTTTTGTCTGGCTTGTGAAATTTTAGCCCTGGAAAAACCCCAGGCTATGGTGGTCCCCAAACTGGGTGACCCTGAGGTAGTTAAGCCATGGAGCCTGGTGTTTCTCTTTCTTCTCATATTTAACTCAAAATTGAGGGTGCAAGTGATGGCATCACCAACAGACCAGGCAACTCAAGCATAAACTGGGATGGAGCAGCATGTCAGGCTGCTGGAGACCTCCAGAGAGACAGGGACTGGGGCCATAGAGAGCTGAGAATCCTGCCCAGAGTCCTCGCTCTGCAGTTGAAGAAGCACTGGAGGTGCTGGTGATGATTAGTCATTATTGGTTACTAGATGCCTCACAGTTAATGAATGGTGCTCCCAGGCTGGCTGTGCCCACAGCATAAAGAATAAGGGCCAGGATTGGCATCTCCTGGTATTGCAGTGCTAAGAGAGATGGAGTTAACTTTTAAAAAAATGATAATAAATCCCTAAGCATTTACTTCAAGTCAGGACTAAGACAGTGGAGGGGAAAACTGCAGAGCTGCTTCCCGTGTACTCTCTCTATTGCTGAGCAGACCCAGGCCCCTGGGATATGGATTTCAAGAGCAATAAATTCACTCTAAAATTTTAAAGAGGATGACGCAGAAAACTTCAAAAAAAACAAACAAACCCACTCCACAATATAAAAGCCATTTCTCTCCTGACGTCTCTCTCCAGTTATGGCATGACACATCAAGGTCAGATACCCTGTCCCACAGGAGCACAGCTTTGTACAGGGTGAAAATCGTCCCCTGATGGTGTGTGATGTCTGGTGTTTCATAATGATAAACTCTACTTATATAAACCCCAGGATTCTCTGTAAATGGGATGCCATTTATTGCATGTGTTCCTTCTCACAGGGCAGGAAGGCACTGAGCTGTAGTGCCTTCAGGAGCTAGGAAGTGTCAAAGAGGTATTTAACCTGTGATTCCTGATCCCAGCCCCTGTTGTCTAACTCCTGTATCATACCACTTCCTCACACAAAAGAGAGCTCACATCTGTAGCTCAATAAATTAGCTATTCATACCAGGAGGTTTCTCTCTGTGACAGAAGCTGAACTCAACAGCAAGAATAATAATCCATATGTTTGTTATTGTGATCAGCTCCTCTGGAAGAGAGAACTTAGAAAGCTCTGCTGGAGCATCACAAATGCTGTGGTGCTTGAGGCCCTTGATGCTTTCTGTCGGGATGGGGAGAAGGAGCTTCTCTGTGCCTGGGGTGTTTCCACCCCACCAGTCCCCTCCATGGCTTCTTCAGCTTCCCTGCCACACTCATTTTTAGAAAAATGGGGTTTTTTGCTTTTAATGCAGTGGGTTTTCTCATGTGTAGCCTTCTAAATGAATGCACAGACTGTTTCTGGCTTGCTTTAAACCTTCATGCATTTTTAATGATTTACAAGGGAAAGAATTTTTTCTCTCTATCTTATTCTCTTTTCTTCCCTCCCTTTTCCTCCTCCTTGATTCACTTTTTCTTTCCTTCAAAGCGAAAAAGATAAAGAATAAGTAACGGCCTAATACTTATCAAGTGGAATTGTTGGTTTGTGGTGATTGCTTTATAATTCCAGGTTCAAGTTTTTCTATTTAATTATGCACTGTAATTCTCATGAACTATAATGCAATAACAAAAGCATGCACCAGAGTTGGCATAAGTCTGTTCTTCATTAGCATGTGTTCGGGTACCGTGCTTTATGTGAGAAATAAAATATTTGGAACTAATGCCAAATCTGTTTCTATAGAATTGCACAGAACACATCTTCCTTTAATACACGGAAATTGGGGCTCTCTGTTCCCTGTTTGGCCTCCCTCTCCCCTGTTAAATTGAATTGTACTTCAGTTCAGGATCCCTTACTTTTTACTAACTGGCTTTGTAATACCTTAATTGAATTGAGGGTTCATATGTTGACCTGAAGTCCTCTAGAGTGTCTTAGTTTATGAAGGTTAAAAGTGATTAACTGATGAAAGGCTGCTTGCTGTAAATATTGACATTTCCCCAACCTGCCAGGGTTTTGATTAGCTCCTGAAGTTGTCTTAACATTTTTGTTTATCAGGTTATCAGCAGTTCCCAAAGCTTATAAGCAGCAGGACTTTCCTCATGCCAATTATTTCTAACGTTTCAGACACTGAAGGCAAATGCAGAATAATATATGTTTGAGTACATTCATCACCTTGGAGTGGGAGCGTGTGTGTAATATTAAGCTTGACTCTAAATGTTTGCACAAATGGGACTAATTTTGCAAAAATTAATTTTTTTCTTTCTTGCAGGCACTTTATTTCCTTTTCGTTCAGTTTTGATGGTAATGATTGTAAGTCATTTGGGGTTTTTGGAAAGAAGAATAGTTTCTGGAACAAGCAAAGATCACTTTTTACAGCTGTGAATGGTTTATGTGCAAGATTCTGCCTTGCCCAAAAGCAGCTTGGGTTTGACAGCAAAGTGCTGGTGAACTTTGTAATGTTTGTAGCTGGTATTTTAGAGAATTCCTCTAAAACTTGCCTTTAGTCCTGGCTTTGACTTCCTCAGTGTTTCCACAAGTATTCCTGGCAATGAATACTTAACCCTTCTGTTTACCAGAATTCTCACAGAGATTAAATACTCATGAACACATAAAAAGTTAGATTTTGTGAAATGGCTACCTTTGAAATGCCTTGTAGGAGCAAAATGATATCAGGTGATTGAAATAACCTGTCACACACTTTGCAAAGTCAATACCCTTTATGTTTAGCAGTCTTTACAGCAAACAGCTAACAGGTGATCCAGGGGCTTCCTAAATAGCAGGAGGAACCCTCCCACACCCAGGAATGATGTCAGGGGCAAATTTAAATAAGTTGGCATGGCCAAGTGCCTCCTGGGGTTTGAATCTACTGGGGTGATGTGCAGAGCTGCTGGAGACTGTGCAGAGCTTGTGGCTGCCTTGAGTTAAGAATCTCCCTTCTCTCCAGCCTTCCACAGGGACACCATTGTAAAGTCTCTCTCAGCCCTTTCCCAAGTGTCTCTCTATAAAGCTACCAGCTTTATTTTAACTTAAATGTTGCTATTCAGGATCCATCATTTGCATGTCTGTTCCCACCAACATATATCAGGGAGGAAGCTGCCTTGCTTTTTATTAGCCTATGACCTCCATCATTTGTTGAGATTTTAGTCCCTTTGGGTGTGCTTCATCCTTCCCTCAAGTGTTCCGACCATGCTCGTCCTCTTGCCTAACTCCTGGCCATGTGCCAGGTGTTTCTCAACAAGCAGCTCACCTCAGCCAAGAGCAGATGCTAAGAAACATGAGACTTGAGCTTGCTAGTTTCCCTTCTGATTAAAAAAATTGAAATTATAGGCATCCATCACTTTATTTTTATGATTGGTTTTCCAGAGCAGAAGTTTCTTAATTACAATTGTGAGGATGGTCTTTATAACTTTATATCTGGTTTTGTGATGGTGTTTTACTTTACTCATTGTGACTCAACTACAATTTGACCTGCCTAACAATGTTTTCTTTAGTATTTGAGAATTCTGAGAACCTTTCTAATTTCTGCTATGATTTTTGTCTCTGGCCCTGAGAGACAGACAATCATATGCACACAACTTATACTTCTGAAGTTTCTTGCAAGCAAAACAGCTCATAAGCTGAAAATCTCTAAAACCATTCTCTTTCTCTGGTCTGGATTTGGGATTTGTTGTTATGTTTCCTACCCAAGCAAGTTATTGTGTACATGTTCATTTCTGCCACCCTGATCTGAGCTTTCAAGGCTTTACATTGCACTAAACGAACAAATGCTGAAAATATTAGCTATGCCATTCATAAAGTTCAGTGTTAGGAGCTGTGACGTGTTGCAGACTCACTTGTTAGCAAGCAGAGCACTCCTCAGTGGGTCCAAAAGCTGTGACACTATCAAGGAGCTGTAGCAGAGAGCTGTGTGTTGAAACTTGTGGTGAAGATAAAAATCAAAGAATGTCTTGAGGTTTTTTGTGAAGTGACAAATCTAACAATTGTTTAAGTTACCAGTGTTTCACTGATTTGGAGCAATCAATGCTCAGTTGACACTGGGATGTGATGGTTTTGGCTGGGTTTTGTTTTCCTCCATCTTTGCTTCTGTAAGGATACTGTGTGCATTCAGCTGCTGACTTACTTTTGATGGAAGACCTTTTCATTTAAGCTGTCTTTGATGTCTTTTTCTAGTCTTGCACTCTGGCTTTAAGGTGAACCTTGAAGTGATTCAGAGGTGCAGTAGCTTCCTAAGTAATATCCTTGAGTGTCAGGAGTGGAAAAGATGTCTCTGCCTGTTCTAAAGGGTGGGCCCTGGAATTGGGTGGACAACCTGAAGGGATTGCCAACATCTGCCCAGCATTAAGGCAGACAGATTTTCAAGGCAGCAAAGCAGCCAAGTTCCTCTGGCAGTGAGTGTGTGCATGCCAGCACTTTGAACTCCTTGCAAAAGTTGGGCTCTATTTGCTGGGAAAGGAAGTGCAACGTTCTGTTTCAGCTCCACCACTCTCACCTCTTTGAGATGCACTGAACAGTAATCCTGTGCCTCCCTGGAAGATCAGATCTCCCTGAACACCTGTCCAGCCTGGGCAAGCCACTTGCATGAGAAATGGCTGCAAAGATTCTTTCTCATCCTCTTGATTGAAAGGTGATGAATGAAAATCATCTTGAATGTGTGGTGAGTTAGTAACAGCCAGGCAGATGTAGTTATTTTGATGCTCAGTGTCAGAAAAAGAAGTAGCACTTTAGGCAACTGAGCCTCTGGAAGGATGAAGCCATGGTGCTTCCCTTGGAGCAGGGCTCTGCTCCAAGAATCTGAGGCTGCCACAGCCCCATTTTATCCCACTCCTTGGCTTGTGACACCCTGTGCAGCTCAGTTCACTGTGGCGTGGCACAGCCCATCCTGACAGATGTATTATTGAAGGTGAGGAAGTATGAGTGGTACAAGGGCTTTGTTCAGAACTGCTGAGCCAACTAAGGGTACAGAAGTAGCTAAAAGCAGGGAGTGCCCACAAATTCACAAATACACTTGTTTAGCTGTTGATTTAGATGTCTGGCCCTTAATTCCAATTGCCCAAACCCCCAGCTGTGTTTTTCCTGCAACAAGGACTGTAAGTGTTATGGGGAATCTTGTGCAGAAAGTAGGACCTCAAAAGCAGCTTCAGAGAAGTATTGATTTTAAAGGTGGTCTTGAAGCCTAAAGGAGAGTGATGAAGAAAAAAGGAACTTTGCACATATAAAGCCCCTATGAAGCTGTTTCAAGCCACCAGGGAGAATAAAGAGAATCATAGAGTGATTAGGGTTGTAAGGAGCCTTAAAGATCATCTCATTCCAGCACCCCTGCCATGGGCAGGGACACCTCTCTCTAGAAAACTCTGTCCAACCTGGCCTTGAACATCTCCAGGGATGGCGCATCATTCGGAAGATTTTTGTGTCCCTTCTGAGTTGGCAAATGGTTACTATGAGCTGTGAGGAAGCCCCCCAAGGACAGGCAGAAGTGCTTTAGCGCTCTGGCTGCTGCCCTAAAACACTGTCCCTGTCTCTCAGTATAGCTGTTACAGGGCATGGAGCTGGTCTCTGCCACGTGGTAATGCTGCTTACAGGAAAGATTATGGAAGTCATAAAAATGTCAGCTTCTGTATTTCACTTCTGTAAACTACACATGCACAACGCTCTCCTCACATCTTGTACAACCACTGAGGATTTCTGCTTGAATAACAACAGGGACATTCTCTGCCATCCTGACAAAGACCTGCAGTGCAGTCATCTCCCAGGCATTGCTTCCCTAACAATTGCAGATGGAGCTCAAAGGTGGCTTGGGGCATAAGGTGGAGAACTGCACGGCTGCCACCAGTTTAAAATAAGATGTGATGGAAAAAAACCCCTGGAGTTTAATGTTGATGGTGTAACTGCATGAAATGTGTGTTGCTGCTGGTTGTTACTTGTGGGGAATGGGCTATTTCAGGAGACTATAGCAGTTGCTGGCTTGCTTTGGACAGTATTAGAGCTGCTGCTGCAAAAGATGACCACCTAAAATGTGTATTAAGGGAACAGGCAGATAATGGTAGTAAGTGCCTTGGGTTTGGCGGTAAATCTTGGCAGATGCCCACCAAAAGTGAATCCTTGCAGTTTGGGCCTCAAAAGGAGGCTAGAAAAAGGCAGATGAATACTGTGGAGCATGGAGCTGTGTGTGACTGGGCACAGTGTGGCAGACCTTTAAGAGCAGACTTAGGTTTAACATCTAGCCTTATTTAGCAAAGCCATAAGTATTTAGGGAGATAGACATTAGTCTTTCTGGACTTGATGCAGTGGTGCTGTGGATCATGGACACTATGCAGTTGCTCTGCCTGACACCTGAATGTGCATCAAGTATGATGTGCAGCAAATCATAGTCCCTTTGAGCCCCACAGCACTGGTTCAAGGGGAGCTGGAGGAGTTTGGGACTGCTATGTGAGAGATTGAGTCTTTGGAACCTGATTTATGTTCTCTTAGACTCCATATGAGTCTCTCCATTGATTTCAGGGCTTTGTATTGGTCCCTTATCTGTGATTAAAACTTTTTTCAAGTGGAACTTGGCAGGAAACCCAAGTGTGAGTGTTATGTTCCTGGCATGGAGCCAGTGCAGCCTCTGGTCTCCGAAGGTTGGTGGCCTTGGGTTTTGCACCGCTTTGCCTATTGTTAGAGAAGTGTCCTTCTGTTACAGGCTGGGTTGTTGGTCGTGGGGATTTTTTGCTATTTGCAAAAGTGACTGGCTTTGCTGCACACATGGAAGTTTTAGTAATTATTCCCAAGCAGCTCCAAGAGTTTTTTAACATGGAAACAAGTTCTACATTACTAGATTAACTGAAGCTAAATTGGTCAAATTTCAATAAAGTCAGGAAAACATCTTGAAAACAGCATGAATATAATTTACAAAGAAAACAATCCAAGCGTTACTGCCAAAGAGTTTTCCAACAGGAAGGAAGAAAGAATTTCTCTTTCCCCCCACACAGAATGACTGTACTGTACATTAAATTAGTGGTTTTGAGAGTGAAGAAAACCACCACAGGATCCACAGTTTTAATAAGAGCGAAGCTGGTACCCGATGTGAGAATAGATCTTGTTTCTTTGTTATCTTCCTAGGTAGATTGTATAAATCCTGGCTGCCAATATTCATACTCATGTAGGTAACTCTATATCAGCTTTTCTGTTTTAGATGAGCTCTTTCTTGCTGTGTTTTTAAATTTAGCAGTCAAACTCCATGCAGGGACTGAAGTTTAGCAGAGGGAGTCTGGATTCTCAGCAAACATGAAGTGAATGTGATGCCTTCTTCCCCCTAATACACAGCTGACCTTTAACTAAATCTTTCTCAAAAATGAGAAAAGGAAGATTTTGTACATATCAGACACTTCCTTGGGTAATACTGTCATTCTGAGCAACCTGGTCTAGTGGGAGGTGGGGGGATTGGAACTAGATGATTTTTAAGGTCCCTTCCAACCCAAACCATTCTATGATTCTGACTGTAGTATCACAGATGGGGATATTGCAGCTCTGCAGCCATACGAGCAACCAGTACCTGGGGATATCCAGCAGACAGTGTGACTTTGGTTCAGTGTGGATATCTGGACACCCTGAGCTGCTAGGAGCATGGTCCCAGACATGGAGATTGCAGTGAAATAATTTCCCAGAGGAGAGGATGAGATTCAAGACTGAAGTGAAGCAAAGGCCTGACGAACCTACTGAATGAAAGCCTGCATGAGCCAAGTGCAGAACCACAGGCTTATCTGGGCTAACCTCTCTGGAATCCTTGGGACTATCACCAGGCATTGGGTGAACCACTTTAGCCTTCACTGGAGAGTCTCGTTGCAAGTGAAACCTGTGTTGGTTTTTCCATCTAGAAGTTCAAAGTAAAAAGATGGGGAGTGTAACAGAACATCAACAGCAAATCTCCTGGTTATTTCTTAATGAAGTAGATCCTAACACATGCAAGAGTAATGCTGTGCCACATGTCCATGGCCATCCAAATGATTGTTATGAACAGGTATTGACTGGAGGCATTATTGTTGTAATTACTTGTATTACTGGCTCTGCTACCTGAAAAGGAAATATAAAGCAGACCCAAACTTGCCTGATGATAGAACTAGATGTATGACTATAATTGTGTCTGGTGACCACATTCTGTAGTTTTGAGATGTTTTTGTGCTGACATAAAAAGTAATCTTTCCAAGTTTTTTGCAACATAAAACTTGGACCTCAAGATTGGGGGCAAGACTGAGTGTACATACTCCTATTCTTTTGTTGTGAGTGACAAGTTAGTTCACCCCGAACTTGAGAGACCTTTCTTTTGAAATCTGGGACAAAACCAAGATAACACTGAAGCTTTGGCAACAGGGTGAGTTTTCACTTAAAAAACACAAAACAACCAACAAAACCCCAATAAAACTTCTAGTAGAAACATTTCCAATGCATTTTTGCTGTCAGTTTGTGTATGATCTTCCCCTGAGGTTGCTTTGCAATTGATATGAACATGGGGGGAGTGGCTGTTCAAAACCCAAAACCACATTTTGGGAAGTGCTAAGTGCTGCCTTTTGCAATGAAGCTGCTGCACTGTTTAGTTTGTCACTTTTGGAAATGTTGTGAGCTTTAATTAACTAAAGCACTTTATCATCATTAGAGAGATGGAGTCCTACAAGATTGTTAGTAGACTTTTTAAGGACAACATCTGTATAGGAAAAAACTAAAATCTCAAGCTGTATTTCTCACCAATAGCGTTGGAGGGAGAAACATGGAAAGGGCACAACTACTAATTAAATGATTGTGTGCTTTTTTCCCCCTTCACTGTCAGTTTAACAGCTGTGCTCCATCTCCTAGGCTTATTTGTCTTTATCTTTGGTCACTTTGTCAGAGTTGGCAAAAGAACTCTTAGGTGGAGTTGCTCTCTTAGCAAATTAAACAATGACCAAAACTTTGCTCATTCCTTCCATCATTATTTCACATTTCCATGGCTTCATTTTGACTTAGCAGCATAGGGGTAGCATGTCTCTGCTCTTGAATAAAGAGAGAGGGGTGGGAACAACTCAAGGACCATAGGACTTAAGAGGGGCTGCATTTTTCAAGAGTGTGGCTGGGAGAATAGGCTGCTCCCTGCACTGTGCCATCCACCTGCACACAAAGACTATATCGTAAAATGCATTTACAGCATTTCAAGTGCATAAAAGTGCTTGGGTCTATAGCCTGTGCTCAGGCAGAGTAATGCACTGGTGAGATGGATTTTATCTGAGCTAGGTGACCATTAGTGGTAATAAGTACTGTTTGAGTACTAAGCCATTTGAGATCCAAACAGTTTCAGTATTTTTTGTTTCTTTATTTTAGTGCCTAACGACCATCAGAGGATTTAATTTGTCAATAGACTGTACTACAACCATCTCCATCTGCAGCTGTGACAGAATGCAATTAACAGGAAAAGCCCAGGTACTTTGTTAATCTTTCAAGTCTCTTGTTGGCCAGCTTGGCAGTCATGTAAGAAATCTGTCCTTGAAACTTAGGCTTGTAGTCAGGCTTTATTTTTCAGTGATGTCAGTTTCAATGGAGGATGTAGATGAGTGGAGGAAGGAGCATAATAGGGCAAGATAGCATAGAGGAATGTCAAGAGATGAAGAAAGAACCATATTCAGATGAATGAATAGAAGCAGTTTTGTGTCCCCTGGTGTCAGCAGGCCCATTTGGTCAGGTTTAGTTGAAGCATATAGTCTATACTGGTGGCATTGGTTTGTGGTTGCTGAGGTCTTGGGCTGAGGGAGCTTGATCACAGGGTGTCAGCCACAGCATGGGTTTCCCTTCCGTTCCCTTTCCCATGCAAAACTTCATAAACAAGTAAGCCAAACCTCCTGGGCCAGACAGGCTAAACCACCTGCAAACTGCTCCAAAATTAAAAAACAAATTCACTTGAAATATGAAAATATCCATAGCTATGCTGGGCAAGGGTTTCTGAGCTTAATGCTCTTGACCAGCAGGTATGCTGTGGTGTCTAGATGGGGGGTAACTTAAGAGGCTGGAGTGGTGTATGCTCTGATGCAGTCTCCCTCTGACTGGAATAGATGAAAATCTGCAAAGAAAAGACACTTTCTCACCCCACTGCTGACACCCATGTCCCCATGAGTTATTTCCAGAGCTGAGGACTGGGATGTCTGTGAAGATGGCAAGTGGTCTGCTGCCATGAAAACTGCCCATCTTCAATACAAAGTAGTCAATCAGTGCCCACATGACAACCATCCTGAAGTAATCAACAAAATCATCCTGTAGTAACCCACTTGCCCAGTGACATTTGCCAGTGTGCCCTTTCACCCTTACTGGTGGTGTTACTGAAAGTGTGGGTGGATGTTATGCTCCTTTGGCAAATGCCAATGGAAGAAATAGAACAATTTAAAACACAAAGAGAAGGCTCAAAGAATCTATCATTATTAATCCTGCTGTCAGTTTTAATTTTGGGGACATTACCTCACTCAACACTCGTTGGAAAGAGCTGCCAAAAACGATGATGTCATCATCACCAGGCACATCTGACCCCGGCTGCTGATTGCCGGTGTTGAGTGCAAGTTAATAAATCCCTTGGTACCTGGATACACATTGGAGTTTTATTACAATGCAGGCATTCCACCATACCCTGGGTAATTAAACAGTCTGAGGCGGAAAGAAACCAAGCCACTGCTTTCTCCTAGTTAGCAAAATTGTTAAATATAATTGTCTTTCAGATCAGCTTCCTTCAACTGTCATGCAAGCTTGTGTTTTGACAGTAGCAAAAGGCTAGGAGGAAGATCTGGAGGTAGGCAGGAATGTGAGATAAAAATATGAAGTGGAAGATCCAAGATGCTTCCCCAGGATTGGTACTTGGAGACCAAAGCTCCCAAGTTTGTGCTTGCCAGACCTTCCTTTCTCTGGGAATTAGGGCAGGATTTTCCCAAATGTGGTCTGAGGTGGCCTCATAGTGCAGCTTTGGTTGCTTCCAGGGCAGATGTTTGGGGTGAACTTTGAATCAAGCCTGACAGCTAAGGTGCTTTAACTCCAGAAGCCAGAAATATTTTTATATCTAAGGAAACCTGCAATTCTGACAACTCTATGTAGGCCCAGGAGTAGGAATCCCACCACAGTTATGCCTCTTCCTCCATGCAACAAGAATATTTGGGGGATGCTCTCTGGCAGAACAGCAGAGCAGCTAAGCCTGAACCCTGTTTGAGATCCTGAACAGGAACGAGCTTATGAGTAGTGGATCTGCATTTTCACTCTTAGCCCATCCCCAGACACAGCCACAAGATGAAACTGACAAAGTGTTCATAGAGTTGCCACATTCCAATGGCAGTAGCAGCATAACTACTCCCAAATTTATAGAGCCCATTGAATAAAAGAGCAATTGAAGAAGTCATGTTGATGGAGCAGAGTCTTTGGAAGTCGGAGCAGAGCCTTTGGAAGTCGGAGCAGAGTGAGGGACTTTCACACTAGAGAAAACTTTCAAGCTGCCCTCTTTTGGAGCTGACATTTGTTTACCTCTGAAGGGCTATAAATCTTATTACCTTTCCTCTTTATTGACTACTGGAGGTGATGTTTCTGTTTATAGACACTCTCCTGCGTCTCAATATTGGAGTTCTCTGGCTGCACAAGTTGACATCATCATCATCATCACAGTTGTTTCCCCTATTTCTATAGCAACATGTGATGATGCCACAAACAGATTATGCAATTTCTGTAGGCTGAAATGAAAAGAGAGGCAGGGCTTGGAGCTCTGCTTTAAACACAAATGTCTCTAATAACAGTGGGGGGGAACAGAAAGTTATTGGCAAAGGAAATGTTTTTTTGTATAAACATCTTCCTTTTCCAACTCTTGCTCCAGTGGGAAAGTCCCTCCTTAAGGTCCTCTTATGTATATATATTTATGTATTGGGTATATATATACATTTATAAGTATTATATATACACATTCACACATAGATATGTGTGTTTGCACATACACTATTGTTGCCAGCATTGTACAAGCAGAGTTAGTGCCAGTCTGCTTCTCACAAGCTCTGCCACATCCCGGGTCTGCTGTGCTTCACTCCTCCCAAACACTGAGGTGCTGTGGCTCTGCACAGACCTCAGCAGAGGGAGACCTGGCAAGCCCCACTGAACATCCTCTTTTATGTCTAGGTACCTTGTGTCCTTGGCTAGATGGAGACAACAGCCTCCTCATTTGGACCCACCCTGTGGGCTTTGTCCTGTGGTTAATGCAGAAGAGTAGAAGCATAAGGGTAGTTTTAAATCTCTGTCCTCCTAAAAGCTTTTTAGCAAAGCCTGGGGAATTGCCTTTCAAGCCTCTCTGTACCTCAGCTTCTCCAACAGTAGGACAAATAAATTTCAGTCTTAAGGAGGTGGTGAGCATAACTTTGCTCGTGTTTGAGTGCTCTGATTCCTTGGTGAAGGGGCCCACGGAGACTCTGAATGCTGGTGGGCATTTCTTTTATGTTTATTTTTATTGGACATGCAAATGCATCCTATCTAGAAGATGTCAGAATCAATAACTGTGCCTTGTTAGCAGTTTTTCCATTTATGGCATATTGTCCTGACATAGCTGTAAAACCTCAATGAATATGGTTTTAATAACCCAATGGCATTTAACATACAATCGTTGTCTTATTAAGTCTAAATTAAATCCTTACTTGAAACACTTAAAGTGTGACTGATCTTTTCCTGGCCTGGAAAGAGATACTTAAGTGACACTCCTTCCAATTTGGCCTCATGGCTGAGGGGGTGGGATCTAAAGAATGTATTTTGATAATGCTACTCATCTGGTTAAAGCTGAATTGCATCATTTTATGAACACTCAGAGACAGGATCAAATTAAACCCAACTTCTCACTGAGTTAACTCAGCTGAGCTTCAGAGCTTTGCACTGTATTCAAAACACACACTTATTGTTACTATCCACTCATTAGCATCTGCTTGGCTTTTTTGAAGGAAAAAATGAAGTGCACCATGTTTTTCTACTCAGAGCCTCTTGTGGGGTGCCTTTTGAGTTGACAAAGACAAGGCATACATTCTGCTGTGGGCACACTAATAAAATAAACCTATTAAAATAAACATTACATGCAATAATGGTGCTACTAAATCTAAGTTCAATGTGTAGCTAAAGTGTTACCCACAGATCTATTTAGACTTATGTGCCTGGACTCCTTCCCATCCTCTTCCAACCAAGAGTCACATAAACATTTGCTAATTTGAAGGCATCATCAGGGCCAATGGGAGCTCCACAAGCAACTTTGGCAAGTGCAAAGCTGAGGAGGATGCAGAGCTCACAGATAAATGACAAGCTGTCATTTCTGTGTGCCAAGGCCACCACTGAAGAGGAGCCAGACCTAAGGATTTGGAAGAAAATTTCTGAACAGAAGTACCTGGCAAGATGTTGGAAGATGTCACATGCAATTGCTTCTTTGCTTCTGCTTGGACCACACAATACTAATTTTGTGTAATTAATGTATTTTGTGTAGATGAAAATGCCCAGGAACAGAAAACATCCTTTAGTACAAGCAGATGCAGAGTCTTCAGGTTTATGTCTAGGAAGACAGTGCAGCCAAGTGATGAGGGCACTACAATGGGAGCCAGGAGAAGTAGGGGCACTGGGCACTGGAAGGACATTGGCTTCCCCTTCTCTTTAGTCTCTAAGCCTTTGATGGCATTGATGAGAAGCTGGGTAGTGTCATCAGTATTGTTCATGCAGCTCAACTAGTCTCTCTGTATGATTTATTAAAGATAAACTCTGAAATACTTTAAACATTAAGTAGAAGCTTGTTCCAAAACCAGGAACAGGAAAGAATTTCTAGAATTTCAGAAGTCTTATCTGTGGTAAAACTCTGCTGAAAAATTCCCTCTAGATTTACCTTCTAGTATGCTGCATCATGTGGGTCAGACCCCATGTTGGCAACCACACCATGGGTTTTTAGATGTAGTGCAGTTGCTGGAGAAATATACATTCAAGAGATGGTCTGGACAGGTTCTGCCCCGTGGCTGTCTCTGTATTGAACAAATCTGGTGTTTGTACTTGTTTGGCAGTGCCTAAAACCTACCCATTTCCAGATCTTACTTTATCACAGGCCTGTCTTCTTGATTGTGGGGGTTCCAAAAGAGTTTCTATGGCCATTCAAAAAACTAAAGGAAAACTCAAGTTATTTGAGGGGAAGGGTTTGTGACCGAAGCTAGAAGTAAGGCATGAGGACAATATAAGTGTATTTCTCCTCCAAAGTCCTCAAAGTTATCTGTGAAGTATTATCATGATTGCTCTAGAGGCTTCATTCCATGATGCCAAGTGTTTAGAACTGGCAATACTGCAGCTGTATGTGAGAAAAGAAGCAGGACAAGGTCCATTGATTGCAAAGATCTCTTGAAGGCAGCTGACCATAAAGGTGCTTGGAATTAGTGACTTGTATCTCAGTGTTAAAAACTTTGGGGTTTTGAAATGTCTGTTACTGGGTGCAACCTCGTAAGAGGCTCAGGATAAAGAAAATGTCACGACTATGTAATCCTCTTTTAAAAAGTTGGAAAGTGCAGTCTGCCCTGAAAGCAAGGAGAGTCTGCACTGAGGGCATTGTAACACTTCAAGTAAAAATATTTGTGTTTCTATTATGTCTTCCATCCAAGGACTGAACAGCTATTTGGTTCAGTTCAGTCTTGATGATTGATTTCTCCTAGATGCTGGGGTGAGAACTGATTTAACAGTTTGCAGATGGATAAGTGAAACAGGGAGGTGTCCAATGAATTGCCCAGCAATGTAAGCTAAGCCAGTGGCAGAATGATCATATCCCAGTTTGATCCCAGCCAACTTCAATCCCTCTTTCTTCCTTTGCTAAAAATTTTACTTCCTCCCTGGCATGTGGACACTTTAATGGCTGAAGCACAGCAGGAGAAAAAGAAGAAGACACGGTGAAGACCTTTCATAGTGATATTTATTCCTCTTGTTCTAAGTCTGGAATGATCCATACAATCATCTAGGTTGGAAGGGACCTTTCAGATCAAGAATTTCAGTTCAGAGAAGCATATGAGCTTTGCACAGTTGCTGCTATGTCTATGTATTTAGCAGGTTTTCAAATCATTTAACTGAAGCTAACAAGTTTTAAGAGCTTTTGTAGGATGAAAGAGGGACTGTGCTCACCCAAAGTATTTTCACTATATGACTTTGTCTATCATTAATCAGGAAGGGTTTCAGTGATAAAACCAGCTTCTTGTTATAAGTCATCCACATGCTAAATTAAAGTGGGCAAACTGACATGGCAGTTAAACCCTCAAATCCTGAAGTCAATCAATAAAATCTATGGGAAATTACTCAGAGCAAATTAACATCCTCCAATATGTAAATGCAGATTTTAATTTTTATTTTTGTGTAATTTTTCAGGTCCATCCCAAGCCAGGCACCACACACTCATGCTGCTTTCCACCTGCATGTCTTCATAAGAGTCTTTTATGCTCCTGAGTGGAGTGAAAGATGGGGTAAAGCAGTGGGTAAAGCTGGACACCACCCCAGCTCCTTGTCTTTCAACACCATCAGGATGACCTGATTTAGGAAAAAGTGTTGAGGTTAATTTGTTTCTTTTTGACAAAGCCAAACTACACCAAGTGGGAAGGGTAGAAAAAACTCCTAATGTGTATTTGCTGCTGGGTTACCTGCAGAGTTTGTGCCTGATACCTGTCTGTATCCATAGCTGAGATCAGTAGAGAGGAGCTGGAAGAGCTGTGGGGAGAGCCTGAGATGGTGCCCTTCAGCAGCAGCAACCCAGCTTGGACCTCACTGACCCCTTGCCCTGAACCAGTCTGTGGGGTGTCCTTTCTTTCTGGTAGCTTTTCCTCAAAATGGGTTTTTTACACAGATTAAATTTGCTTTTGGAGAGCAGAGGTGTAGTAGACCGGATAGATTTGCAGAGCAATGGGACTTAATGGTTTCTGGGGACTAAGGACACGAACCATCCATCTTTCTGTGTATCATTGCAAGCACTCAGCATTAATATCTGAGGGCCTTTTAGTGCCACTGAAGAATTTATTCTCACAGCACCACTGGGAGAAAGAGCATTTCATAGCTCTAATTTCAGCATAAGTAGGAATTTGAGAAACTGAGCTGTAGAGCTTTTGCTTTCCACTTAGCTCCTGTCTATGGATATTGTCAAAAGATTACTAGACTAGATAGACAAACTGGAGAGTACCCCATGAATTTTGTTCCCTCCCTATGCATCCATGTTCCTAGACCTTGAAGGACTTAGAGTGTGTGTCGTTGTCCCAGATGATTTGGGCTGTGTCACCCCTGATAGAAAGTACAATAGGTCAGTAAACTAAAGGATTTGTGGTGTTTTTAACTGTATGGTCAAAAGCTGACGGACTAATGAAGGAGTCATTTCACTCTGTGGCTGTGAAATGTGAGAGTTCATTTCTCTCTCTGTGAATGGGATTTCTAGATGCTTCCTATCAAGATATTCTTCTAATAAAAATTTGTCTTTACGCAAATTGAAATTTTCAGCAGGAAAATTCTGACTTTGCTGAGTTGCCCCCTCCCCTTGGGAAAATTTAAACAGGGCTTCCTGGCTTCCTGCTGGGAAGATTTTTGCCAATTTTATTTTCTGCCTGAAGGGAGAAAAACAAATTGATACGTATTTTCCAACAGCCAGCAGAGCTGGGAGGAGGAAGGAAAGGCCAAGTGCCCTGGCTGTCTGCCTGTCATACACCACCATCACCTCTGCCCACTGGGTTGAGAAGGAGAAAGAGAAGCAGGGGTCCTGGAGAACTGCTCTCTGAAAACCTACCCAAAGTTTTTTGTTGGTTTGAGTATTAACCTATTGTAGTTGCCTTTTTCAAACCTCCTATAACCAGTTATTTCATGGAGTGAAGGATACAAATGTGTTCAGGTTGTTTTCCCTCCCCCCCTCTTCCCCCTTTGGAATGGATTTGTATTTTTTGGGCAGCTCCCCTCACACAACAGCTACAAGCAAACTCAAAGGACAATGATGTTTGAGCAGAAGTCTGCAATACTTTGGCAGCTGGAATTCCATGAGATAAGCAATATTTGATTAACATTGGACAATAGTATGGACATATTGGAAAAGCACTCACAAGAGCTACTCATGGATTTGCAATATCCCAGCACGGATTGCCAATGCTGCATTAAAATATTGCCTCAGAAGCAGTTCCCTAGACCAGTGCAGCTTCAGCTGATGAGCAGCCCCCTCCCTCTCTGTCCCACATATCTCCTTCAATGATGTTTCCACCCATTTTCTCTGTCTATTGCCAGTGGCTTGAGCAAGGTTGGTTCAAATGAATTTAAATCAGGGATAAATATTGTCAATTCAAATCACGGCTTTCCGGTCTGTCTCCAGGATTGTCCCCAGGGCAGGCATCCCTTGCTGAAACAGGTCATATTCCCTCTCTAGATGAGAAGAGTGAGGTAAGGAGTGGCAAGGAAAAGACAGGGAAGGGAGAAAACCAATAAGCACATAGAGAATCTGCAGAGCAAGGAGGACATTCAAGCTTCTGCGTTTCTTTTCTCATTGTAGTTTATTCCGAATCCTGCCCCAGCCTTCCTAAAGGAGGGGGAAGGGCATTGTCTGATTTGCATCTTATGTTACTGCTGACAGTAGGAGGTCTTAATTGGGGCACCAAAGAGCAGGTGTATGCTAACGTTAATCTTCCCTTTCACCTGTCACTCATGCAATGAATATGATCTCTCCCTCTCATTAGCAGCCCTCTGTCACGTGCTGGGGAGCTTTGGAAGGGTCCCTCTGAAACTTGTTGGGATTGATTTTGCTGCCTGTGCTGGGTTATTATCGCCAAACCCTGGACAACCGGTCCCAAGGAGCACATCTGTCCAGTGGAGGTATGGATGAGAACTGCCTAATAGCCTCAAATCATATGTGCCTTGTGGAAAAATGGACCATAATTTATATATTGGCCCCATGATAAACAGTTAGAGCCTGACTCATTCTGAGAATAACACATCGTGTGCTTGAGTGTTACAAAGATGACCTTAGGAGGAAAGTTAATTTTGTGAAGTTATTCAATTTGGTATTATCTCCAAATGCTGATTCCTGGAATCATTATTCACTCCATAGTCAGGCTAAACTTCCCTGGATTTCAATGACTCCAGCTGGAGCCAAGAGAAAATTGGTCTGGAAGGGGATGAAATTGTAACTCTAGAATTTGAACCTCCATCTCTTGCAGTTCACCTATCACAGCAACAAACATCTAATCCTTTGCTTGAGTGATGCAGAGCATTAAGAAACAGATATAAGCAGCCAAAAGCAACTAAACCTGCACTGTGGTTTTTGTGTAAACCTGTATCTTGTGAGGGTCCTGCAGAAAGGAGGATGATTGCTTTCTCCCAGCCATGCACTGCTTGCAAAAAGAAGAGGAAAAAAGGTAAGGCATCTGGCATAGAGTTAATCTGAGCTTTTTACATTCTTCTAACCCTGCTCTGGAACAAATTCCACTTTGGTTCATTCAGAGGTGAAATAAATAATTATCTTTGGGGGAAAAAATTCACATGGTTAAAAGTATTATGTTCAGAGAGGAACAGTTTGTTGGCTGTAAGTGTGATCCAGGGGGGATGAGCATCAGCTGCAGCCCATGTTCTGAGTCAGAGCAGAGTCTCACGGGAACCACAGCTGCTTCAGGGCCCTGGTGTTGGTGGATTTTCTTTAGGATGATGATGGTTGGCCCTTTTTATTGTTCTCATCGGTTGTTGGGAGGTGGCTTTCTTTATCATCAGATTCCTTCCAAAAGCAGTAATACTGTGATTCAATATAATGAAAACTGAGAAACAAATGGGACTGACACATTAATAATGTAATTCTATCTCAGAATCTGTTTTTTTCCTTGCTGAGATTGGGTCATGGTATGAGTCTTTTTCCTGAGATTAGGGAAAAAATGCCCAGTAGCAGTAGCTAATTGTTGAGCTCTTTTCAGGATAAAATACCTCTAGAAAAGCACAGGGACCTCTAGCTTTCCCTCACAGGGATCATATTTGGGAGCAATCTGCCTTCTTCAGAGATTTCATCAGTGATGCAGAACCCTCCTGCCTGCTAATATTGCTCCTGGACACCCTTCTGCATCTACCAGGCTGCTGGCAAAGGGTGGTTTTGAAATCTCAAACATTCTTATGAAGAAGAAGAGCTAAGTCCCAGCAACCCAGATTAGATGCCACAGGTGGCTGTTATTTTTGCCTGGAGGTCTTTTCCCCAAACTGTCCAGCAAGGAGAGGCTGTACAGCCCTGTAACAGGGGCTGGCAGTGAGGGAGAGGACCCACATCTGCAAACCCACCATCATCTACAGCTGTTTAACTAGAGAAGATTCCCCAACAGCCACATCCTAAATTTAATTAAATTCCTGATTTGCAAGCATGTTATTTGAAACAAACTTTCCAGGCCTAATCATGTGTAAAACTGAGGCTAATTGTATCCCAGAATGGTCCAATCTGCAATAGCAAGATGAAGTTAGGAGCTAGATGAAGTTACCTGTTAAAAGGTTTCCATCTCGGCTGGTGGAAGTTCCTTGGTTTCTCTATTTACCTAGTGTCCTATAATCAAGTAACTACTAAAATTATAAGGGACGATCAGGTTGCCCAAAGGGATTGTCCATGCCCCCACCCTGGAGGTGTTTAAGGCCAGGCTGGATGAGGCACTGAGCAACCTGGTCTAGTAGGAGGTGTCCCTGCTTAAGGCAGAGGGATTGGAAATAGATGATCTTTAAGGTCCCTTCCAACCCAAACCTATGATTGATTTTAAACATATGAATATTACAGAGTTCATGTGCCCGGTGAAGAGGAGGGAGGCAGTGCTAGATTCGGTGAGATACCTCAGGTGCTTAAAGATAAGCGTGTGCTTAACTATCCTCCTGATAGGGAGTCTAAAATCTGTGTTATTCCAGCCAGTGAATGTGTTGTCTTGAAATATACAAGCTGCAATTATGAACTATTGGATAATAACTATGCCATGAAAATGTCCTAAACTATTAAAGAGCTGGAGATGATAGCGTGCTTTTAATGTTTCACATAAACCATTTGGGATTTGAAGAACTTTCAGAGCTCATGAGGAAGTCAGAATATTTTCTTGCTTGGGTTAAAGGGAAGGAAGAGAAAAAGCCCTGAATTAAATTTTTGAGCTCGACACCCTCCACTTTTCTACATGTTGCTCAATTCTAAACAGAGAAAATAAAATCAGCTTTGTTCGTGAGCATATGCTTTTGACATTTTTTCTTCTTGGAGCCTGTGAATTATTAATAAACTAATTTCTCTTTATAGTTCAATCTTTGGAGACTTAAAGTGCTCACTCAAATGCACTGAACAAGAGGAATGCTTCAACTCCAATCAGCTCCTGTCTTCTTTGGAAATGCTGGCCTTGAGGTATCTTTGAGTCTTTGAAATCAATCTTCTATTCAGCCGGGAATTTCTGATGGCTTGGAGGTCTGGTCTGTTAATTCTGCCTAATGCCCTGTTTAAGTTTGGGGGTTTTCAATCGGTTCATTTTCTGCTTTTACTTTGCTAAAGGACCAGAAGTGCCCCTCTCCCCCTTCACCACAGCCCATTACTTTGTCACCAAGAGGAAACAAAAATGTTTGTTGGGCTCTACAAGAGTGGGGGTGGGATGATCTGGAAAATACCCAGGGTGAGATTGCTCTGAGTTTTTCAAAGCCAATTTAATACAGCTTGATCTCTAGGATCAGCAGTGCAGGTGTCGAAGGGATTTCTTTCATCACTACTGCCTCAGTGATGGGTTTCTCATGCTGCTGCCATCAGTAGCACCACTACAATTAAGGTGGAGGGAAGAAGGGGATGTTGGGGAAATAAGGGGGCCAGGGCAAGGTCCCAGCTATTCAGGGTTGTGAACAGTCTGTGGTAACTGGGCAATCCAATTGTGTCTGCTGCCCTCTGGATAATTTGGAACAAGACCTGAACCATAGGATAAGTGTGTAACATCATCTATAGAGTGCAAATGTGAACCAGAACTTACAAGATTAGGAGCCTTTGCTAATTAATTATGATTTCCTCTTTGCTAGACTCTGGGCAGAGAGCCAAACAAACTCATTTCACTGGTGATCCTGCATGTGTGTGAAACAAAAGCTCTCAATGATAAAGCAGCATTGTTTGATCCTTCCATTCTCATGATCCTAAAAAAGCACACCACAAATAACTGAAAAAGGTCTGCATGAAATTTAAAAATAGGCTGAGGGACTGGGTTACAAGTCACTGAGCTCCATGTGGTCAAATAAAAACAACAGCAACAGAAAAAAACAATGCTAAATTAAGCTGTACAACAGAATTTCATTTACCAGAAATATTTAACTGGACAAAAACACATTAAGGCTTCATTAACAAAAATGAAGGTGGCTTCCCAGTTCACATTTAGGGGGGGGAAAGCGATACAACTCCTGAAAGATCCTGAAAAAGTGGTTAATGGAAAAAAAACCCCTGTGTTTCTCACATGAGTGGTGTGTTTCTCTTCCTTAGTCCTCATTACTGAGACTATTTGCATGAAAACCATGGGCCAGATTCTTCTGTCCTTCATGCTGGGGTAAATCTGGAGTAGCTCTACTCAGAGCTGGCTCTGGTCATGCAAAGCCATAGCATGAGCTGTGGTGGTGGGAGCACAGAGGGACACAGCAGTCTCTTCAGTGCATGATTTATTTTCCAGCTTGCTCTGAGGCCTTGGCAGCTCTGTGGGGTCAGGAAAACACATCCAGACCTGGGAAAGGGAAAGGTTTGACTTTGCTGGTGTGCAGGGGGGTTCCCAATGAGGGAGAAAAGCAATTTGGTTCCAGCCTCCCATTGAAGTGGATGGGATTTGTGCACCTCAGCCCATGAAGGTCTTTGGGAAATTCCAGCCATGAAGGTTAATTATGAGCATTTAATTAATCAGACGTTCACTGTGGGCTGAAGTGGTCTGGCTGTCTCAGCACCAGCCTGGGAGCCAGGAGGTCCTTAATTAACAGTGCTGGCTCTCTGAGGGAGGGAAGTGGAGTGACTTTGAGATGGCTGTGGGTCTCCTGTGAAGGTGGGATGTGCAGGATAGAGCAAGAGATTCTGCAGGGCCAGGGCTGAGCATCAGTCCGGGGAGAGTGATTTGTGCCATTGGTGGTGACCCAGGCACGATTTGGGAGTGAGCTCTCCAGAGGTGAACAGGAGATAACATTTAATGACAGAACAGGGTGTAAAACAGAGGTTAAAAAATTGAGGGCTTTATTATGTGCACTGAAAAGTTAGAATAAATGGCATCTGGAATTAAAAATCCAAACTATCTAGCTCACTTTTGTGAAGCCTTTTAAAAAAGGCTTCTTAATCAAAAATTGCCTAAAAATTGAGGTTGCAGTAGAGCACATCTCTGGACTTCATTTTTTTTCTTTATGTGCAAAGAACAATTAGTGAATTACACAAGAGTGTATCATCTGTTGTTTTTTCTTAGCCTGGTTAACTTATATGTGGCTTCAGAAGTACCTGCAGCAGGATACAGATTTGGCTTTCTTTCTACAGAATATGGCCTGAGAGAGAACTTCTGGCCTCCCTCAAACTGATGGCAAAGTAGCATTGACTTCAGGGGGTCTGGGATTTCTCTCAAATAATATTATTAGGGCTGTTTCAATACTCTTTAACTTAATAAAAACAAAATGTCAGCACAAGAGAGAGAGATGCTGACAAGGAAGGAAAAAAAGCCATTTTGCTTCTCCCAAAATTACAGGAACTCTATTTTTTGTTTTCTTCAAACATACGCTGCATTTCTTAGTAAGGAGGAAAAATATGATGTGGGAGAAAATAACTTTCAGTTGATGCATTGAAACACTTTTAACTACCAAGATGATGGAAGCTGCTTTCATGAGAAAATCAGCGACAACTCCTTAAACAATATGAAGCCAACAGAGGAAAAAAAAAAAAGAAAAGAAAATAAATATCCTCATTCCTGGAGGATGCCTGTTTCTTTAAGCAGCTGTTTCTTGTCTCTGAGGTAACAAAGTTGTCATGTGATGCATCTGTTACCATGGCAATAATCTGTAATTGTGCAGAAAATCCACCAAAGTAGCGTGCAACTCCTTAGTGAATTGGACGGAGAGAAAAATCACCCCAGTGCAAGCCCTGAATTGATGATGTTGTGAAACTGCATTGGCCAAGTCAGCTCAGTTTCACCTCCAATGAATTTCCTGTATTTATTTGCTCCAGGCCTAGTGTTTGCTTGGGTTTTAAATACGTTTCTTGCCCATGTGCTCGTGGCTGGTCAATGGTGTGCATCTTGGTGTGTGCTCCCACCCTCCCCCATCACATTCAGGGCACTTTGTATGAAGGAAAGGATCTGGGCACTCCTGTTTTGGTGAAAGATGCAAGACCTGCAACTACTGAACCATCCTTTTCAAGCACAGGACATAAAATGCATTAAATGTTGTGCCCTGCTACAACTGCAATGAGAATGGGGTTCCTATATTTTTATCTTACTCCCACAAAGGGAACCCCTCATCATCTCTGTTGTCTCTGTCACCAGAGTGAGCTGTTCCACCACTACTTTGGGAACAGTTTCCACACAAACACATGTACATGCAGTATATTTTTTTTCTATAGAGTATATAAATTTACATAAATCTTCTGCTAGGAAGCCAAGTTCAGTGTCCTTTAAAACTAGCTGAAAATAGAAACACAGAAGAATGAGAAGATGAAATCTGCAAAACTTTCTTCCCTGCATTAGTCATAAAATAAATTGCTGGAATTCACAACAAAAATCCTTGAGCATTTTGAGTCATCTGCTCATGATATCATTGGGCTAAAAGTGCTTGCTACTATCCAAATCAAAATGCCAGAGAAATCTCATGAGAATATGCCTCGTGGGCAAATCCCAGAAGGAGAACATCTGGATTTAAGATGCCATTGCTCTGTACTTAACCCTGAGCCACTGAGAAAAATTACTATTCTCCTGCTCTCACTCTATGTTATTAGTAAATATTTATACTATACAAGCATCCAAAGGCTTCAAATGAGAATAGACTTCCATCTTGAGGCTTGTGCAGGCCTAACAGAGAGAGAAACCCCCCCTCTGCTCTAAAGAACTGGCTTGTTATTTATTTTTCCTTTCAGGTACAGTGTGATAAACTGCCCTGTGCCCTGCACCTGACTCTGATTTCAGGCTATAGGCCACTAGGTGAGACTCTCAGTTCAGTGTCTGTTTTGTTCAGTGGTGTTTGATCGACTGGAGAAGCTTAGAATCAGTGAAAATTCTTAAACTGTGCCCACACCAGCAATGCCATCCTTTGTCTACCCAGGCTCTAAAATAAGCCATTTAGCCTTAGCTAATAAAATAAACCTGCTTTGTCTCCCCTTGTAGTATAGAAGGGATTAATTACACCAGTGTGGATGATTTAATACCACATCACAATGAAATCTGAACTTAAGAACAGACTTTCTCCCAGCATTTGCAGGGAGTAGATTTGCATTTCCCCCCTCAGTGCAAGTCTCTTTCTACTTTCCAAGGCCAATACAAGTGACTCATCTGGAGAAGTGGGGCTGTACCTGAAGTTAGAAAGACCTTACAGAAAGTCACTTGCTCTCTGACATATGTTACAACCACACTGTACTTGAGATCTACCTTTTTCTAGCCTATTTTGAAAGAGGAATTCAGATGTCTTAGTTTTAGGAGCCTCTTCAGCTCATAACCTGAGCCTTCTGCAACCACTTCTAAAGGAGAGAAGTGTGAACCCAGTGTAAAACAGGGGGAGCTTCCAAGCAGTTATGGGACCTTTATTTCACATAGTTTGCATCTGGGCTCCTTTGCTTTGTGTATTTTATAAGATAGAAACAACCCAGTAATAGACCTGATGGATCTACCCATTGCTGAAGATGTTCTACACCTGTGCACCTCCTTAACACAGCTGAAAAAGGAAAACTCAATTAATATGATTAATTGAAGTAGGGCCTCTTCTCTCTTTTTTTTTTTTTTTTTTAACAAGTCTCAGTTAAGCTGAATGCTGTACACCTGAGCTTATAAAGGTTTTGGGAGGAGCAGAAGGGAGGTGGCAATTGAGGCAGGCTGCTTGGGAGTGGTTGTGTGGTTTTTCTTCTGCTTGGGTGTAGCCTGAGTATTTCGAGGTGCCTGAGAATTACCCATTTTCTTGTCATTAATTTCTTCTTTCTCTGGGAAAGCTGCAGAAGAGGTAAGAGAATGGTGTGTCTGTGTCCTGAATTTATGAGGTTTCTAAGAGGAAGGGTTGGCTTGAAGCAACATAGGATTGGGTCTTTCTTAGTTCTTCTGAACTTGACTGTGTAGCAGTTTGCTCTACCATGAGTTACTCCTCTCCCATCTCTTTGTAACATTCCTGCTGCACGTGCTGAGAGTCTTTGCCTCTGGAAAGAGTTGCTTTGAGATGATGCACCATGTTCCCCCTACCCGTGAGACAGGAAAGCTGGTGGTGAGGCCACTGTGGGAAGCCAGGAAGCAGCAGCCAAAGCAGAGTTACTCTGAAATAAGTGCTTAGGAATGCTCTGACCTCTTGCCTTACTGAAGCTCCATTTTTATTATATACTTTTATTTTTTCTCAGAGAGCACATTAAAAGAGGTGTTTGTACACAGGTTTAATCTGTGTGCACACATACCCAGAGTCAGCCCTGGCGGGGGAAATGAAAAGGGATCATGGCTCTGCCATTGTAGGCATTGGGGGCTCTAGACAGCTGTGACAAACTGCAGCCTTTTTACTACCTTAGAAAACATAATGGACCACTTTTGTAATTTTAGCTGTAAATGCACTTCTGCTATATCACAGGACAGTGCCTGAGTATGAGGAAAGAGAGAAATATAAGAAGTGCAGAAATAATGTGGTGACAGGCCAAAGAACAGAGCTTATAACACACCCACAGAGTGTTTCCTGTGAAAACAATATTCTCCTGGTTCTGTCTGAGATGCTCTCGCTTGCCTGCTTTAAGGAGTAATTTCTCAGAGCTCTATTTGAGATGTTCAGCTCTTGTAAACTCTTCACAGTTTAATGCATTGCAACTTTTCTGCTTTCTGAGTTTGACTCACTGGATTAAAATTGCACCCGCCACCACAGTCATCAGTATTACTGTTAACTTCCTGTCTTTTCTCATCCCAGGTTCTACCTAATGATTCCAGTCTGTGATCCCAGTTTGTGCTGCATAGGTGACTAAATAAGCTCATTGATCTCAATCTTTCCATGATTTGGACTAAGCAGAAAAATCAGGTGAGTACTATGTGCCTAAAAGTGAACTTAGGAGAAGTCTCATGAAGTAGCAGAAGTTCTTGTGGCATGTGGTCATGGTCTGAAAAAGAAGACAAAACATCTGATGGTGTCCTGAGTATAGATGTGAGGAAGGGATGGTACTCAGAAAGGGTGTCTTGTAGTGCTGCTACTGCTCTGTCATGGGGGAAGAAACTGAGTTTCTTCACAGACTGTAGTGATTGCTGGATCTATCTAGCTTTGGAGATTTCCAGGCTTGATGTCATAAAGGTTACAGCATAGCTCACATGATGAGATCTCCTAAAGTTTCACCTACTGAATCATTGCACTGGCTAGGATTTAACATGTCGCTGGTATTCAGTCTCCTATTGCAATCACAACCCATCAATGGTGGACATCACACCAATGGTAGTGATGGCATACCATGGAGTGGATTGCAGGCCCTGTGGGGTGCAAAATGTTGAGTAAAGGATGCATTCCCTCCTTTTAGTCTCAAAGTCCATGAAATGAGAATCATGGGAAAAGTTATCTCGATCAAGAAGCTTTGGTGTGCCTGAACTGGGTTTTATGCTATTGCTTTGATGGTCAGTAGAGACTGACTGCCAGTGAGGTGGGCTGTGGTGGAAGGCTCAGGAAGGGCTTCATTAGCACCAACACATTACAAAGTGCTGTTGGTAGCTTAATGCTCTGGAAATTTGTGTGGCAATGAAGATGGTGGTACTAGCCTGCCAAGCTAAAACTAAGCTTTGGGGGGGCCTTGGTGTCTGAGTAGAGCCAGCTGGGGATGCACCAGATGGAGCCAGACATGTGGGATCAGAGAAGGATACTTCAAGTTTCTTTAATTTTTTTAACAGAAATCTCAAGAAGCAACAGCTATAAAGTGAAACATTTCACTCTAAGTCAATAAAACTGATCCAGTTTTCATTCAAAAACCCCCTTCAACCCATTAAAAGTAACAGCTGAAATTTCTTAAGGGAACCAGATACACGCAGACCTTTCTGTCTGTTTGGACCAGGTTACCTTCTGTGCCTTGTTGAAAGGGACTCTGGCTCTTCAGGCACAAATTTTTGGTAAGGGTCCTCCTAAAAAGCCTTTGGATCTGTGTGCAATCTGAATGATGGTGGCTAAAGTGGTCCATATGGCTCTACATCATGAGAATGTGGGCCTGGGTGTCCTGAGAGGTCCTCTTGTCCCTCACACTAGGACAGTCATCCTCTTCTAAAGGATGAGCAACCTCTTGCAGATCTAACTGAGCATCGTATCTATCCCTCTCTGGGCATCCTGTTCTAGTGTCTCACCACCCACACCATAAGAAATTTCTTTCTTTTATCCAGCCACAATCTACCTTCTTCCAATTTACATCCATTACTCTTAGTCCTGCCATCCTGTACTCTATTAAAAATTCCTACTCCAGCCTTTCTGTAGCCCCCTTCAGGTATTGATAAGTTACTATGAGGTCCCCCCTGAGCCTTTTCTTCTCCAGGCTGAACAACCCCAACTCCTTCAGCCTGCCTTCATAAGGGATACCTCTACCTTCCCCCCCTTCACTTTCTTCCCATGCCCTGAGGTTTGGGCATGATGTTTTCATATTGCCTTAGAAATTAATCTGCTCAGCCTGAGAATAAGTGATGCAGCGACATACTTGAGAATAGTTACATGTGCATGATCTGTTTGTACGATATGCTCCAGTCCTCCTAACATCTGGTTCTAGCCAGTTGCTATCAGCCCCATGGTTTTATAAGCACTAAATTCACTCAGTTTTTAATGCAGGGAAGGTGGGAGGGAAAATACAGCCTAAAGAGCCTAACATTTACAGGCATTCTTTGTGGGAGTGGAGACAGGAGGCCAAGTTCTGCTCTCGGATAGAGTCCAGCCTTTGCATTTTTGGGTGGGCCTTTGGAACTATATTTTTTCCTTAAGATGCCTCGTTTGCAGCCAAACTAAACTGATTCCTGTCAACTGTTATCACTCCAGTATGAATGGGTTTGGCACAGAGGCTCCTGGGAGGGTCTGCAAGATGGCTTTTTGGGATGTTCAGATGCTAACTGAACACACGGTGTGTATCTGTGCCTTGGCTTCTGGGAAGGAGGAGATGGGGATAGGGTGATCTCATGTTTCTGATGGCCTGGCCTGCCTGTTTCTCACCTGGTGCTGCATTCAGTGGAGCTAAGGGGAGACAATGACTTCCCAGAGCCCCTCACCATGTGGTTTCTCAGTGCAGCATTGAACATGCAAGACAAGACCTTTGTGCTCCAAAGCCTCCTGTTCAGGCTCAACAGAGGCAGCTAAGAGTGGATATTTTTAGTGGTTATGACAGTGGATGATCCAAATGTGTCTACAGAACCCTAGTATCAAGCCAGATGCTGACAAAAGCAGCAGCATCCATTATGAGAGACACAAAAGCACTCAACCCTTAGAAAACCCAAAACCATGTTATCCACATGCAGTTTACAACAGGATTGACCAGCTGCTGTCTTGCTGTTGTAGTTAAATTGCCTTTCTACTATTGTTATCCTTTGTCTTGTCATCCCAGCTTGGTGTTCACCCTGTGCTTTAAGGCAAGAGTGAGATTGAGGGATGAGAACCATCCTTAAATAATTTGAATGTTAACTGTCTTCAGCAACTTGAATCAGATCACTAAGGACACTGAAAACCTCAAAAATATTAATTCCAATCCAGATGCCACATACCAATGGTCCTGTTTGCTCTGCAAGGGGAGGAGAAGTACACTTGAGAGAGAAAGTGAGATAGAAATTGCTCATACTTTCAAGTCACCAAAGGGTTGCAATTCACATATGGATGAAATTTGGCTCTGGAATAACATAATGTAGCTGTAAGTGAAATAAATCTGGTTCACTAATTCTTTTTATGCCTGTTTTGTTTTAAAAAACAAAATATCCTCACTTTGCCTATGTACATAAAGCATGTATAATTGAAACAGGTAACTGCCTAAACCTCTGAGTAGGTCTTACTGGGTTCTTTTGGCCAAGCCTCGCTCTCTGAAAAGGATCAGAGGGAACAGACACATCCCCTCATAGAGGTCCTGCCTGTTGGCTCTTAAACTGTGCCTGGAAATGTTGTGGCACTCATTCAGATCCTGCAGAATTGCACATAGGTTTCCACAGTTATTTTTCTGTTGTTACCAAACACTTGAAGAAAGGCTGTGCTGTGGTCATATAGACAGGAAAATGACATCATGCTTAAAACCACTAATCCAAAAGCTTTGGATTCTGAAAGACAAACTGTATTCCAATTGGGAACAAAAAACAATGACATTTGAAATGAAGAAATTTCTTGCATTATTATTATTATTTTAAAATCCCCTCCCCCAGCTTCCATTCCAGCTGAAGCTGGGACAAGTGTATTTGAGCTGATAATAAACATGCACCTCTGAGGTCATGGCTAGGATTTTTAATTTAAATAAATAAATAAGGATGAATTTTCCAGTCTCTTGGGATCCAGTACTCAGGAACATGCAGCGCAGCCTGCTCTGACGGGTCAGCATGGAAGATGGGGGTTTTTACTACTTAGCATAGCTGTTTTTTTTTCTATTATCTGAAAACACAAACCAGCCTTATTTTAGGTTTCTCTGTCCAAGTTGGTAGGTGGTAACCAAGAGTCTTTGGAATGGTGATGTTTTATAGGGATTATTTACTGTATTGGAAAAACCAGAATTACAAACAGCAGCTACACTCTTTTAGGTCAGCAGATGTGAGCAAGTCATCCTGATCTGGATGACAAGAGCTGGCTAGAGAAATGTTAAAGAAACTGTTTTCCTCCAGATGTTAGGTTCTGTGTATCTCATGGCTGTTGCACCTTCTGGGAGTCAACTTCTTTTTGGGAAAACAGGGGGGAGAAATGACAATAATGTTAAAAAATACTCACTACACACACACACACAAAAAACACCCTACTTTTTTTATTCTGAAACAGATTTTCTCTTAAATTGCTTGTAATTTCATGAGACCAAATTGGAAATTAATTTAATTGAAGCAGAAATGAAATTGTAGAAAAATATTTAATTTTTTCCTTAGAAATTTCTTTTGCAGAAAACTAAATTTTGGGGAAAGAGGAGGGTAGAGTTAATTAGAAAACAGCAACATTTTGAAATCCTAATTATAATTTTTTTGAGAAATGTGCCTGCTGTCCTTAAGCTGAGTCACATCTTTTCCTTTTTGAGACAAAATCAGTGCTTAAATGCACCAAAGCCTGGTGGCATCTTACACTCTCCCCAAAATGAGGTACCCATAATTCCAAAGATGCTTTGCAGAGACCAGTGTCTACAGAGACACTTGAAGCAATGTTGTCTGTCAGCCCCACTCAAGAGATTCTGTTTGAGTAGCCTTTTGTTTTTGCATGATGAGTTCCATTGCAAGCCACATAAATGGGCTCTCCAGCTCTATCCTCTGCCTGCTTTACTTCTATCCCCATCTGGAGAATAATATAATGAGAATAGTTATAGGGGTGGTTGCAAGGAATCGCCTACTATCATGCACCTGCCAGCAGAGTGGATTAACTGTCTGCTTCTTTTAGGAACAGAATAAATCCTGACGTATTTTGAAAGTGCATCCTCACTTGCTCCTGAATTTCTGTCCTGCTTGGTTTCATCTCAGTCATAGCTGGTTTTCTAAAGGTGCCACTATTCATATTGAATTTGCACTTTGTGTGCACCTGCAGGCTCATTGTTTGGCATGGGCTGTTCTTTATTGATTTGGTTTTTTTTTTTTTTTCTTTTGTGTTCCTTTTTTATAGAGTTGCATGGTGCAGATAGAATCATAGAATAGTTTGGGTTGGAAGGGACCTTAAAGATCATCGAGTTCCAACCCCCCTGCCATAGGCAGGGACTGGGCTAGCCTACTAATTGATTTCTCATCTCTTGTTGAGCATGGGTTTAGCAGGGTCTTTGCTAGTTCTTGCTTATTTCTTTTTCATACAGAAATGAAAGCAAGAAGCAGCCTGATAACATCATAGTGCTGTTCCTGGTACCTCTGCCTCTGTGCACACCACCAAAACTCTTTAGTTGCTGTGAGGGGACAGATTGTATGAAGTCTTCTGGACTAAATATTATATGTGGCAGAGGAAGAGGTCTCTTTCAGGGTCAGTGTGAGCAAGCAGAAGCAAGACTAGTCCCGGTACTGGGTGCTAAGTGCACAGACACCTTTGAAGGCCAGTATAGGAGTTTCTGCTGTGCCACTATGATAAAGTGGTTCCTTAGTGGCAGGTGATGCTTATGAGAACCTTCCAGTGTGTGCATTACTCTACTTTGAATCAAAATGCCCAAGTTACTGTTTCTTCTGTGCCTTTGCAGTACATGAGGTGAGTCTTTGGAGGACCTTTTCCCTGCTGTGAGAAGGGTCTATGACAGGACCTTTCAAACCCAGGGTGGACTCCTGCCTCTTACAAGCAGTACCTCAGCAATGAGTGAAGTTCAGTTTTGTTACTTTCAGGTAAATGAGCTGTAACTTCCTGGTGATTGCTGCTCCAGTTCTGACATCAGTCTTAAATTCTTTTTCTAACCTTATCTAATGAGGACTTTTTAAGAAGTGAAAAGCAGATTTCTGCATTTATAAATTACAGTTAATTGATAAAATTATTTTTACTTATGTATTCTTTTACCACAGTTACTGTTTCAGAAACTAAACATGTCCTGACAATACTAGGTTTCTAGCTTTAACTTATGTGACAAGGAGGCTTTTCTAGAGACTTTAAGAAAACAAATGCTGGGATTTTGTCACTGGCTTGCTTTTGCCATCAGATAATGACAATGGTTCTTGGTTAGGGGGAACAAAAGTCAGATGAAAGAACCCATCCTTGTAATAGCATATGCTGTTCTTCATGGCACTTAAGACACACACGAACAACAATAAAACAACTTTAGGTGAAGGGCCAGTGAATGAGAACACTGGGCTTCATTCTTTTTCCTACAGAATAAATTCCCTTCTGTCTGCAAGCATCTCATTCACTGTTTGTACAGAAAGTCCTTTGTTAGTCATTTCTCATTACAGCTATTGATAAGACTTGTCCAAAAACATGCCAAAGTGCTTTTGCAAGTTAGATATTTTACATCGAGTACCAACAGCTAGTAATCTTACAGTGGGTCCCTCTTATAAACTTTTTCACTGTTTTTATTTAGATAACATTGCTGTGATACAAGGGAATAGTATGAATAGTTCTCTATGGTGGATTCAGCACAGAGAACAACTGAATATGCTTTAACTGTTAGAAAAGAAACTTCACTTTAATTTTAACATGATTTCAAACATTGCTACTAGGAAAATATGCATATTGTGTGTAATAATAATATTTGTTTCAGTGAAAATAGTATAGAAGGCAGAAGCAACTTTTTTGTGTGTTCCTATGACGTGGTCACAATAAAAAGTGTAATGAGGGAATATTAATTTCTCACAAATCTGCAGCTTTAAAAAATACACTTGAAGATATCAATAATTCAATTATATATCTATCATATAAATATGCAAAGCAACTTTGCTCCCCTTCTAAGACTGATCTTTCTTGCAAACCTTTGCCCATTTCTTTGCAATTTTGGAACTTTCCAGTATTGTCTATCCATTGCCAGTCTAAATTAAGCAGCAACACGGAAAGATGTTTGTTGGGAATGGGTATTAGCTGTTTCTCATAGCACTAAGCAGTAAAATGAAATGATTGTGTAAAAGGCAAAACAAACAAAATCTACTTTTTCACACAAGGCATAATTGACTTGTGGATCTCTTTTCACAGGATGTTTTAGATAGCTAAAGTTCAAGAAGAAACTAAGCAAGTGAATGAAAGCAAAGGTCTCCAAAGAGCTATTAAATGGGATGACGCAGATGTAGGCTACAGTTCAGGAAGCCCTTAAACCACAAATTGCTTGAAATAGAGAAGATACGAAGAATTTCATACTTGCATCACTTCTTATGCACTTTCTCCTGAATGCCCATTAATTAGCCATTTCCAAAGACAGGATATTGTGTTGGATGGGCCAGTGGCATGTCCTGGTCCAACATTTCCTGTGTGTGCTTGTGTGCCCTGGATAAGGCAGATCCTGCAGCACAGGAAGTGGAGCAGGGGTTTCATTTAGGCTAGACATCTCCTTTTAGGCTTATAAGAAACTTGTGAATCTTCAACTTCCAAGTACTCAGCTAATTCCTTCAAGCTCAGCTCTTTGGGCAGAGAAAATTGGAAGAAGTTATATAGTGGGCTGGAAAATATCCACCTTCTTGGGAAAAGCCTCCAACAGTAGTGTGTGTGAACCACAAGTGGAAAAATGTGGTGAGCTGTGCTGTACTAAGAACAGGAGGAGATGGTGACAGCTTGCCTACATGACTCTTTATCTCTGTGCTGGTGGCCATGCTGTGACACAGACTCCTTCAGGTCCCATTTATTTCAGTAGCACATCTGTCTGCCAAGACTTTCCTTACTTAGAAAACCTAACCATAAGCTGAAGAGAGAGATGAAGAAATACAGGATCCTTTCCCTTGCTTTAGAATTTTCAGTCTGAGGCTCAGAGAAGTTACTTTGAGGAGAACTGAATTTTTATTGCTTTTTTTTCTTTGGTTTTAGGGAACATGAGACATTTTCTTTGGCAGTAGTTGTGACGTAGGGTAATGAAGATGATATTTGCTTTTATTTTAAAGTAAGACCATATATCTCACTTGAGGAACCCAGATAGGTGTATCAGCCTTCATGCTGTGAATTTTATATTGACTTTCAGTAGACTGGTTTTGGGAAGCAAAAGACTTTCTCTCTTGAAAAGAAATGTTAAGCTTCCTTCACTGGATGCATAGCCTCCATCTGCCAAGGATACCTATGAGCATTTTCCTACCACAGACATTTTTGCAGGCAATGTGGAAAACATGCCACATGCCAAAGGCATTAAAATAAGGAGCCAATCATGAATAATTCATTTGGAATTCACTATGATGGCATTAGTCATAATGAAACCTAAGCTGGTATTAACATGTGGGTAATAGGTACTGCACTTCCTGAGGAATCTCTCTTTATTAGGAAGGGAATACTAAGGAGAGCTTGGAAAAGGGATACTGTTTCTACCATTATGATGCCCTTTTCCAGGGATATAGGTGTCTGATTGTCTCCAGGAAAATATAGAAGCTATGTTGGCTCTGATCAGTTATGAGGTCTTCAGCCTCCTGATTTAAAAAGAAATTGCTTACAAAATGATTATATAGCAGCTGCTTAGTGCAGCAGTAGATGCCCCAGTAGAAGCCTTGGTTCAAAGGAGTAAGTGATCTGATCATATTTCTGTTCCTTCCTTGTACTTCCAACAAGCTTCTGTGCAAATGAAGTGTTTCTGTGTAGGAGAGAGCTTGCTGTTGCATGAGGAGAGAGGAAGGTTGGTGTTTTGGACCGTGTTTTTTCCCAGCTGGTGTGCAAGAGGGTAAAGCCTGGGCTCCCCAAAGGGAGGGGAGGTGCTGCTCTGCCATGCTGAGTGCTCGCATGCAGCCATTCAGTGTAATTCACTAGGGAAGGAAAAAGCTGTACTGTACAGCTTCAGTAATAAGGTGATCCAGAATCAGTCAAGCCTTTAAGGATGTGCTTATGCTCTGTTGAAAGCCTGTGATGATTTGGTTTGGATTTTTCCACAGACTTTGAAATAACTGTGCAGTAGATGTGTGTTTGGAGTTGGACTGGGACTGTATAAGAAGTAATCAAAGGCAGACTCAACAAAGGCAAAGTCAAAGTAAATGGTTCACAGGCTGCTCTAGCTGAAACATGTTTTCATAAAGTTGTTATCAGAGTCAATCTTCAGAATGAGATGTGACTGATTCAGAGACAGAAGCAAGGGCTAAACCATTCACTCTAAATAACTTGCTTTGCTTTCCCCAAGACTGTTCTAAATCTCAGCTTTGTCCAGTTAGACCAGCATAATAACCTCCTAGATCACTGGAAGGGCAGGCTTTGCATTATGGTTTTCATCATATTTTCAGTTGCTTTAATCCTCACACAGTGACCACTGAGTCCATGCTTACAGATGCTCTGAACTGAGAAAGCAATCTGCTCAGCTAATGTACATCCTGCAAAGTGTAATTATGAGACCTTTGCCTTATGAGGTGGAACTAATTAGCAAAAATGCTACAATCACAGTAAAAGTTAACAGCACTGATCTTAATGTAATCAAGGTGTGCAGGTCCAGCATTAGAGGGGTAATTGTCAGGTGCACAACCACATCTCAGCAGGCAAGGTGAGAGGATGCCATGGTGAGCTGTTGGGGTCTTCTCTGCTGAATGTTATTGTTTGTGCCTACTGTACACCCAGCAATATAGCACTATTTCTTCAGTGTAAGAATTTGGTAAATAAAGGATGGAGGAAGGCAGAGTATTGTTCCTCTCTGCTTTATTTTCTGACACCAGAACTACAGATCTGAAAAAAAACAAAGGTTTGACATTTACCATTCATAAATTCTGCAGAAACAGAGATCCAGGCTCTGAAGCTGCAGGAGTGAAAGAATGTGAAGTTCATCACCTGCTGGCACTTGTCTTGAAAGGAGAGTGTCAGAGACAAATCCTGCTGGTTAGGACTGAGTTCCCGAGAGAAGTGTCAGGTTCCAGATCGTTTGCAGCATGAATAAGATAGGTCTTCTGTTGTTGGCCTGCAGAGATGCCAGGACCTGTACATGTCTGGACACAAAAGGGAAAAAGTCTTTTCTTCCTCCTTGAAGATTATCACTCAACTGGGCTTGGTAAGGACCCTGCAGTCATCATAAATCTGCACTTCTACCCTGCCCCTTCCATGCATACCCAGGGCCACCAGCATGAAAATGAAGCAGGTTTAGGTTTGTTTTTTTAATTATTTTTCTGGTACCTGTCAGTAGACTGATCTCCCTACAAATGGTGGAGAAGGAAGAGTTCTCCAAGAAGATAAATCTCAGACAATCCCTGCTCTAAAATGCCCATAGGTGAGTTTATCCCTATTTGTTGTCATTAGTATCAAGGCAGAGATACAAGTCTCTTTGAAGTAAGTTATATGGTTTAGGGGTCTAATGATTTCTCCTTGTTGACTTTCTTTTCACATCAGGAAACTGAACTCATTTGGAGGTAACAGTCAGGATCTGTGTGGATTTCCCACTGCCAATTAAACTGAGTGTGCATGCAAGGGACATCCTATCTTCATGTTTGGGAGCTCTCTACATCAGCAGCAGTGATGCTCAGGAGTAACCAGTGACTGCTTCCTTTCACATATCTGCAGGAACATAGAATTTTCCAAGGAAAGCAGAAGAAAATGTGTGTATCTTTCTATCCAAAGCATTGACCTATGAGTTATGTCAGGCAAACAAAGGTGCTTCAGGGAATTCTAGTTCAAGATATTGTGAAGTACCAAAGTAATTACCTCTGTTTTACCTTCCTCACCTTCCCTGTTAGTGATACAAGCTATCCCCTGGGGATTTAAACCTATCAGTGACAGTAAATCCAGGTAATTCTGACAGTAATTTTAAACCATTCTGTCTTTGCATTGTCAGAGTTACAGTATGATCTTTTACTGGATGGTTGTATCATAAAGGCAGGGCGTGCTTTGGAAGATGTAGAACCTGGGTGGGGTTTGTTCTGGAGCAAGGGCAAATGAGGATTTGGATTTCTTTTCTTCCACTTAAAAAATGTGCTTTTCATTCCCATGGGAATCTGCTAGAACTTTCTGCTGCATTCACTTTGCTTAGCTCAGATTGGGCAACAGTGTTTGAGATCATTACTTATCTGCATAGCTGAGACCTACTACTGGTTACAAAAATCATATGTAGCTGTAAACAACTTTAATTCCAATAACTTTAAACAAAATAATTAGTGGTTTAACTAACTGAGCTTCACCACCACTTTTGAAAATACAAATGGCTTTCCCAATTTTACAGATGTTAATTTGTGGTATAGAGATTATGTGATTTACGGATGGTGACACAGTGAGCATGTAGTAAAGCCAGAAAATGGTTCCAAGACTGTGATGAGGACATGAGCAAGCTGTCTTAGCAGGGAAATATCTGCACTGAAAATAGAGCTGAGCCAAACAGTGTCTTGGTGTGGGTAGGAGATTGTGTTTTATTACATTCGTCATTTTATGGAGGAAAATGTAAGAAAAAGAAACCAAGAGCATAAATTTTAAGTCAAATGCTTTGTCTTGAATTTTGAGAATATCCAGCAATTTTCAGCAGTGATAGTGTTAGAATGAATTCTACTTTGCAAGCTGGAATCTCATTTTCTTTCTTTTGTGCCCATAATTTCCAAAGACTACATTATTTGTGTTTGTTTTTTGTTCTGAATTGCTGAGCACATCCTCTGTGTGCTTCCAGAGCTAGAGCTGCTGTATGTCACCCCATGGCTGCTGTTAAGAGATTTTCAATGTTCTGTTAAAGTTCTTTGAATGGAATGTGATGCCTGAAGATGATGTGATAGCCATTGAAGACTAGATGATATTCAAATGCCTTTGAGTTTGTGATAATGGCAGTTCAAGGAAGTGTTCTGTGTAGAATATTTCCTTTACATTGTATTCTCCTGCTCCTTTCCTTGCTGTGCAAAGCTTCTGGTCTTTTTGGTCCTGGAGATCTGAATTTTGTGATGACACTTCAAAGATGGACCTCTTGCTAACCTGAGGACTTTTTGTTTTCATTCCTGACTTTCAAAGCACTGTCCCTCTGCACTGTTCAATACATCAGGCAGGTACAAGTTCTGAACTTTCATTGAAATACATGCGAAGTATGATAGAATCCATATGTTGAGTTGGAAGGGACATTCAAAAGCCATTTAGTCCATCCTCCCTGCACTAAGCAGGGACATCTTGCACTAGATCAGGCTACTCAGAGCCTCATCAAGCCTTGTCTTGAAAGAAGGCTTTAAGGAAAGTTACTGTGTGAATAAAAAGGCAATGGCTAGGTCAGCTAGGGAAGAAAGATTCTGGAGGTTGACTCTACTGAAACAGACATTTTTACTCATGGATTATTTTTAGCATATCTTTTAAAAGGTGATTTTCTCATATTGTATCTATTACAGTTGATGCTGTGTAATTTTTTTGGGTATGATGGCGTGTGCTAAGGAGCTGTGCCTGTGTAATGCATCATGAGGTATAATTTTATACACATACTTTAAACTTCCTCATTTTATTTATATATGTCCTTAGAGAAATCACACTTTTGGTGCTGCCAGCTAAGAATGGTTAATTCCCATACTGAGATTTAAAGAAATGTATTAAATTACATAGGCACTCTGAATTCTTATAGAGTTAATAGTGCAAATTCACACGATTTGCATGAGAATGATTAATTTTTAACTAAATGTTCTTGCTTGTTGTACTTTTACAGACTCTGCATGTGCTTTGTGTACAGCACACAAGCAAACAAAATATACATATGGGAGTGCTGCAAAAACATGTGTATGTGAAGTGTGTCTGAGGCCTCTGAATGGAATTCCTGGGAAATTAGCTTTAAGGGTAATGTCATGGACAAGCACAAACTATCTGCAGCTCTAAGCTGCTGTAGTCCCAGGTAACTTGTCAACTGCAAGGCAGAACAGTAAAATTACAAACTTCAGAAGCCATCTTAGGAACTGATAACCATGTGGCAAAGCTGCATTCATTTGGAATATTACCAGAAACAGGGAAAAGCATGTCAGCATAATGAAGTATTTCCTCTGCTGGGTATTATATGTTTAATGGACCTCACAGGATTTTACCAGAAAATCCTATTTCACAAATGTTTTAAATCCTCAAATGCCTGGTGATGACGTAGCCATAAAATGGAGCTTTTAAAAATCTCCCATCAAGGGGATAGGTTCTCTGAAGCATTGTATCAACAACATTGATTTAAACATTGAAGAATTGATTATAAAATCTAATTCTGAATTGAACTCTGTGAGTAAATCCAGACCAGTGCTCAAATCTTAGTTTGAGCCAAAAGATCTGGACTGTGTTTGTTTTGGGAAACAAAACCTTCAGTTCTTTGGTGAGGTCCTGCTGCCACTGTCAGAGATGCTGTTTACATAAAATTAAATGAAAACTAATCCTGGCAGGGTTTATGAGAAATCAAGTTTGACTACATGGAGTGTACAGGATATAGGTATCCTGCCAACACTTATGCATCTTTTGAAGCACAAATAAGTGTTTGTAACACCTTGATGTGTATTTAACTGTTAAATTTAGGAAAATGCATTTCAGTATCAATGGAGAATGACAGCTCTGAAAACTTTACATCTCCACTGTTGTAGGTACCTTAATTGTCAGTGTTAGCCCTGACAGACCACATAAAGGGAAGACATGGAAAGGCCAGAGATGAAAAGACAAAGCTACCATGTGCTGATAACACTTTGCTTCCCAGAGCCATGGGCTGTCTTGCAGGTGGTGAAATTTAAAAAAAACCTCCAGAGCTTCCGAGCTTCCGCTCCTTAAGACCACAGCAAGTGTGTTTATTGCATAAGTAGCAGCCTGACATCAGCTCTGGTATTTTGCAGTGTTTCTGAAGAAGCTCTTCTCAAAGGTAAAATCATCAATGTGATTCTCTGGTTCCTCCCGTAACCTGTCATCTTTAGATGCAGAGTGCTTTGCCTGTGACAGCTGGCTGCATCAAAACCACTCGGTGTGACATTTTTGCTGCATGAATCAAGCATCTTAGCACTTGACAGGTGGTGTTTGGTCGCAGTTATGTTTGTTGCACAACTTCTGGTTCACTACATTGAAAATACCTCCCCTCTCCTTGGGCCAGTGAATTCCCAGCTCCTGTGTGCATGCTCCTGCTCAAAGAGAAAAGATAGAAAGTCCTTTGGCTGATGCAGCTTGTAGACATGACCAGGATTCAACAATTCTAGTAGGAAACTGTTGTTTCTTAATAATATGCACAAGTTTTCTTCCTCAGTATCTCAAGGAAGAACAGAAGTTGCAGAAATTGGCCAGCTCCGTTACAAAAGATTGTCCTAGTCCTATAAAAACTACAAGTGAGAGTCTGATCCTGCCAGCCCCTCACTTCAGTGCATCTCCAGGATGTGCAAGTGGCCTTGGCAGCCTAGATGAAAATTTGGTAATGGAAAAGTGCTCTGGATCAGTTGGCAGGAAACTTCCTGTGGTGTGGTTTAGCCAGTCCCATGGCAGCTTGAGGAAATGTACCATTCTCCCTGTGAAGCAGACAAACCTGCTGGACCTTTTGGACTTGTGTGTATCTCCAGGTGTATGTTGTCACTGCTTCATAGTGACAATTTGGTAGCAATGTAGAAGGCTCTGCCAGTGGTGAAAGGCAGGAATTCATTCCTGACCCCATGAGTCACCCTCCTATGTCATAGAGCATGTAGTTTCATCACCCTTGCTATTATTTTACCTTTCAGCTGAGTAGTTACAGGTACCATTAATCTATGAAATAGATGCAGGCAGACAGGAGGACGTCATGTAAAGTCTGCAGAGACACAGAACCAACAGAGACAAAGAAAAGAGAAAAAAGAAAAGCCAGCTTGAAAACATGACCCTAACTTTTTACTGTCGTATGTTCAAGGAATGTGATTTATTATTGGCATGTTCCCATGTCATGCTGATACTCAGGACAAAGTAAAAGTCACCATAGTCACTTAGGCCCTTGCTTCTGTCATTGTATTTTCAGATATTTCAAGGAATGAGGTAATGACTTTAAGATCAAGGTCATTTTTAGCTGCATCAATTATTTCACTTTCTTCTGGCAAAAGCATCTGCATACCTTTGCACAGCACTAACAGGCAGGAGAACATTTCATTGGAAAACCTGTCTGTTCTCAGCCGTATGGAGTGCCTGCTTCATACATTAAATTGGTTTAATCATTTAAACTTTTACTATGTAACTTAGAAACTGGTATGCATCAACACTGCATGTTACCAATTTAATGCATTTAAAACAAATTTAAGTGGGTTCCAATGCACTTAGTCACTGCTGCACGAAGGAGAGACCCCATATTTCAAATAACAAGGCTTCAGCAAAGAGATGACGCTAGTGGTGGGTAATAAGCTGAACTATCTATCAAGATATCAAGTATGAAACAGATGGTGAGGAAAAAAAAAGGGTCCAGATACATTTACAAGCCTTTTAACATGCTTGCCCATTTAATTCGCTGCAAGGTCATAACTTGATGTCTTAGACATGCAATCTCCTCTTCAAATGGAAATGAAAGCAGGGTTTAAAAACAGGGCTGTTACAGAAAACTTTGAGAGGTTTAGCCAGCGTTTCTGGGAAGGGAAAATGGCCCATCGACAAACCTTACAGGTCTTTGCTTGCCAACATTGAGTCTTGAATACATGATTTGTAGACCTCCATCCATTGATTCCTCCACTGGTTCAGTACGTTAGGAGTGATTTGTTATAATGATTCAGCTCTGAAAAATTAATTTCCTTCCTTTTAGGGCAGAAATTTTGGGGGCTGGGAATGATCTTGGTTGTACCCCTTATGCTTTTTCTGTACATAAATATTTGGGGTTAATCAGATAAATATGCTTATCTCCTGATCTGTTAAACCACAAACTCGGTTACCTATCTTGAATAGTTATCAGCTGGCCATGAAGGTCATCCCTCTATGATTTGTGAGGTTTTCTCTTTTGCACCCCATTCAAAAATAGTGACACAGTATAACCCAACTATGTACATACTTTCTCATAGCATAGATTAAAATGTAAAAAAACCTCCAGTAAAAGTTATACTTTTAGTTAAAGCCTTCATTCCAGTAGCTGGGGAATTGATGTCAGATAGAAAATGATTTCCCAATGGTTTGGTTTTGCAGCAAAAGTCTTCAACTTTTATGTAGATAGTCTTTGAAGTTAGAAATTGTTGTTAGACTATCAAATATTGTTTGAGGTGTCACTCATTTTTTTTTTTCTCTTTCTATTATGGGAATGGGATCTTAGCAAAGAATTATTGTGGTAGAAAATGAATGTATGACTGACACTGGAAAGAAAGGTGTTTATGGGGCATATACAGAGGGAATTGTTGTGGAACCTAAACCTGTCAATATAATCTCTGTTAATTCTTCAAGTGCCTGGTTTTTCACTCAAAGAAGGCAGAGTTAAATCTCCAAAGACACAATACTTGAATATGTCATCCATGGCATGAAATATTTTCCAAAATATATTTATGCTGCTGTAATTTCATGTTGCTGGTTGATCTGAGTCACACCCGTAGCTGCAAACAGGGGGTGTGCCTGCCTTCTGGGCTGCAGTTGGCCCAGCCTGCCTTGAAAAATACAATTCCTTTCCTTTTTTATTTGGACAGCTTTGTCATACATGATCTCTGGCCTCCTACCTCCTGTTTTCTGGCCCTGTTCAGCTCTTCCACCACTGTTTTTGCCTGAAGGAGGACTGGGTTGGACCGATAGGTGGCACACCGGGAGCTCTTAAGTAGGCTGAAAAAAATAATACTAAGAGAAAATGAGAACAGTAATACTCCAAATACTACAGAAAATACTCCAGTTCTGGGTTAGTTGGCTTTTTTCCCATCCTCTGAATTTTTATTTTACTTTTGATTTTAAAATTAGACCAGGTCTGGCTATCCAAATAAGTCCAAAAGTGAGTACCATCCTTCTGTATGACACAGCTACTGCCCTTAAGTACAGCTTTGTCATGTGTGTTGTTTTAGCATCTCAGATTGGACACTGAAATCCTGCTCTGTCAGGAGATGTAGAAACACAGAGAAAAATCCTCCTGCCCTAAAGAGCTTGCCAGCAAAGTCCAAAATGAGATGTCAGATAGTACAGACAAGTGAAAGAGTACAAGAAGAAAATGGGACAGTGGTAATCAGCAGGATATAACTTAGCAGTGTTTGGTTTAAACAACAGAAAACCCTCAAAACCATGTTCTGGGGAGTTGTGAGTTAGCCTGCTGCAGCAAGCATTTGAAGATTGGCAAGCTCTAGGAAAGCTGAAGCCTTACAGGTCACAGTGGTTTGGATTTTTACCAGCATATTGAGTATCTCCAACACCTTCAGCCTTTCTGAATAGAGCAGGAACTTAAATCAGTGCATCTGGGAACAGAGGGTTTGGTGATCTTTCCTCTGATTCCAATTGAACTTAGTCAGTAAAAAATGCACAAGCCAGTCAGCCATATAAAGACGATGTGAGAGCTGAAATATAGACAGACCAGGTCACATCTGGAGAGACATATAGAGGCTTGATTAAATGGGCAAGAAAATCTGGGTCCAGGTAACAGCATCCCTGTAGAACCTGAATCACAAATCTTCAAGAGTACTGCTGCAGTTTTCACGCCAAGCTCCGTGAGCCTCCTTGGGAAGGTGCACAGTCAAGCTCTGTGTATTTTCACGTCTCTAAAAGCACAGGAGACAGTCAATAAAAAAGGGATGGCTGTCTTGAGATTACTCCCCCCTCCCTATGTTCTGAAGGCGACAGAATGGAGTGGATAGCGAGCAACCTGCTTGCCTTGGGTGCAGATGGCTTTAATTGTCATTTCCAGATGTTCTGCCTCTTGAAGGTCAAATTCACCTTGTATAAATCGGGCAGGAACCATCCAGAAAAAGCACAGACATTTTATTTGAAAAAAAATGTAATAAAAGAATGTCGTTCTTTCTTGTTATTTCTTTCCTTGTAAATTTAAAGGGAACAGATTGAGAGGGAGGCTTGGTTGGCACAGGTCATAGTAATAGGATATAGAAGCTTTTGTCTGTAAGATGTGTGTTCAAATCCAGCTCTATATCAGTGTGGTTGAAATACTGTTATATTTTAGGTGGTGTAGCTCAGCTGTAGGTGTTAGTCCAGGACTCTCACCACTGTATTTGACAGTGTCACTTTTTAAACATGACAATACAAAAACCAGGCTGAAAAAAAGAATTGCTAGATGGAACATCTGTTGTACCAGGAAAGCACATGTGTTGTTAAGGCCAGATGCACGAGGAAATCAATGATGCTTTCACCTAGTCTGTACCTGTAGCAGAGGTCACTTTGGTTTCCAAACCATCATGTTGTGCATCTCTTCTAGACGTGAGATTTGGGTTGGCATTAACATAGAAAAAGTACAGCTTTCTGCCAGTCTTGCAGAGATCTTGCTGCCTCATCAAGAAATTGCCCTCCCCTTATACTGAATTATGTTGTTCCCACTGGATACATTTTCATCTCAAATCAAACTCTGCTGCTTTCAAAGTTCTGCAAATTCTTCCTTGTGATTATTCCTTTTTGGTGCAGGTGGTCTCACTGACTGTGGCATAACTGCTTCGCTGACAAAAGCTGTTGTAGTGTCTTACATTTTCAAATGTTAGTTTTGATGTTAGCTAATCAATACTGAGGACATCTGTAAGAGGCTTGTATGATCTCCCATTCTTTGCAAGTACCAGTGACTGTATCTCTTTATAGATCACTTGATTTCAGAGACAACTAATGAAGCATATATGAGACAAAAGGAATAGTGTATTTATTTTAATTTTTAGACTGAATATTTTGTCCTTTGCACTACCTTCAATGACTTAGATTTTTTTTTTGTCTCATGGTATTTAAAACATCTGCTACATCTCTGATTTCTTAACTATAATAATGCATACATAAAATCCTTAGACTGCAGGAGCACAAGTCACATGGACCATCAAGCACACTTCTTTCCTCTGTTTCCACATTACATAATCTATTTACCAATGGATCAGTCTCCATGGTAAAACATAGTTTCTCCTTCCTTTCTGCTCCTGTAGGAAGTCTTGTTCATCAAGTCACTCCATTGGGGCTGGAAACCACCTTCTTCTGTCCAGTGTAATTTCTTATCAGACAGATATATATTCACTTGTTTCTCTGTCAATAACACAGTGTATTTTTTAGGTGTACTGTAATTAGGTGGAAACATATGTCAGGCATCAGCAGATGGGGCTTCTTCACATAGTCTGCAGAGCTTTATTTTTTTAAGCACGTGTACAAGGTTTGGCTCTGGGGAGGATGTACTGCAGGGTTGTTTTCAGTTATTTAGGCATCTGCAGAGGCATCTTTGGAAGCAAGACTGTTGAGCGAGCATTAAGATGTTATTTTTCTTAAACTTGGGTTAGAATCCGTTATTGAGACAGGAACCAATCTTCAGATTCAGATGTCATCAGATGTCTCAAGCCAAATCTAGAAGGGAGAGGCAGTCAGAATTGCTAAATGTTTTTTAAATTCTCAGACAAAACTTATATTTTTCCAGGATGACTGTGTACTCCCATGTTGTCATATTGCAGATACAAAAGAAATTAATTTTTAGGATTGTAGCCTCATCCTTTGATGGTTTCTCTGGGCAATTTTGGAAGAAATGAATGGAGATTATACATGTGATAAATGTGTATTTTAATGAAGAAACGGCTAGAAATCCTAAAGGTGATTAATTAAAGGAAAATTAAGATGCCATTAAGCAACTGTTCAGGGCAATTTCACACTGGAAAATGCACAGATTCAAACACAACCCTTTATAAATATAAGCCATGAGATGAATAGACATTTTTTTTTATATGTGACAATTATTCCCTTTCTTTTCTTGTGGACTGAAATATTTTGTCTCCATGATCTCAGAAGCTCTGAAATCCCCAATGTCTGTGATTCATATGCCCATACTTTATGCTGCAAGCACAGAGCACTGGAATGAGACATTTGGTGGATAATTCAAGATATTGAGAAAATATATCAAATATCACTTGTGCATGCTGGGTCCTGTAGTGTAAGTTGTGTTCAGGGCTGGAATAGTCACTGTCTGCTGCATATGCAGATGTTTAAGTGCAGACTGGACCCAGAACTGGGCAAACAGCATGAGAAAGAACAATACAAATAAATGTTGAAAATCCAAAGGAAACACAAATCCACAGAAAAAGGAGTTCCTGCAATTTAATGAACATGGAGGTATCTGTATGGGAGTGCAGCTGAAACTGGTGAGAGCTGACAGACCCCTTTTGCAACTATAAAAATTGGAGTTTGTCATTCAAGTACTTGCTTCTTTCCCATAGTCCACTCTTGTTCTATCAATTGTATTTGGTGAATAGATAATTGTGCAGGTTATTTGCTGGGAGAGGTTGGTTTAGCTGCTGTTAAAGGTCTAAATCATGGGTCTATGTGGTGCAGTGAGAGGAGCTGGGGTAGATGGGATTTGGATTAGAGGTTTGGAAGGGATAAATGAAAAGGAACCCAATTGCTGTCTTAGTACTTTTTTTTTGTACATTCTTAAGGTGAACTTGAATGCTTGGGGTGGAAGTTTTTGCTCCTGTCAGTTTGCCTCAGAGCAGAGCATTCTCTATGGACGCCAGGTTCCTTTTCTTCCTGAGCCTTAAATCATACCAGGCAGCCTATGGTCCCCCAGCCTTTGTCTAGAGAAATATTGTGAGTGCATAAGGTAATGCAACAAAGCTGGAGACTAACTAAATCAGAGTCCAGCAGTCAGCAAATAGCCTCTGTGCATGCACTGTGCCCCACAGTTCTTCTGTTCACTGACACTTTGTAGAGATGTCCCACAAGACAAGTTTATTCTCAACTCTGGATGTGCTAATGACTTTGTTACATTTTCATTACTTCTCTGTTTGGTTTCTGCACTGGAAATTAACTTGCAACTGAAAAATTTTGAACCACAACTAAGACAAGCACGGCAGTCAGAATTCATTGTTTTTTACTGGTCACCAGGCTGGGTTAACACTAGTCATTAATGTTCCCCAACACCTTGGCACAATGTTGGTGAACCCACCATGCAGATCCTTAAGTCAAATAAGAAGAAAAAGCCAGAATAAAAGGAACTAATAAGTACACAACAAAACCGTTTTGCTCTGCAGTGTGTTTGAGGGAGAGTTGGGAAAAAAAAAAAAAAAAGAAATAAAAAACTCCAGAAGAAACAGATGTATCTGCCAGAAGTTAAATACACATCTGTTAAGGATGCTCCTCTCATATTTGGGGTCAGAAAAATATGTACAAATGTAGCACCTTGCTGATTGACAGAAAATCCTCAGTTCTGGCACTGAGAATCTTGTTTTCTTGACAGCACTTTGTTTTAAGGCTAGAGGCAGAAAAATGTCTTATGCTTGTCCTTAAACTGGAAGACCCTTTGTTCAGGATACTTATACCATTTGCAGATAATGATGTGCATTGCAGTTTCAGCTGTCTGCATATGCATTTTTATGTTTTTTTATGACAGCTCTGCGTACTGAACTAAAAGGCCATTTAGAGCTGTCAGGAAGTGACAAGCATTACCCTTTACATTTACAATTCTGTTAGCATGCGTTGTCAGGTGGGCTCTCCATTCCACCGACATATGATTTTCTTTGAAACCTATGTATGACTTTAATTTAATACAGCAGTCTCCAAAAAAATAAGAAATAAAATAAAAAAAGAACCTTATTAAGATTTCCATTTATCTACTTCTTTTCTTTCATGTAGTTCTTCTTCCCTCTCTTCCTTTCTTTTTTTTTTTTACTGTTTTCTTAAGAAAGAAACAGGGAAAGAGACAAAAGGAGCTGTCTTGCCTGGAATACTGCAGCAAACTCCTCCATTCCAGCCTGTGATGTTACTTAGAAAAAAGTTGATTTTAAGTCCATTGACTTAGGGAAAAACTGCTACCAGCATATGCTAAATATTGAACCAGCTTATGAAAGTAGAAAGATCAGAACACCTGTAACTTACAGACTTTACATGAACTGCAATAAATGTATGTGAATTTTTTTTTCTTAGCAAGAAATTTAGCAATCCAGCTGAGACCAATTTCTGTCCCTGAGGGTTAATTTTGAATGAAATGAGAATGAGTTGTCCCCCAGTCCATTCTCTGCTAGTTCACATTGCTTTCTAGTAGTTGCAGCATAGCTGACCATCAAAGGTCCACTTTAGCTTATAAAACCTCACAGTCCACCGGCTGCATTTTGAGGAGGAGCTGTTTGATTAATGGATTGAGCTAGATTCCACCTGAGAAAGGCCCTCTCTTGGAAGCACCAACCATCATATCCAGTCTCTCCTCTGCTGAGTGTAGTCCAAGCAGACACACACTGAAAATGGGAGGGAAGTGCAGGCACAGAGCTTTGAGGAGGGCTCAGCTTTTTTCTTAGCTGGAGAGAAGTTGATTAGGAGCATGCAAATGACAATTTAAAGCAACACACTCAGTGTGAACAGATTTTTAATATGGTGATGGTATGGATATATTATGTAACTGCTGACAGTATGTTCAGTCTTTCCCATAGAATAGTTTAGGTTGAAAGGGACATTAAAGATCATCTTGTTCCAAATCCAAGATCAGGTTGCTCACTGCCTCAAGACTTTAAAAGGCCTTAAAAACCTCCAGAGAGGGGGCATCCACAACCTCTCTGGGCAACCAGTTCCAGTGTCTCAGCACCCTCACAGGAAAGAATTTCTTTCTTATATCTATCCTGAATCTCCCCTCTTCCAATTTGCATCCATTACTCTTAGTCCTGTCACGATGGACCCTATTAAAAAGTCCTGCCACTGCCTTTCTGTAGCCCCCCTTCAGGTATTGATAAGCTGCTATGAGGACCCCTCTGAGCCCTCCCTTCTCCAGGCTGAACAACCCCAAATACTTCAGCCTGTCCTTGTAGGGGAGTTACTCCAGCCCTTTGATCATCTTTGTGGCCCTCTTCTGGACCAGCTTCAACAGTTCAATGTCCTTCTTGTGTTCAAGGCTCCGGAACTGGATACAGTCCCAGGTGGGACCTCACCAGAGCTGAGTAGAGGGTCAAAATCTCCTCTCTTTACCTGCTGGTCACACTTCTCTTGTTGCAGACCAGGATTTGGTTGGTCTTCTGGGCTGCAATTGCACACATGCCCCAGAAGATGATTCTTCCCCAAAGAACTTGTAGTCTGGGCAGCAGCAGTTGTCTTAATCAAACTCCCTAGATTGCACAGGTTGGTGTGATGGTTATTGAGGGTTGTGTTTGACTGACTCATGCTTCTTCAGATTGAATCATCAGCATTGTGTGGCTGGAAGGACTGAGTAATATTAAAAAAGCATTTTTCTCACTGGGGTTTCAGTTTGCCTGTTGGATTTGTTCTGAGGTTTTTTTGGATGTTATATGCAGACCAGCACAAATGTCAGGATCATTAGCTCAGCAAATCCTTTTGTGATTGTTAGGCCATGTGGGGAGATCTATATGGATAGCTTTGGAGTTCAAGAAGGCATCATCAGAATTAAGGATCAGAGCAGAGTCTGCTTTGGAGTAAAATAACGCATGTGGCTAAATGCTTAGGCAACTTTGACACTGAATTCCTTTCCTGTCATTGCATAAAGGCAAACCCTAAACATTATTTTTCAGCAGCTGTTTTTATGCATACTGGCTGACACATCTGAATCCATGTTTCTATGCTTCCTAAGCTCTTCATCTGTCTTGAATATATGCTACTGACGTCTTGCATACCCAGGCAGGCACAGACTTGCTGAGGTCATCTCTGAATGTAAGTCATCCTCCTTTTCTTCTGCAGACATTCACTCACAGTCTCCTGTGGTAATTTTTCCTCTTACAGTTTGTGAGTGTGCACATTTATTTGTGAAGTTCTGGTATCTGACTTAGTACTGATTCACCTGGAGTCTAATTAAGACAGAGATAGATGTAACATAATGAAATGCTCTGAAGGGTCTGGCATAGAGAGTGAGAACTATTTATTTTACAGTAGATCCTCAAGGATATAGGGTCACCATTTGAGCCTCTATAATACCCCTGGAGCCACTGTGAAATTCCCATTGACTTGCAATGAGATCCTCACATGGTCTCTATGAACACAAGAGGAAAGTAGTCCTTTAAAATTTCTGACTCTTAATTTGGTCCTTGCTTGCAAGAAGAGGCCAGAAGTCCCTGCACCAGTCTCTCTTGCTCCTACCTGGGCTGAGGTTTGCTGTTCTTAAGAAGAAGGGGGAAATTTCCATGTATTTGTTCCTTGTCCTCCTTTGTTGCTATCTAATGTTTTGCCTTAACCTGTAATACTCTGCAGGGACCAATTACATTATTCCAACATAGACATTTTCCATTAACTGCCTTTACAAGGTTTTCTTATTCTCTTCATTGACATTCTTACTTTATATCAAATTTCAGCTCCTTGTGAGTAAAGAAATAGAGTCTGTACGTGCAAGTAATCCCATGCCTGCATATAAAAGTGTATATTGTAGGCAAATATTTGTCTTTACAAGGTATCCTTGAATATGGACCAGACTGCTTTGCAGGTGTCCATTCCTCAGTGTCATGAAACAATGGTTTTCTTCCTCATATACTTTCCTGCAGCAAATTTTTATACATTGTTGGTGAAATTCACTGCAGCCTCTCTGAAGGTGTAGCAGGCCCAGGATGATGTCTGGAGTTATTTGAGCAGTTGCTCATTAGCTCTTTGAGTTGCAACAGAAAACACTTGAGAATAAGGCACTGTTTATCCTGCTTTTGTATGAACTTGCCAAAGCAGGAGGTCTGTGTCCTCAGAGGGGCATAACAGAGTAACAGAGGACAGGGAGAGAATATTGGCTGGTCCATAGCTCTGTGAGTAGTCAGTTGTAAGGCTAAAAGGAGAACCTACATCTTTAAACTCCAAGTCATAAACCATCCCTCCTTCTTGTCACTGTGGCATATTTATACTCCCTTTGGAGACAGACAAGTGCTGTGTATTCATATATTTATCCTCAAAATAGGTGGGATCATATCGCAGAGGTCCCAGAGCAGGTTGCATGAGAGCCATTCTGGAGCTGGAATCAGAGTAACTCCATTCAGAGTGTACCTTAGCCAAGCAGGAGAGCTTAGTCACAGTTATACTGCCCCTTGGGAGCCTAGCTGTGTCACTTGTGTGGCTGTGGACTATGTCAGAAGGTCCTCTGGGACACCAAACGCTTATAGATCTTCAGTGACACAGGGGACTCTGATAATTGTGGACAGGCCGCCAGTCAGTCACCTGAGAGCCAGACTAAGACGCAAGAGATGCCCCCAAAAGGCTTCACTCAGACCAAAGTAAAAACCCCAAATTGAAGAGGATCCCCATAGTGCTTCCTTTCATGATTCTTCCTGCTGATGCTGTAGCCACATCTCATCCTGTGTGTTTTGCAAATGTGAGAACATCTTCCATGTAGCAATGACAATGAAATAATTAACATTTCCTGCAAGTTCACTACGAGCCAGGTTTCTCTTTTACTGCTGACACACCAAAGAGTCTGGTTAAGGCTTTCTGTGACAGGGGTCCTCTGTGACATCTAAACCTATTAAGGATAAGGTGTAATTTTAATTACATCTCATTTTAACAGCCTGTGCAGGGAGGCACCCGTAAACTGTCAAATACCCATGTAAATAGTGATGATGACACAGTTATAAAGAGGTTATATGATCTTTTCTCTTGGAGGCACCAGTTAACTTGTGTGAGGTGTAGGGGGTTTTTTGCAGCAAATCTGAATTATTCATAACATCTCTGTGGGATCATAGGAATTGCCATGGTGGATCAGATTGGTTGTCCATCTAGTTCATGGTTGTCCATCTAGTTCAGTATCCTGTCTCTCACACTGATGAGTACAAGATGACATTTCAGAGAAGGATCCAAGAAACCTCAGGGACAGCAGCTATGGGATGACCTGCCTATGGGGAAAAGTTCTTCCTCCCTACCTTCCCCTCAGGCAGCTGGTGGGCTGGAAATGCCCTAGGGCATGATGGCTTGTATCACATATTCAGATTTAATCTCATTATTTTTATTTGTTATTTGGATTGCTGTAGTTTCTAGAGGAAGTCAGCTGGGTCAGGTCCCCTGATTGCAGGCACTATACAACCACAGGGAAAATGACAGTCCCATAATGCCACTCTAGATGCTCTCATTACCCACATTGTCATCTCTACATATTCATCATGTAAGCTTCCTCTGGAGTTGCTTCAGCAGTTCAGAGAAATTCATCTTGCTGTTTCCCTATTTCATCTTACTATTTCTTTAATCCTGAAGTAGTTTGTTAGTTAACCTCCCCAATTATAGATTTTTTAACAGAAGTTTGAATAGAAGCAGCAAGGTACCAGTGGTGGAAGCACTGAAAGGTTTCTGAAAGTTTATTAGTTTGAATTAAAGAAGGAACACACCCAACCCCAAAACCTGTGATGACATCCACTCTGTCTGGGAATATCTTTTCTTCTCTGTAACGTATGCTGAATCCTCAAGCTGAAGTGATATTTGCTACATTACCTCCTCCCTCTTGAGCAGTGGAACTGCATTAAGATTTGTGCTGGATTTTGTTTTCTTTCGGCATCTTCTTTTGCACAAAACTTGTGGTGCTGAGATACTGGCCTAGGTTGCTCAGAGAAGCTGTGTTGTCCCATTCCTAATGGTGTTGAGGCTAGGTTGGATGGGGCTTTGAGCAACCTGGTTTGGTGGGATGTGTCCCTGCCCAGGGCAGGTGGCTTGTAATTGGATGATCTTAAAGATCTCTTTCAACCTGAACCATTCTGTGATTCTTGCTGCAGTATTTGTGAGTATATAAAACACTTTATTCCATATCTGTATTGCAACTCAGCTATCAAAAGAAAGAAATTAAACCCAAGACTTCAAATCCTAACAAGTACAAACAAGATTTAAAATATTTTAGGTACAACTTACACAGGGAGGGAGGACTACAGAAAATAGAAATGGACGCTTGATGTCTGAGAGCTGGAAACTCCTGCAGTAGCTGCAGAATTTCCTTCCAGAGAAAAAAGGAGGAAATGAAAAAGTCATTCCTTCAAGCCCAGTGGAGCTTTTTCCCACGTGAAATTTCAGCAGTTTCTGAGCATCAACTGCACAGACAGCAAATGATTATTTTATAGGTTTACACATTAAATGACGTGTTTTTCCACAGCTTGTCAGAGCAATTAGAGTAAGAGATAAGACGGCTGAAGACCCCTTGATGTTAAAACAAAAGGTTGGCATGATGCTCAGAGTGCAACTTCAGAGTGTCTCCTGAGAGACTCTCTCTAGGAGTGTACATGGATGCTCAGGTTTGCTGCAGTAGAATATGGGTTCCTGGGGATGATGTGGTCATGGGAATGTGCACTTCTGCTCAATTACTACTCTTCAGGTAAACTTGGACTTGGGCAGAATAATAGTTCAACCTTGCTGTACGAAGTACTCATGTCCAGCCTCACTTAAACATCACAAGACCTGGGGCAGAAGGGTAGAGAAAGAGTTTGCACTGCCTGATGGGTCTGGTACACTCTGCCTGAGGACAAATACATAAAACCTTTGTTTACTTCAGAAGACTTGCACTCTGTTTGCATTTGTATTTCATTTCTGCCTGCTCATTTTAAGGCACTGTTCTATTTATATCCATGCCTTTTTGGAAGCAGAAAATTGCTTTCCTTGGACTTTCAATCATGATCTTTTCCATATGGGTTGATCTTTGCAATTTTCCAAGTGCAGGTAACTCCTGCAACAGCCAGAACTTCTGTCTGATGGCATTTTCTTGTAAGGAGTGATCTGAAGGTCTCTGCTGCACACAGTGGCCAAGCACAGGCTTCAGTAGTCTCTCTTCTTGTCCTCTGGAAAAACTGATTGGCACACTAAATTTATTATATGGGGTGTTTGTAATGAGTGCCATGCAGACAGATTGCCTGGCTGATGCAGAACAGAAATTTCTAAACCATGATCCAAGAATTAGCAATATTTATTTGTACGCTGTGGCAGCCCCAGCCCTGGGCTAAATTCAAGGTCCTGCTGTGATAAGGGCCAGGCAAACGTACTCTGTCAGCCTGATCTGCCCTAAGGATCTGCAGCCTAACAGGAGTAGATGGAGCTGGGGCTGAAGGAAGGCTTGCTGGTGGTCCTGAAAGCACTTGCTGGAGTTCCTCAAAGCTGATTGATCACTTGGTGCTGGCAGGCCTCCTCCTTTCCAGCTGGTAAATGTCATTAAAAGACAGCTATAAATACATTAAATACTTTCCTAATATTACTTTTCCATGTGATCCACTGCTGCTGTTGCCATGGGGGAAGCTGATCAAGAATGTGAGAGGAGGTGATCTCCACAGCCCTGAAAGGAGGGGAGGGAGAGAGGGCTGTGCAGCCCAGCCTGGCCATTGAGTTGGGATCCATGGGGCGCAATAACCTGTGAAGGCAGAAGAGAATTAGTGAAGGAACATTTGTCTGCTGGTTACTACTCATTGATTACTTAAGACAAAAAAAGCTTGGCTCTGGGTCTTTGCTCAGCAAATTATGTCATTCTTGTTCACAAAAGGGAGAGCTTACAGTACAGCTTCTAAATTAAAGCTGGTGTTTCAAAATTAAAAGCAGACAGGGCAGATGTGCCTAGGAGAAATTTATATCCATATCTTTTGGGAATCAGCTAATCGCTCTGCCAGGGCTTCAAATCAGCCTTTCCTGTGTAGGACTCGATTGCACCACACCTCTACATGCCACATTGAATAACGTGGAATTAAAATGTTACCAGATATTTCCTTAACTTTGCCATGTGAAAAATGAGGGCAAATGTTGATGAAACCCAGAAATTCCAGAGCTCCAACAACATGATTTAACATTATTCAAGATGGTTTTACAAAGAAAGAAAGAAAGAGTTCAGAGTCCAAGTGATCATCTCTAGCTTAATAGGCAGACATGTAAGATACTAAAAGATTGATTAGAACCATCTGAAACTGGAACATATAGTATTACTGATAATTCCTGCAGAGGTATTGCAAGACAGACACATTTATTTTAGATTCCAGGTACCTTATAGTGATGCTATATTGTTTTACAGCAAAACTTGGCCAGAGCAGATCAAATCAAAATCATTCTTCTCCTCTCTTCCCTCAAACAGGCCATTTTATGGAAGATATTAAAAATGAGAATCTGCTACAAATTTGCAGAGTTCAGAATGGACTCATTTGCTGTTTCAGTTACTTTTTCCTTATATTTTCCCCTTTAAGAGTAGCCTAATCAAATTCAGGGTTCATTAGTGAATTGGGATATAAGCATGATAATAATATTAAAATTGAAACATTCACTAAAATAGGATTTTTTTAATAAGGTCAAATATATTTGGAAAATGTTTCACTTTCTCTAAATGACATTTCTAAGAAAAGAAAAAGTTCTCAAAATGTTTCTGATATCCTTACCTGGAGATATTATGTTTCAATGTATACATATATAGAGGAGGCTACAGTGAATATCATGTAGGTATGAATTCTTTGCCCTCTGATGTTGTGTGTCCTACCAGTCAGCTCTGATCTCTTGGCCTTTCCAGAAGGGAGTGCAGTGAGAGTTTTACACTAGCCTCCAGCATGTGTTGGTGTGGGGAGAAAGTGATTTACCAGTGATAAATGTCTCCTCTACCAGAGATCCATGCCTTCAGACCTATGAGATCCTTCTTACTGTAGGTGACTGCTGGTTGGAGATGGTGTGGGTCTGTACTACCTGGTTCATGGTCTTTGTTGACAACCCCAGCATATCTGATCTGCAACCCTCTGGCACAGGGAGGAGGCTTTTGCCCTGGTTTTGATCATGTACTGCATGATACATCCCATGCTAGATTGAAACACAACCTTCAGAAATATTTAATTTTTTTAATTTGTTTTGTGGGGTTTTTTTTAATTTATAAAATAATTCAGAGTGTTTTAAAAGTCTCTCCTTAAAAGTTGTGGGGTCTTAGCCTTTTGTCAGGTGATGAAGAAAAACACTGATGCATTTTAAACACTTCTGAAAGACAGCATAAGGCAGCCTCTTTATACAGCAAAGACATCACAGCTTTAAAGGCAGTTAGTTTGGATCCTTTCAGGGAATATCCTATTTCCAATAAAGTAAAGTTTGATAAAGTTTCTAGCCATGGCATTTAATGAGAATTTGAATTGGAAATCTGTTCCTGCTTCAGAAGTCAGACTAAATAATCCAGCCACGGGCCCCCAGCCAGTGTGAATGCTGGGAAAGGAAATGTTACTGTTAGAGGATGAAAAAAGGGAAATACTTCTCCTGTGGGTTTTTGAAATTATTTTTATTTTATTTTTAAATAGCAGATGTGTGAATCTGCTGAGAAGGGTTTGGAAATTTGGAAGTAGCCCTTGGGGTATGGGTTTTGTGGGCAGCATGCAGGTGGAGGGTTGGAGCTGTGGAGGCATGTGCACTCCCAGCATCCAAACTCACAGCCTGCCATCCAGCTACATGTTCCTCACTCTCCTATCTCTAGATCTCCACCAAGATCTTTGGCACACATACTGCTTCCTCCAACCCCTGCGCTGCTGCTGAGTGAGCAGCTGTAATTGAGCTGCCTATGCCTGGTTATAGCTTCTGGCAGTGCGTGGTGCCCCTGGTGGGGCTTTTCTTGGAAGGGTGGAGTCTGCTCCTGCTACATTTTCTGAGTGCAGAGCTCCTTGTCAGCAGCCCAGGCTGTGTGGGAGCCTCTGCCATCTTCTCCAGGGCTTTGAAAACATGGTCTTCTGGACTGGGCCAGTGATGGGGCATGTTCAATGCAGAGATATCAGCCCAGCACACTTTGTGCTCTTTGGGATGTTGCCCAACATCAGTTCTGGTGTGAGAAGTGTCTGTGCTCCTTTGCAATAGGTGTCAGGGTGCTGCAGGCTCTGTTGCTAGGCTAGTGAAAGAACAGGGGACAGGTGTGCCCCTTGCTCACTGTGGCTCCAGTGGAGACTGTGGGGATGTGCCTATTCCATGGATCTTGGGGAGCTTGATCCCTCTAGCAAGGTGCACCTTGTTGGCAGCACAGGGAGATCCACAGTGATGAAGATGCCCAATAGTCCATGAGGTAAGAGCACATTCAAGCTCAGGCAGCAGCAGCTCCTCCTCAGGATCAGTCTGCTGCTGTTGCTGGAGTACCTCCACAGAGCTGCAGCTGGTTTTTGTTTGGTTTTGGTTTGTTTTTAAGGGCTTTTCATCACCAGGAGAACTGTCAGTAGGGCTGCTGTGAGTGCAGGAGAAGAGCAGTCACCCAGCTCTACTGTGTGAGCTCTGACTGCTCATGCTGGCAGCAAGACAGGCTTCAGAAGCCACAGCATGCAAACCCTGGGGCACTGTGCCTCCTGTTTCATCCTTCAGACAGTAGAAACAACCAACTGAAGTCTGATGGGAAGAATGCACATGCCCTTTGAGTGGGCAACAAAACCCTGCCAAGCCTTGCAGACTTGAGAATAAGTGGGTACAACACAGGCAATGGAGGGGGGAAAAGAGAATCTGAATCTTCTCAAGCCCAGTGTGTCTGAAGCCAAACAGTGTGGTGTTAGAGTTACCCTATGGCCCTTCTCCTCCAGCAAGCCTGGTTGGGGTACCTAGGACAAAAGAAACAGCACTGCCTAATGATGTTGTGCCAGTCCACTCTCAGCCTCCACAGAATCGCAGAATATCAGGGACTGGAAGGGACTTCAAGAGGTCATCCACCCTCCAAGAAGATCAGGTGTGACACAGTGGTTGCTCACAGCCTACTCATTCATTACCTGGGAGACCCAAGGCACGACATAAATCAAAGCAGCCCGGAGGGACCCCGACCTTATGCTGTGATTACAGCTGTCCCTTGCATGGGCAAAGAAGTAGGAGATTCAAAGGCAGTTCAGATTTTTGTGATCACACCCTTCATCTCCCATGGGTTATCTCCAGAAAGTAGGGCTTGTGCTGCAGGAGGGTGATTTTAGGTAAGAAAGACTTTTCCAAACTTGTAAGACCCTGCTGTTTTCCTAGTCGTGTTAGTTGTTTTCACGTAACAGTATTATTTGCCACTGGTCTTCTAGGAGTGCCACCAACATCATTAATCAAAGCCCCACGCTGCTTACCGGTACTGAAGTATCCATACTGCATCATCAATCATAAATGCAGTGAAGGGTGTGTGCTGGATATCTAAAGAGAGTGAGCAATAACATGGTGGAGTGAGGGGAAGGAAAAGGAAAGAGGCTTAATTATCCAGCGGTCTTTGGTCCATCGCTCACGTTGGAAACATCTCCACAGCTCTATTTCGGTTGTATCTCCCTTTTAAATCCTAGTAAACAGCAGTTAAGATAGAACGCTTCATTCCACCTCGCAAGGTACCCCACTGCTTCTCAAGCTATTATTTTAATAAGGCCTATTTTACAATTAAGGCACCATGGGCTTTAAATTACATATAAAATAAAATGTGGAAATTGAAGCATTAAGCGCACGGCTGCCGTCGGAGGCTCGGCAGCCTTGTATTAAGCTGCTGCCTGTTCTTAAACAGAGCGACAGAAGGTAGAGGGTTTGCTCTACAGAGGGAGATGAACAATAACAGCCTCTTCCCTCTGGGGAAGGCTGAGCCGTGGGTTTTGCTCAGGGCTGTGCTTCTCCAGACTAGGCTGGGTGGGGAGACCTCAGTGGTGGGTGCTGTCAAGAAACCTGCTGAAGGGGGCTTTTTCTCATCACTCTCCTCTGACTCTGGACGAGGTGCCTGGTGCAGCCTCATAAAGCCCAGCATTTTGGGTTATGCTTGTTGCCATTGCTGAGGTCCTCTGTGATATGAGGAGCGACTCTCGCTCCAGATGGTTGTAAAGGTTAACGAGGAATTTATGCAGAGCTATATACAAATCAGACTGAATCTTCTGGCTGGGAACAACGAGCCACCAACATAAGTTCAGTTTTCTGAACATATGTAGCTTGGTCACTAAGGGAAACTGAAGAGCGACAAGCTGCTCTGCAGAACATCACCTCTCGCTGCTGCGGGTGGCCGGGGGGGGGAATACGCAGCTTGTGGCACAGGAGGGGTCCTTGGACTTTGAGGGGCTGCTGGAAAAACAGTCTCTTCACCTGGAACCCCAAGATCCAGCCTCGGGTGTGGGATGGCTGGGGTATGGGAGAGGTTGGTGTTTTATGTGTATACCTCCCCTTGCTTGAATCAAATCAGTCTGAAGGAGCCTCTCTCCTCGGAGCATGTTGCAGCCCTTGCATGAAGGGGGAAGGACCTGAGTCTTTGGTTCAGAGCATGATCTACTGCCTTTCACCCTGTGGCATCTGTTGTGAGGAAACACAGGAACCACTTTTTCTTGTTGTGTGTGTGCAGACCCATTAGGCAACAATTGAGTGTACAAAGATAAAATTTATAAAATTAAATAATTTTAATGTTCGGGTCTGTAGCAACTGGGCAGAGACCCTCACAGTAATATCCCCCTGCCTGTCCTTCCAAACTGTATCCACCCCTCTTTATACACAGGACATGTACAGATGTCCTCATGCCAGACACTCAGGGAGCCTCCCTCTGTCACCTCTGTGAGGTGTTCCCAGGTCCCACACTTCTCTTCATAGCATATTTTAACTACTGTTCATGTCATACTTTACCTTCTCTTCACTAAATACATTAGCTCCAGGCATTTGTTTGCTACCCTACTGTGCCAAAATCTCTCTTACCTCTCCAGAAACAGTGGTCACGATGGCATGGGACTTAGGTTTTATTTGTCCATTTTTGAAGTTATAAACAGATCAGAGTGACCCTGTTGGCTTGCTGCATTCGGGAGCTGCTGAGCTCCACTGATGAGCTGGCTGTGTTGTGGATGGGGAAGCTGTCTAGAATTGAACCTCAGGATTGTGTCTCTCCTGCAGGAGCAGGGAAAGGAGAGCCAAGCCTCCTTCTTTGCCTACTTAGGGTTCACCCAGACCATAGAAGTGTTGGCAAACAATCCTTCCACTGAAAAACAAGCTTGTACATGCATGCATCTAGTGATATGTAGTAGGAAATTAATAGTGGTGCAGTCTTAGTTGATGTTTCTTAATTTGTTTCTCAATAGTGGAGAATAATTGTTAGTTCTTCTGTGCATTTTAAATCTTTGCCTTGAGTACTTTGCTGAAATAATCTCTATGGTTGCCCAGGGTCTTCTGTTTGCATTTCTCCCTCTTGCCCTGCACTCAGTGGAATGGAGATGTCAGTAATTTCTTGTGAGGATATTCTGGGGGGCACGGGGGCTGTGCCTGCAGGAGAGATGAAATGTGAATTGCTGCTGCTCCTTGGTGGTGGGATGGTGGCTGGTGATTTTATTTAGAACTTGGAAGCAGTTTAGTGAAAGGTTGCCCTTGCAGTCTGTTTTGCCTAGTAGAATAATGTGTACAAGCAGGGATAATCTGAGCCTGTTTTCAAGACCATGTTCCCAAATAAACTGACCAGCTTCTCTCATCCTTGGGCTTTTCAGCCTCTTTGCAGCTCCTTGCCACCTCTCCCCATGCAGTGTTTCTTCCTGCAATTGTAGTCCTACCAAGGAGCCACCTTGACATCAAGGCTGAAGTCTGGGGACAAAGGTGGGACTGACAGTATTATAGATACACCACTGACCATGAGCTCAAGAAATAATTCCAGTCTTTGTGTCTGAGGCTGGGAAAAGCCTCCCACGACCACACAAGCTGCTTATTATTGTACAATGCTCTGGGCCACAAAGCAGATTCATAAAGAGCCCATCTCCACCCTGTCTGGCCTCACGAGGCTTTTTTGGCAGCACCTCTGTCATTTGAAGATGGGTTAGGGGCAGCCTGGACAAGACTCTGAGCTCTCACCTCCAGTGGGAGTCCCTTCCTGAGGAGTGGGTGACTGATCACACTTAGCTCTGCTCCTGCTTTTTCTACCGTATTTCCTCTTTAGCATCTCAGACTCCATAAAACACCCGACACCCCAGCTCCCTCCCCTGGAGCAGAGAGCCCAGACAGATTTCCACGGGCTAACATTTCTGTGCATACTCCACTTTACCAGGCTTGAGGCTTGTCAACCCAAACAAGGCTGAGGCTTTCCTTCTACAATATTAAAAACGCAGAAAAAAATAAAATCATAAATCCTCCTGGCACTGCTGGCTCACACCACTAAGCTATTCCATGCCAGTCCTATTGTTAAACTGTGAGCATCAGTTTCAATACTGTAATAAAACACTGCATTTGAAATTTTACAGTTCCCCATTAACCTCCTTTCTCCCTCTCTCCCCCACCTATTACATCATCCCCCTCTCTCTCCAGCCTGACATTGCTCTGACATAAAACTTGAAGCTTCTCCACCTTTCACTTTTCCATTCTTCCCCTCATTTTCAGAGCCTTTAGCTGTCACTTGTGCAATAGAACAGCTGAGCCAAAGCAATAAAGGGCTGCATACCGTCCCCAAACAGACTGAGCCATTCTTTAATACATTCATGCCAGATACCACTGCTTCCCACATGCACACACGGCCTATCTCATCCCCAGCTTTGATTCTGCTCAATGTATTTACTTGAAAAACAGATTTTTCTTTCCTTGTGTGTCCTATCATTCTGAAAACCACACTGCTTTCTCATCGTCTCCTGCCAGGGTGATGTTTTGTTCTTCTTACATGAACAGTCAGGCTTTCATTTGGGAATAGGCACCAGAATTTTTATTCCCAGGAATGTTGTGTTTGAGGATGGCTTGTTCCCCAGGACCTTGGTGAGCAGGAGCCTCCTGAGTCCATCAGCATCCTGTGCAGTAGATACCTCTCTCCTGCAGTCTTCTTCCTCAGCACAAAGGTAGCCTTTCTGAAATCAATAGCAAAAGACCTAGGCCAGTATTTGGTGGCTGTTATCTCCTTGAATTATGTTCTTTCCAATGTTCTACACTTCTCACAATTCCTTTCATTTGCCTAATATTAGCCTGGTGTAAGAGTAGGCAGAGTGTAGTGCTGCAGCACTGAGCTGAGAGAAGACTTTTCTAGTCTCATCATAATGATCCAGTTAGCTGCTTTGAGCAGAAATATTGCCACTGGCTTTGCTGGTCTTTGTGTGATGAGAGTTTCCTTTGCATTTTCAGCAGCAGAGAAATATGGAGGAAATAACCAAAATGGTCTATAAAGAGCAGAAACTGGTTTTGATTGAATGATGGTCAAGGGGCGTTTTTATGTTCAAAGAACCATGTGGATGTTCACTGCTCAGAGCTAACAATACTGTCCTGTGGCCCACCCGTGTGGCTCAGTGCTTACAGGAAGGAGACCAAGGATGGGCTGGGAAGCAGCAGCCTGTAGCTGGGTGAGGGTGACCGTGCCACCAGCCTCCTGCCTTCCTCAGGCAGATTGCCTGCCATTTCCATCTTACAGAAGCACCCTCAAACTCTAAAAGTACCTAAGACTATGTCCTGACATGCTCTTAGAGCTTATAAAAGTGCTGAAAAGAGTCTGCTTTTACTTTTTGTAGGGCCTAGTTAATTTCATTGTTGTTATAGTTTGAGTTTTGTTTGTCCTTCTGTGTTATGTGGATTTCTGTCCAGTGACTAGACAAGGCACTGAGCAGCCTGATCTAGTGGGAGGTGTCCCTGCCTATTCCAGGGGTGATGGAACTTGATGATCTTTAAGGTCCCTTCCAACCCAAACTATTCTATAATTCTGATTTCTTTCCTTGACCTCATTAATGTCTGTAAATACGTAAAGGGTGAGTGTGTGGAGCCAGGCTCTTCTTAAAGACTTATGATAGGACATGGGGCAGTGGGTGTGAACTGGAACACAGGAGGTTCCAAGAAGTGTAAAAAAAACCTTTCACAGTGAGGGTGACAAAACACTGGAACAGGCTGCCCAGAGAAGGTGTGGAGTCTCCTCTGGAGACATTCAGAACCTGTCTGGATGCCTTCCTGTGTGACCTGATCTAGGTGTCCCTGCTCTGGCAGGGGGATTGGAGTAGAGGACCCTTCCAATCCCTGATATTCTGTGATTCTGTAAGAGCTGGGGTTATTGAAGACTGGCTCTATGGTGAGTTCTTTTTACACACACATAGAAGAGCCTCACTGATCTGCCAGTGATCTCAAGCCTACCTAGATGGAATGCACTCTAGGGATCTGTCTGCTGCATCTGCCTCAGGCCTTTCCTGAAGAGAGACAACTAATTGGGAAAAAGCATCCTCTGCATTGAGTGTGGTGGCTCTGTGATGTGGACACTTGTTGGAGGCCTCACAAACACCAAGCTCATGTCTCCGTAACACTATGAGCTGCCAAGGATCAGAGCAGAAGTTTGTGCTTGCCTTCTGACATGAGGGTTTTAAAGATTTGGGCTGATGGTTCCAATTCTGTTTCATGATGTATTAATGAAGGAGCCCAGTATGTTGAGTTAAACTGTTAACATTAGATCTGACAATGGACACCCAGCCTTTTCAAATGCTCTAATTGATGAGTTTATTTTTAGAGGCTCAAGGGTCTTATTTACCTTTCAGAGTTTCAGTCTACACACTGTTTTTATTTTGGGCAGAAGAAAGTGTTTTGACATATAGGGTGAACTCAGCTACCTGCATGCTTGTGTTTAGCTTGTTCTCCTTCCAAACCTCCCCAAGGGTGCAGAAAAGAGGGGGAGAAAATGGAGGAGGCAGTGACTGTCAGATTAATTACAGATGCCGGGCTAACTGCAAAAAATAGCAGAGGAGGAGGAAGCGAGGGAATAAAGTCTGACCTCATCCACTCTTTTCTCTAAAAGAAATTAGCAGGTAGACTGTCACAGGGAGGCCAGGAGCGAGACCCCAGCAGCGCTCGGCTGATTTCAGCAGTGGATGCCAATTCACATGAGCTGAGATTTAGCCCACAAAGGTTTCATAGCCTGTAAATATAATGTAAGGCAATGGGGGAGGAACCATATGTTTGGGAAAGGGGAGAACTTCCCCCCAAACAACTCAATACTATGACTGATGTAAAAATAGGAAAATAGGTTATGTGACTTTCCAGTTGCTTTGATTTATGTGGCAGGATGATATCTGTCCTCATGTGGAGACTGTCCCCCATCTCTGGCCAGTTGTGGCTGAAGGAGGGGACTTCTCAGTATTTATTTTCTTTCTGTTGATTTCATCCATATTGCTCGCTCTCTGCTTAATGTAGTGCCTGTAGATGTGGAATGAATATTCAGTCACATTAAAAATAAATCTAGAAATAGCATCTTATAAATTTGGTGTTTTCTCCTATTATTATTTATGGGTGAATCCTGTCAGATGCACAGATGCAATATTTTTGTAGGCCAATGCTGGGATTTATATCAAAGAGATTCTAAAGTATACTTCATGTACTCAGCTGCAACTATTATAAGCTATTTCATGTACAACTAGAGACAAATGATCTCTCCCATGTTTGTCTTAACTTAAAATGCAGTTGGGTGACTTGAATTCACTTCCAAACCTCCAGCATGGAGGAGGGAAGCAGGGAATTTATGCTCCTTTAATAAAATCAATTCTAAGCATCTCTTTAGACAAATAATTTAGAAATCCGTGCATCAAGAAACACCCCTATTGATTTCAGGATACACCATTTTTATGTGCATTAAAGAGGGATTAAAATTTTAAAAATAAAAACCCCTACCCTGTTATGACAGCAAATTCTAACTAGAATATTTTGAAATAAAATCCCAGAAGGCAATAATCCCTCCAACAATTAAACTGGGCGAAGGTCCCCTGAGGGCAGGCCAACGAAATTTAGTAAAAATAATTGCCGTGCTGGGTCCTTGCTCTATTTTAGCTGAGTATAAGCAGACACACAAAAAAATAACCTACTGAGAGCAAGAACATTCCTACATGAAACAGGCTAACAACAGAACCATGTAACTACCTGGCCACACCACTCGGCTTTTGCTGGCACGCAACACAGATTTTTATACTTCAGCCAATATAAAATAACAATCAGGCTATTTACAAGGCTCTGCCAAATATTAACCTTATATCCAATTCTCTTCAAACCTTTCAAAGTCTCTAATGTGAACCATGCGAGTTCCTTGTTACTTGATAATATTCTGTAACTGTGATGTTATGGGCTAGTTATATTTTTTAAAAGATGGTGTGTTTATGCAAAGATAATGATGTGGTGCATTTTATGCTGAAAAAACTCAATAATTAATTAATTTATAGCACAATTTACTCTTCACCCATCCCCCTCCACGAAACAAAAAGAATAAAATAAAATATTAATTTGCTGGAGTAAACAGGTTCATGTTTGCCCTTAAGACAGAGGACAAAATTAGTTTAATATGTGCACCGTGGTCGAAACAAGTTAGATACATATTTGCAGCCAGGTGAGAGCTATTGTAAAAGAGTTCTGAATGAAAAAAACACCAAACTTACTCTTGAAAATTGGAAGTTCTTAGAGAAAGCGACATTAGGCTTGCAAGGGCACTAACTGTGAGATAAGGGCTTTGTCTGTGGTTGTGGGTAGCACTGTGCAGGAAAGAAAGCACAAGCAGAGGAATGGTGGGAAGGAAGAAGCAGAGTAGGAGGAACCTTTAGACTCTCTTCTCTGTCAGACACACATCCCTGTCAGACACACATCCCTCCACAAAGTGGAGTTCTTTTAAATTATTTTTCCAAATTTCCTGACCATGGTCCCTCAGATCTCTAAAATTACTTAAGGTGACCATTTTTGTGTAGAGAAGGGAGAGTAAGATGTCAGGAAGCACTTGCCCATCCCCAGGAGGTCTGGGAGCTCAGAGGTGAGCAGGACAGTGCAGAGCCTCAGCTGGCCACACACTGCCTCTGTAGACAAAATGCCAGTGCTGGAACCATGCAGGTGTCCACACAGCAACCACAGCCACTCATGGGCTGAGGATATGACATCCCAGCATGGTTTGAAACTGGGACCCATCAAGGAACTATTTCTTCCCTCAGCCCAGTGAGACCTTTCTAACTGGGTCCTCTTTTCTCTCTGAACATCTGTGAATATAATTTTGGAAGTAGGCTGTATCAAATATTGGGTTTCTTATTTAAAGGGAGCCTTTAAGTCTATTATTTTTAGACACGTTTTTACCAGCAGTTCTTTTTAACAATAGGTTACCAGATCCATCACACAATCTGACTAAAAGCCCGTATTTATTTCCCTAATTTTATAAACATTTAATAGGTCCTTATTAAACACATCAGCCAGCATGATTTAATAACACAATCAGTCTAAAAGTTTAAGAAAATTGAAAACAGAATTTGAATGTAATACAGCCACAATTACCGGAGATTATAGGCAATCATTTCCATATGTCTGCAATGGGGAGCTGCTAATCTCTGTTTGCGTGGAGGTGATTTCCTCTGGAACACTTCCCAGCCTTCAACAGTGCTAGTGCTGAACAAATTAGATTTGAAAGTCCCCAATTTTATGACTAAGGTAATATACTCTGTGTATTTAGAGAAACTGATTTCCTATTTTAACTGGCTTCCAAATGCTGGACAGAGACCTCAGCTTCATTTGGTTTGGCTCTGCTAGGTATATGGTGAAAGACATTTTTTTATTAAGGGTCAGCACATGTATTTTTGGGTGTCTTGGAGATACACCACGAGTTCCCTCGATCCATAGGAGGAAAAGAGTTAGCATCACGCTTCAATGACATCATGGCTGAGGAATGTGCAGCAATTAGCCCTGTAGTACCGCAGGCAGCCCATGGCTGGGAGACAAACAGCTCCCTCCTGCTAAACTTTAGGAGTCCTAACACCTTATTCCCTGACCTACCGCTTATGAGATCCTGAATAGCGTCACTTGTGTTTTGTGGGAATTCATCTGGTAAACTAGGCTTTTTGTGCATGGCCTTGGCTCAGCTTTGGCAGTTGAAAACAGGACTGCTGTTGGGAAAGGTTTCCTGTGCGGAGCAGCCAAGAGCTGGGCTGTTTTCAATAGGAGCCAGTGACTTTTGGAGATGGGAGAGCTGCAGGGAGCTTCACAGTGAACGTTACAGCCCCTCCGGGGGAAGGTGGGGAGGCCAACTGCCCTGATGGCATCCACAGCATTTTTAGTCTATTTTGTCGCGTGATTCATATTTATGAAATGCTTAGGGTAGATTCATAGCAGAGATGCAAATAATAGAGTAAGATAGAAAGGAAATCTATGCTATCCCCTAATGTGGGAAGGGCAAAGGAAGGAGTGCCATGGATTAGCTTGTTTCATCTCTCCGTTGCTGGACCATGGTGTGGGTGAGCTCCTTGAATAAGTCTCAAAAATTGGACAGAGATAGGCTGTGCTGGGGAGGGAAGGAAGCTGAATATCTGGTGCTCTTATCTTCTGAGGGCTTCTCTTTGTGAAGCTCATAGCATTCTTGTGCTATTACAAAGAGCCTTTCTTTGTGGGATCTGGCCCTGCAGACTGAGAATGACCCTCTGCTGTTCTGCTAAACCAGAAAACTGATACTTGTGTGCTGGACTAGGAAATGATAAAGCAGATGCCTCAGCTGGAAAGGCTTGTTTGTGGCTGGATGATCTCCTTTCTCAGCTGAAGGAGGGAAAAATGGCCCTTACCAACCAACTCCACGTCAGGACTTCAGCATATGCTTTACTTCATCATTACTCGAGAAAGGGCTTAAGCACATAACTGATTTTAAACATGTGCTTAATTCACCTTGATTTCAATAAATTCAAGGTGTAGAACAGCATGTGATGTCTGGACTTTGCTAAAAATGCCATGTGGTCTTTCAGTCAATGATGATGTATATTAAGGACTTTCCTGAACCAGAGCCCTAATCTAAGGATTGGTACAATCAGGGCGAAAACCTGAAAAACTTAAGAAAGAAGATATCTATCACACTAGTCTTTCTAAGAAACACCAACAAACCAAAATATCCCCCCAAAATCCTTCAAGAATAAATCAACACAAGTTATTGGAATAAACCTTGATTAGTAGTCTTACTGCAACTCTGAGAAACTCTAAAGGTGACCAGAGGCAGCACTTTTCAACTGCAATGACACTGGAGAAGTACTGAAGCAAATTTAGCAGTCTTTTGTTTCAGTATAACTGTGATGAAAGTTATGAATGCTGAGGTATCAGAGTGACACATGGCATAAAATCTGCCATAGAAAACTTAGGAAATAACAGCTGTCCCAGGCTGAAATTCTATGTAATAAATTAAACAGCGAGAGGATTAAGTAAAGATATTAGGTGTGTCCTTTTCATTTCCAGATAGGATGGAGAATATTTGAACACACACCATGGCATTCATTTGCAAAGCCTGCTGTGATCTGTCTTCAGCTTGGTTAGACCAAAAGGAAAAGAACATATTGGTTCTTGTAATAAAATAAATGTACAATTCCTGCACATTACTGCCTTTGTAGTTGCTTTTACCCTAAAAAAGCCCAATTCTAGTGCACAGTATATTTTTCATCATAAACTTCTCGTGTATGCATTCCAGATGGCGTGAAGAAGGGGTTTAGGAATTCTAGTGGCAACCACTAGTATTAGGAAAACAAAGGTAGGGCCCAGTTTTATGATGAACCTTGATCTTTAGGAGTTTATAACTAGACTGGCTCCAAGTTGTACTTGGAATACATGAGTAAATTTATTACATCAGTGGATTCATTCACCCCTCTCAAAAAACCCTCAAAATCTGCCATATTCTTTTTTGAGTGAAGAGTTTGCTTGCAGTTTTATGATATTTCATGGCCTTCATTCCATATAAAAAGAGAGCTGATTAATAGGAAGTTGGCAAGACAACAACCCCCTGTATATTGTAATCATTCTTCTTTTGGAAACAAAACATTCTCCCACATTCCAACTATCTAGGTTGATTAACTTTGCAAAACATCATGTTGTACAACCATGCAACCTCATTTTCATTGTAGTTTTGATATGAAATATTAACTTCTCCTTAAAAAGGTCCATTAATAAGTATTTGCATCAATACACAAAAAATATGACAATTAAGGATGCTAGACTGGTCTATTAAGTTTATGGAAAAAGTTTTTTCCTTCTTTTCATTTTCAAGTTCTGGCCAACAAGAAATATGAGCTCAACTGAAATAGGTTTTAGGAAGAGGGAGGCGATGGGCCCCCACTCAGGAAGGGCTTTCAGCACATGCTTATGTTCCATTGCTTTCTCTGGGATTTAAGCAAACTCTTATTGTATTTGTGAACAGAGCTGGGGTTTTTTTATGAGGAATTCTTTACAGTGGACACTTTTTTATGATAACGTGTTTGAGCCTACAGCCTTGTAAACTGGAATAAGGGTGGCATGGTGTGAGGCAGGATCCAGACCTGGGAGGCACAAACAGGAGGCTGGGAATCTCAGGAAAAAATGTGGGGATGGACTGTCTATCTGGAGTGATATCAGGGGTACTGCCAGGAGCAAGGACCACCGTAGGTATAAATGAACTATGTTACAGAGGCACTGAAGGAAAAAGTAATTTATTACAGATTTTGCTAAACAAAGTCTACTGCAGCTGTGTGGACTTACCCCACATAAAAGCTGACCCTGCCACCTCTTCTAGATGTACTTTTGGTTACAAGAGGTTGCTTTAGGAGATGATGTTCTCTTTTTCATGATAAGCCCACGTGATGGCTCCAGCTGAAGATGAATCCTATCCCAACTCTTTGACTTCATCACTCTTCTGTTTTCATGAAAAAATCAATCGATCAGAAATGTTTGTTTACCCCTCCAGCAGAAACTGAAACAGAGGAAGGAATGGCCTTGTTTAGTGAATTATGTTTTGTTAAATAATTGTTACCTTGAAACCAGGTCCTCACATCTCCACTCTGGGCATGAAAGAACTAGAAGATGGTCTGTCTGTCTGCAGTTCTTCCTTATTTTCTTGTTTGTCTTCAGGGCTGTGGCTTGAAGGTTTGAGCATGTCTTGGAGTAAGACACAAGCGAGCTGAACATGAGGTTTACAGTAACTATCCTGGGTTGTGTTATTTTTTTGCTCTTTGAACTCTGAAAGCAGTTATTTGTCATGTATTTGATATCCCTTGACAATAAACATGATGTCTGTGAAGAACTAGTTACTGATAAGCTATCCAATAAGGTCAAAACATGCAAACAAATGACAGCAACAATAACATAGATGTTAACCACCACATCCCTCTTTTTTCCATAACTTTTTACATTGTACACTACTGTATTTTTGTTGGAAGCATGTGGTCCTTTTGCTTCTCCAGTAATTTGCCTTCCTGCACAGCAAACAGAAAGGATTTCAGGCGTTTTATTTCCTTGTCAGCTTCAATAAACGCAAAACGATTTACCTAAAAAAGCAAAATATCAGGACCAAGTTTTTCAAAGCTTGTTCCTTGGTTGTTTTTTGTCATTCAGAAAGCAAACTGTAACTTTATAAGCAAACAAAAGAAGCTTTTTTTTTAATGCAGAACTTATAAGCTCATTTTCTTTGATTCCTATAAGTGATGTCATGGAGCCCAGCTGTTGTGCTCCTGTGATGATTTCCCTGACTCATGTTTCACCCAGCCATTTCAGGCCCTAATGGAATTACTTTGAGTGAAACCTGGTTTTTTCATGGTTCACCTCCTACATCAGCTGATACCAGGAACTCTTCTCTGGGATGCACAGAGAGTAGGTGCAGGCAATTAAGTAGATTTTAACAAATGTTTTTTTGGGTTTTTTATAATCAAGCCCTCACCCAGATACAGATCAGCACACTGCAGGCAGGAGCAGTGAGAGGGGATGCAGACATTAAATTTCATGTGTGTTGTAGCTATTATCCTTCCATATCACTACCTAGAATACTGCCTGGGTTAAGGGGGAATAACAGTTCAGTGCCCTTTTTGAGCAGTTCAGTTCAACATGTCTCTTCTTCAGGAGACTGTCCAATGCACACAAGAGCAGAGTTATCTGGGCAAGGGCATCACAGATAGGCAGCAATGAACTGGGTTGTCTACCACAGGGTTAGGGACATGAAGAATTGTTTTCAACTCAATGGTTTTTGGTGCTTGAGACATCATTAGTGGAAAAATTAGGCTTCTCTGAAATATATAAACTGCATGTGCTTTTTCATGGAGTAACTAAATGAGCAACACCTTCATTAAATGCCTGTGTCTTTTTGTGTCCCTTATGTCTATCTTTGGCCAATATGGAGTGTGAGTTTTATGGAATTAAAGAAAAGAAAAGGAAAACAAAAAAATTTTTAGAAGTTTCTATTAGACAAAGATGGAGCATGAAGAATTTCAGCCTGGGAGGGGAATGTAAGAGAATTAATCTCTCCTGGTGAGACAGAAATTATTTTTGTTACTAGCAAAGGTTGTTTTTTCATTGAAATTTTTCTCCCAAAGCTTTCAGGCATCCATCAAAAACCCAACAGCTTAATTTCTCTAGATACAATGTTTCACTTTTTAGTTGCCAAATAACCTCATATATTTAATTTTCCAGATTTTTTGGATGCTTTTAGGAAGCTGTCACGGGAGACCCTCCCTGGATAAATTTCCTTTTCCGAGAAAGCCACTTAAAAAAATTGTAACAAAAATGTATCAAGCAGTTTTGTCCTACTCAGAAACAATGCTGCAGCTGAGCTTTATTAAACTCGATCAGAATTTTTCTGGCTCTTTACATGTGCTGAGTGCAGGGACCATTGATCTGGTTTGTTTCTGAGGCAGCCTGGCCTGGCCCAAGCAGGGACCCAAACTCTCTGCTTTTCAGCTGTTCCTATCCCCTTCTTCCCTTTTCTTGTTTGTGAAATGGAAGTTGACGTAACAGAAGAGAGGAGCCTGCCAGGAGGGTGTCAGAGTCAGCAGTGATCATCATCAGACATTGCAATCATATTGCTCTATCAACTCTAGGAAGAAATAACCATCTGTTTTGATGGTTACGGGGTGGGAGCAAAGATGAAGACACATCCAGGATTTTGCATTGTAAACAGTGCCATGTTGCCTGTCAGGAAGTGTTGAAATAGGGTTTGATGGTGTGGGTTTAGGACCTTTTGCACCTGAGGGAAACATCCAGGACTAGCTAATGTGGACTGAAATGGGGTATGGTGCGTATGACAGTTTAAGTGTTTCCATCTTCCTTCTGGGAACCAAAGTGGACAGCAGTCTGGGACATCCATAGAGTGGCCTTAGCCCATCTTGTCAGTGGATTCCCATCCCTTTTTTTAATCGCCACAATACACTGAAAAAAGCCAGTTGCCATAATTGTAAGCAGTTGGTCTGTTGGGTCAAGTGGAGGGTCTGAGGTTCTCTCCCTTGCCTCTACCCCCTCCTGCAGAGGTGGCTGCACAGTACTGCCTGCACGCTGGCCTCACTGTGTTTTGTCTTCTAAGGCCAGTAAATATTCCATGCCCCAGAGCATTACCATGAATGCAACAAAGGCAAAATTCATTTATTCACTGGGGCAGGTGATGGATAGTCTGTCAATGTTCATACAGTAGACAGAAGCCTAATTTTCAGGTATTAGTTGATTAACACTTGAGTCATACTGTATGTCCAGTGTCCAGTAATGTGGAACATCAAATGTGTGAAAAAGATTAATAGTGTGCACAGATGTTACTCAGAGGATCAATTTGTCCGGGGTTTGAAGAGGTGGTACCCTGCAGATCAATAGGGAAGGAGAAAATTAGAGTAATATGTTGAAAGAAATCACAGCCGAGTCTATGCATGGCTGGGTTATCTGCTCCAAATACTCAGCTTCTCGGAAAGACTTCCAAAGACTGCAACAAGCTGCTAAGCACATTCTCCTGTAAATTTTTTTTGTTTGTTTCTTACAGACCTACAGCTTCCCTGAATGGCAAACGCTTTGCAAGGAACACAAAGCAGTCCTTGTGAAATGGGCTGAGCAGCCCAGAAAAACTTTTCCCTGGCATTTTGTATGAAAAACTCTTCCCTATATTATAAATAGCATCAGGCAGGAGGGCAATATAAAGAAATATTGCTCTGTAAATAAGGGAACCCAAGTTGGACATCAGGAGGTCTCTTTCTGGGAAAGTTCAACTTTTCCTAAGTTTTAAAGGAGAAATGTTATGGTACCCTGTTTTCTCCCAGCACTGCCCACCAGGAGCTGTGATGCAGCAGAATGCCACAGAGGATGGAGCAGATTGAGGCACTCACACCCCACTGTGCTGTAACACCCTGGGGGCTCCCCACCCCCCCCGATCAGCCTGTCCAGAAAGGGTACAAGCACCAAATGTGCTCAGAATGACCCACAGAGAACTTTTCTTCCAGTGGCAGAATGAAGTCTCTTGAATTCAGTGCTTGTTTTCCATAGCAGAGTTCTCACATCCTATCACTCCGTGCAGCAGGGAGTTATTATGAAGGTGCCCAAGTGTGTTTATAGCTCTGTTTCCCATGACCATGTTCCACACCCTCTCAGAGGAGAGTGCTTGGAGGTCTAGAAATCTGTAGTAATTTGCCCCATAGGGGAGGGACTGATCCCTGTTATCTTAAGTATGTCTGGGCAAAGCTCTGGAGATGGCACTTCACCAGGCAGCCCCACATCTGCAGACCGAAGGAGATGGTACTCCCTGCCTCCTCCTCTTCCTCTTCCTCTTCTCTTCTCACCAGCCCTATCCCCTGCCTGATCCATGTGTGGCATGGAGGTTGCACATCCCTCCTGAGGCTCCATGGGGCAGCTGCTGAGCTAACAGCAGTCACATGTGCTGCCAAATCCCAGCCCAGAGGTTCTGTATATCTGATTGTCTCTGGTATTCAAAAATGGTTCCTTGCCGCTGAGATAGAAAGCAGCTTTGGACAGAAATTTTAGCATGTGATGGGAATGTCAGCACTGTTATGCACTTTCATATATTTTTTTAAAGCCTGGCTTTCTGCAAACTGACATATTTACATGCTTGCTTCATAACATTGGCATGGGATTTATGAAATCTCTTTAAAATTAATGTCTATTTCTAACAAATTTAAATTAAAAATGACCGTACCCACATGAGGAATAGGATAGGAAATTTAATTTAAGGGAAAGCTGGGAATGTGTATATTTCTGCTGCATACATTTCAGACTATTTCTGTTGCAACCCAATAGCATGTGTGAATGAGTGCCTAGTCCTTTAAACAGAACCTGGGGAGGGCTGTGATTATACAAGAAGTTGCTTTGTGAAATCGGTAGGAATGTTCAGAAAGTAAGAATTACATTTAATAGCAGATTTTTGCAGGAATCCAAATTCATCTGTCCAGGGCTCCCTTCTGGAGGGAAGAAAAGAGGTAAAAGAGAGGGTTTGAAGGGAGGGGCAGGTGCTAGGCTGCAAACACCAGGAGGAAGAGGGGAGTTAACAACAGGCTGCACAGAAATGCCTTTTTCCTTCCCTGCACCATGTCCAGACCATGTAATTAGGCAGCTTTCATCTATAGACCTCTGATTTGAGAAACACCCACAGCTTCCTGGCTGAGGATCAGCATAAACTGCTCTGAATCATAACAAAAGTTGTATATTCTAATTTTCTCCATACAGGTGATAGCAGCTGAGCTGACATGCTGCAGACCAAAGTCTAGAAGCCAGGCTTGGGCAATAGGTTTCCTGCACAGTCTGATTCTATAGACAGTGAACCCGTCGCAGTCTGCTGGCAGTTGTGCATTTTCCTTGTAAACTGTTCTTATGTGCTACAACACATCTGGGCATTCTTAATTCTGCTTCTCACTTCATTACCTTTCATAGGAGACTCTGGGTTTACAGCAATAGAATCAATAGTTTGAAAGTTTTAAAAAGTGCAATATTAAAAATTTAAAAGAAAGCAGGAAATCGTAGTCTCCATTCAGACAAGGGTGGGAAGAAAAAAAAATCAACCCACAAAACACCACCACAAAAACTTTTCCTTTGGCTAAGAATCAGGGCTCACAATTTATTATCTTTATACATAGCAGTTTGGGATTTCTTCAGATATTTTGCTCTGTGTGTGAGCATGCTTGTTTTCTGGAATCTACATTAAGTATATTAAGAGAGCTTAGACATAGCACAGTTTGTTGGCAGTGCTCATGCAAAGTGGACTCCAGCAAACAATCTGTTGCTATTTACAAGAATGGAAAGTGGGGATTTGATGCTG